>JAHRHZ010000140.1:14016077-14133479 GCA_024137785.1 Ginglymostoma cirratum | reverse complement strand
AAACGTCAAGTTTTCCTGCTCCTATGATGCTGCTTGACCTGCTGTGTTCATCCAGCCCCATGCTTGTTATCTCCAATATTTCACAAGACCCAGATATCCAATAAGGGGCTGGTAAGTGGCAAATAAGATTTGCATCGGTGCAGGAACATTACCATCTCCAACAGGAGAGAATCTAACCATCTCCCCTTGACATTTAACAGCATTACTATTGCTGATTTCTACCCCTAACCCCTTCCAACCAACATCTTGCAATTATCATAGCTAGAAACTTAACTGGACCAGTAACATAAATACTATGACTATAAATGCAGGTCAAAAACTGAGAATTCTGCAGTAACTCACTTCTAAGGTTCCCTAAAGCATGTCTACCATCTAGAAGGCACAAGTCAAGATTATGATGGAATACTCTCCGATTGCTTGGATGTCTGCAGTTCCAACAGCAGCAAAAAGCTAGAAACCATTCAGAATACAGCAGTACACTTTGAGCAGTACCTTATCCATCATTTTAAACACTCACCCCCACCACCACTGGCACACCATGGCAGCAGTTAGTACAATCTACAAGACATACTGTAGTAACTCATCAAGGCTTCTTTGACAGCACTTTTTAAAGCCTCAAGACAAGAGGTGCAGATGCATGGGAGCACCATCATCTGTCAACTTCCCTCTATGTCACACACCACCTGATTCAGAACTGCTGTTCCATCACTGTTGTAGGGCCAAAATCCTGGAACTCTCTTCTACATTACATTATGAATACAGCTACATCCTATGGATGCAAGAGTTTAACGAGGTGGTTCACCACAAAATTCTCAAGGGATGACCATAGGTGTAAATAAACAAAAAGACACAATGCTGTTAAAAAATTCATTTCTCAGTTAAGTTGATATGTGATTGAGTGTAAAGTTTCTGCAAAAGTAAGGTGGTAAATTTACTGTGCACTGGTTATATTAATATTAAGATATCCATACTTTCAATCACAAGCTGGAAATTAAATCCATCATTTGCTGCCAACAATTAAAATGGATTAAGTTGTGGAGTTGGAAAATAATGATGGAGATTCCACTATTTTTTAAATCACTTTTTTTTTGCCAGGTCAGACTTCTAATAACACTCTGGTATTGCCCTGACAGTTTCACTGAAATGTGAACTCAGTAGTCCTGGTTTCAGAATACTGAGCATTTGGTACTTTTTCCTAAACATAACACAACATCCTCACCTCATCTGTTGGAGTTGGTTACTGGTACATATAGGTCCCTCGA
The DNA here is from genome assembly GCA_024137785.1 of Ginglymostoma cirratum. Classification (NCBI taxonomy): domain Eukaryota; kingdom Metazoa; phylum Chordata; class Chondrichthyes; order Orectolobiformes; family Ginglymostomatidae; genus Ginglymostoma; species Ginglymostoma cirratum. Next base: position 14,132,217 of record JAHRHZ010000140.1, on the reverse strand, counting down.
AAACCAACCCTCCAGGGCCTAAATGAAGTGGATATTTTTCATGGACAAGCACAGAACAACAACAGAATGTCATCTCAGCTAAGTCTGCTCCCTCCTTCTTTAAATGCTCATAAACATACAACTTTTCTACAAAGTGACCAATAGTAGGAATTCTGTTTCCAAGCAAAGGAAGGATGCAGGTATCAACTGTAGCACCCTTGACCATCAACTGGTTATGGTCATGTAATTCACCACAGAACAGAATTCAGTAGTTGCATGTAACTACATTCAAATATTACACAAGTGAACATGCAGTGACAGAATGTTGTAGAGTAACGTATTAGTATAGCGTGTCTTGGCTTCAGATGATATATCTATTCAGGCAGACAAGCTTTTGTCAGTAAAGGAAAGTGGTAGAGTTGATGAGTAACATCAGCTGCTAATTACCTGAACATGCAAGGACTGCGAAAGCTCCTCTCGAATTCGTTTCATTTGTTCTTTTCTCTGTTCTCTGGGGAGTTTATCCACTTCATTTTTAACCTACAAGCATGCAGAGGGGGTTGGGGGAAGTACATTCCTTTTACAAGGGAAGCATTCAGCAGTAAAGGTCACAGACTAGTCTGGGTTAAATAAGTGCTAGTTTTTAGCATAGGGTTAGGTTTAGGATTTCTTCAGAATGGCAGTAAGTAAAAAGGGATTGTCATCTTTTAATATGTGAGCATGAAGAGTTTTGGGCAGACATCCAACTTCAAAAATAAACGTTGATAAATATATAGTGTGTTATGGGATATTTCAAAATAATTTAATTAATAATTCTAAATTATAGTGCCTCTACTATCGGAAAATTTAGCAACTATTTTTCACTAAGTAAGATCCCACAAACAGTATTGAGATAACTGACTAGATAATCTGATAATTAGATAATGTGATGGTGATTCTGGTTGATAGATGAATATCTGTCAGGTCACCAAGAGAACTGCAAGCTGTGCACTCTCTTCCACTATTCAAAGCCTCACTTTAACCTTCTATCCGAAAGGGTTGCAGCATTGAGAGTGCAGTACTCCTTCTGTCTTGAGGGAAGCTTACAGCCATGATCTGAACTCGGAATTTGAGAATGCTGCCCAGCGAACCATGGCTGACATTATGACATTAAAGACCAGGTTATTGCCTAGTATATTTGAGTCTTGGATGTAAATAAGCATTTTTTGCACAATATAAAACTCTTAGAACTCACATATTTAAAAAATCCTTTTTGAATATAGAATTTATATAAAGTTGTAGAAAACAGCATAGTTTACTTGCAGCAACTTCACCTGCCAGTGTGCAATAAATCTAATCGAGATATGTTTGAATTCAATATCCAGAAAAGAAATTCCTCTGGACTAACAGAATATTGTGTGTCTAAAAGGCAACTGAGCTTCTTCACTGATAGGTTACGGTGCTGCAGGATAGAACAAGCTTAGCATTTGGTGTTTACTACTCAAGATAAAAGTCTAATGGAAAATATATAAAGCAGATTCCCATTTCCAGTAGCTGCCCATAAAAGATCCAAGCATTGCATTACAGAACTCATCTTGAAACAAAGAAGATAATGTGAGGAATGAGTAATAAAATGGTGCTACAGATCAAAACTACAAATGTCAAAGGAAAGTGTCAGTAGCTTGGAGACTCAATCCTTTCTATTTGCAGTCAGAGGTCACTTTCTGATTGAAAGCCTCAGTTTCCTTCAATTACTGGAATGTAGGAGTGCAAACGTTATACCAGGGTTAGCAGAGTAAGAAGATAGGCAGCTTCAAAGTTAAGGATATGACTTGTGTAAGAACAGCTGGGCAAGCAGAGTTGTTCCTCACTGTGGGTGAAGAGGCTGCTCCAGGATAAGCCTAAGGCAGATCTGCAGTTGCTTGGTGTGTAGCCGAGTTAACTGTATGTAGAAAACTTACATCAGGCTTTGCCAAAAGATTGCAATGTCAGACTATCCAAACTATCATGGTATAGGAAGTCTCACTGTTCTGCTACTACCCATTTGATTTGTTGCGGCAGAGACTGAGATGATCGCATAGTGCTTCTGTATTCCACATAGAACCGGAATTGCTTTTTATGTCTTCCACTTCTTGCCCTACTCTATTCTTTCAGTAGGGAGATGGCACAAATAGGCTTGGGACATTCTCCATGACCACTATTAGCAGAAAGCAGACTAGGTGGTAAAAGACTTCATGTGGAGGGATACTGGTTGTGGTTTCACCTACACCCTGCAGCAAGGAGGCAGAACATCACTGCAGTGATGGCTTATCTTTCCAAACCTCAGTATGACAGGACAATAACAAGCAAAACAGCCTGGAACATACTCAAAATAGCAGACATGCCTTTCAATGTAGTTAAGATTTCCAAGTTGCATTTTCTAATACTTGGAAAAATAATGGAAATGATGCTTTTTTCAGTCTGTAACATTACAATTTAATTTCACTGAATTTAGGGCTTAAACTGAAGTCCATTCACTTGTTTTGATAATCACACCAAGCAACTCCACTGCCTAGGTTATTGCAGATAAAGGAGGATCTGGAATCACCACCTGCCACTCAGACACACCACCACCACATATCCCAGATGGGAAGGTAAGCACTCAACCAAAAAAAAGTAAAATACATAGAACTTAAATAACAAAAACCAGCAACAAGACAAGCCTGTAAAATATTAACATTAACAACAACAGTAAAGCAGTGATAGCCTGGTACCAGATTTGGGGCTTGTATCTCAAAATCTAGGTATACTTTGATAGTAGGGCATGTACTGTGAAAATCAAACTGTAATGCTTACCAATATTACAATCAATGTGACCAACACAAATATATCTGCCTCTGGTACCAGTCTTTCATTAACAAGACAATGTAATGTAGCTTCATTTTATCAGGTTAATTCATACAAGACTTACCTGTACAAATAGAATTGCTTGCAACTAGGCTAGAGAAGGACTGTTCTTTGAATAAATTGGAAATTTGGGGGAAACAATACCATCCTGCCTTGAGCTTAGTATCTGCATCTGCATCAAGTGTTCCGTGGCCTCATTAACTTCCCAGGGCAGATACAGCAGGCCAGGAGTTAGATTTTGAGTAAAGCTGTGCTGTCCCCATCAAACACACTGAGCGAGGAACAGTATGGGGTTAGATACAGAGTAAAGCTTGGTCTCTACATTATGCCATAGATTATTGTCAATGTCATTCTTCCATATTTACACCTGACAGTCCATGGTAAAACACATAGCAGCATGGAACATGGTGAGGTCTCAACACAAAGCTCTGCTCAAAGCCAAATTAAACACTGCTGTCTGGAGGTTATTTACTGAATGATCAGCTTAAGGAAGGTGATCCAAGGAGGGTAATAGCATCAATATGTCAATCATATTAGAAGCATTTAGTTTTGGGATGATGCAGGTTCTTTTGAGAACATGTCAGAATGTGATCAATGGCCTCCCTCATACAGATACAAGCTGTGATTAGGATTTATCCAAGAAAATGCAAGTCTCAGTAATCAAAATCCTCTTGGAGCCAAGTCTGAACCATATCTTAATGGAAGTGGTTTTGTTTTATTCTGTTTTTGTTCTATTGGCAGTGGGCAATACCTGATAATGATTCCACATCCAGTGATCCTCCCGTGGTACAACAGGTGCATAGGACTTCCTGCTATTTTAAGTAGCACTCTCCTTCCTTGAAATTCTTGATTTTATTTTAAATTGAAAAGTTCACAAACAATGTTTGTATTGTATTCACTGGAGTTTAGAAGGATGAGGTCGGGGTGGAGGGACCATCATACAAACCTATAAAATTCTAATGGGACCAGGCAGGTTAAATGCAGGAAGGATATTTCCCATTGTGGGGGAGTCGAGAAATTGGGGTCACAGTTTTAAGAATAAGGGGTGAATCTTTTCGGACAGAGATGAAAGTAATTTTTCACCCAGAGTGGTGAGTCTGTGGAATTGACTAGCATAGAAAGTAGCTGAGGCCAAAACAAACTCCTTGCGTTTTCAAGGAGTTTGATACAGCTATTGTGGCTAAATGGATCATGCGGGGAGAGCGGAATTATGGTACTGTGTTTAATGATCAAGCATAATCAGATTAAGTGGGGGAGCAGGCACGAAGGATTGAATGGCCTACTCCCGCTCCTATCTTTCTTTCTATTTATGTTTGTTGATCTGGGACTGAACAATACGTGGACTCCCAACCTCACCCTTGTATATCTGAGGAATTTTAATATTGCAATTTTCTCTGCTCACTGAAGAGCAAAAGCAGGAGGGGAAAGTGGATTATAGCCAGTTCCTGAGAGGAGAAAAAAAAACATTAAGTGGGAGCAGTTGGTGGGCTTAGAACAGGGGGAAAGCTGATGGTGGGCACTAAATACATTTAATATAGGCAACATTTAACGTAGACACAAGTTGCCATTTTCATATGCTGTATACATGATTAGAGAATGGCGGAGTAGAACAGCAGGAAAGGAACGCTGTAATGGATGCAACACTCCCAGGCTCTGCAGACATATGAGAGTGACAGTTGTCCAAACCTACCAAATTCAATTACTCAGACTTTATCGTGTCTCTCCAACCATTTGGCTAGTCTCGGATTGGATACGATATCAACCAGAATTTCTAGTCTATTAACCACAAAAGTTTATCAGAATTAGACACTATAACCATCAACATACAATAATAAGCACTTCAGGAGTCAACGTAATTCACACTTTTATGGTGACCTTACATTAGCTAACCCCAGAAGGCATACAAATCCCTTCGTCCTATCAGTAACAGTGTTGCCATTTGATTTGGAGACTTGGAAAGAATTGATTGACAGGTTAGACAGAGATGAAAGTTAGCTATGAGCTGACAGGGTGAGACTGCCCTTCCATGGTGTTCCCCAGAGCTCACTCTGCAGTGAGAAAAACACCAGACTATCAAAAGGAAAGCATCAGATTGGCAAACATGTCCCATGGCAGCGAGCTGCCCAACATAGCATGCATGTAGAAAGATCACAAAGAGCACCTAGAAAAGCACCTGGCCAGTGCTGCCATTCAATGGTGGTCAAAGGCAAGTGAGGAAGCGATAGCCTAGTGGTATTGTCGCTAGACTATTAATCTAGAAACTCGGCTAATATTCTGGGGACCTGGGCTCGCCACTGCAGAAGGTGGTACCTGAATTCAATAAAAGCTAAAACAGAAATTAAGGATCTACTGATGACTATGAAGCCATTGTCAATTGTTGGAAAAACCCATCTGGCTCACTCACATCCTTCAGGAAGGACATCTGACAACCTCACCTGGTCTGACCTGCATGTGGACTCCAGACCCACAGCAATGTGGTTGACTCTTAACTGTACTCTGGGCAATAAATACTGGCCTAGCCAGTGAATGAATAAATAATAATAAGTCTTTCTTGCCAACTGGGTACTGTGTGACCAGGAGACCATTTCCAAAGAGTGAAAAATAGTGATGAATGACTGAAGTTAATGCAAAGGAAAAAGACAGTTATCAATGACACCACAGACATTCAAGATTGTTAGAAAAGTTCAGACACCAAAAAACTCTGAACTAATCAACACAGCAGTTATTGGGGAGCATTTCCAAGAAACCAGAGTTTCAGGTACTGACAATTAGGGAAATCTTAACACAGTAAATTGCGTATAACTACATGTAAAGCCAGATGATGCATGTTACTAAATAGTAGAATAGCAAAGATGTCCCAATCATCCACACTGATCTTGGATGGGTTAGTATCTATTCCTGTATTATAAGCTGATCTCTGATCTTGTGGGAACTATTACAGTATCACAGAATTCTGTACACAAGAAAAGGTGCAGGAAGGAGACCATTCAGCCCATTGTGTCTGCACCAGCTCTCCAAATAAGAATCTCAATTAGTATCTCTCTCCATAACCCTGCAAATTGTTCTCTTTCAGTTATCAGTCTCTCTCCCTTCATTGAATCTGCTCTATCCTTGGCAGTGCATTCTAGACCCTAATTACTCATTGTGTGAAAAAGCATTACTTCATTACACGTTTGCTTCTTTTATTAATTACTTTAAGATTGTGCCACCTAGGTCTCAATCCTTTCACAGGTAGGAGGATTTCTTATTTATTATGTCTAAACCTCTAATAATTTTAAAAACTTCAAACTTTTGGAATACTGCATTCAATTCTGTTCTCCCTGCTATAGGAAGGGTGTTGTGAAACATAAGAGGGCTCAGAAAAGATTTACAAGGATGTTGCCAGGGTTGGAGTGTTTGAGCTATAGGGAGAGGCTGAATAGGCTGGGGCTTTTCTCCCTAAGGCATCAGAAGCTGAGGGGTGACCTTATAGAAGTTGATAAATCATGAGGGGTATAGATAGGGTGAATAGATAATGTTTAATCCCCCGGGTAGTGAAGTCCAAAACTACAGGGCATACAGGTGAGAGGGGAAAGATTTAAAAGGGATCTAAAGGGCAACATTTTCATGTCGAGGGTGGTGCGTGTATGGAATGAGCTGCCAGAGGAAATGATGGAGGCTGGTACAATTACAACATTTAAAAGGCATCTGGACAGGTATATGAATAGGAAGGGTTTGGAGGGATATGGGCCAAATGCTTGTGAATGGGACTAGATTAATTGAGATATCTGGTTGGCATGGACAAGTTGGACTGAAGGGGCTGTTTCCATGCTGTATAGCTCCAAGACTAACCAGTTTTCTTTTCTCTAGGAGAGCAGTCCAAGTTTCTCCAACCTACTTTTGCAGATGAAAACCTTCATCCTTGGAACTAAGTTTTAAAACTCTTCTGCACCTTCTCGAATGCCCTTTACAAAGTGCAGCAACACGAACTGGATGCGATATCTTAACCAAGGGAAAATCTGCGTCTTATACATGTTTAACATAACCTCTTTCCTTTGTCTGGTAAGTTACCCTCCTATTTAATAATTAATATTAATACATTTCTTTATACATAATATTGTATGCTTTATTTACTGCTGTCTTAACCTGCCCTGCCACATTCCCGTGACACACTGACAGGATCCCATTTTCCTGCAATCCCTTTGGAATTGTACCATTCATTTTATATTCTCTCCTTGTTTTTCCTAACAAAATTTATCCTCATACTTCTCCACAATGGACTTCATCTATTACCTATCTGCCCACTCCACCAACTATGTCCTTCTGACCTTCTACACTAGCTTTGCACAGTTTACGATGCTTCCAGGTTTGCATCATCCACAAATTTTGAAACTGTGCCCCGTACATCAGGTCTAGATTATTAGTAAATTTCAGAAAAAGTGTCCCAATACTGACCCGAGAATTCCACTACAAACCTTATGCAAGCTTGAAAAACATGCATTAGGTTTTACTCCAAATTCCTGCTGCTCAGTCAACTGTGTGTCCAGTTGCTACTATACCTTCTATCTCATGAGCTCTAACTTTGCTCAGAAATTTGTTGTGTGGCACTGTAATCAAATATTTTCCGAAATCCACAGAGACCCTGTCAAAAGCACTGCCTCATCAACTCTCTATGTTGTCTCTTCTAAAAACTCCTGCAAGATAGCTATTCACAACTTTCCCCTAGATTCATGCTGGCTTTCCATAATTAACCCAAATTTGTTCATTTAACTGCTGATTTTGTCCTGAATTACTTTTTTTCTTGAGAAGATTCCAAACAAGAATGAAACTCCTTGGTCTTTAGTTGCTTGGATTATCTTTACATTTTTTTTTGAACAACAGCCATTATGTTTTCTGCATTCTAATACACTGGCACCACCCCGGAGTCGAAGGAAGTCTGAAAAACTACAGCCAATGTCTCTGCAATTTCGAATCTCATTTCCTTTAGTATCCTTGGATACATTCCAGGTGTTCCTGTATCTTGTCAACTTTTTAGCACATAGACTGGATCAAATATCTATGCGTCACCACTATTATGCTCTTCTAGTGGTTGAATTTCTTCTGTCTCCATGGCCTAGATAGTGCCTTACTTGGTAAAGACAGATGCAAAGTATTTGCTTAATACTTGAGCCAAGCGTTCTGTCTCCATGTGGAAATCCACTTTCTGGTCCCTACTTGAACCCACTCCTCCTTTTGTCACCTTTTTACTATTAATACACTTATAGATGAGTTTAAGATTCTCTTTTATGTTAGTTACCGGTCTCTGAGCAGAAGACCATAAGACATAGGAGCAGAAGTAGGCCATTCAGTTCATCAATTATGTTTTGCCATTCATTAAGATGATGGCTTATCTAATAATCCTGTTTCCTGCCCAAGGTAGCCCATTGTTCAGCTGTTGCTTTTTCTGCCAAACTGGACATTAATTTATTTAACTCAGATCAATTCTTACCCCATTGAGTTGGCTTCCCAATAATTAATTATTCTTACTCTAGAATGTTTCTTATCCTTTTCCAAAGTCATCCTAAACCTTATTATACAGTGATCATTTTTACCCAAAAATAAAGAACTGTGAATGGAGATCCGAAACAAACAAAAATAGAAATTGCTGGAGAAACTCAACAAGTCTGGTAGCACCTGTGGGAGAAATAAAAAGCTTTGAGTCCTGTGACCCTTAAGAAGGGTCTCCAGTAATTTTTGTTTTTGATTACTTTTACTCGGGTTTTCTCCCACCGATGCTTGATCTACTCAGCACACCTCATTCCCAACAAATAGGTCTAGTAGTGTTTCCTTTCATATCAGACTGCACACATTCTGCTGTAGGATATTCCCCTGAATACATGCCAGAAATTCTTGCCTCTCTCTGCCTCTTAGACGACCATGATCCCAGTCTATATTTGGATAATGGAACTCCCCGTTGCATCTACTGTATAATCTTTACACTTATCCGTAATTTCCTTGCAAATTTCTTTGTTCCTCTATAACCCACACACGAGTCGTTGGCCTGTAGACTACACTGAGCAATGTAACTGTACCTTTTTTGTTCTTCAGCTTGATTCTGTTCGTGACCTTTCCAGGAATCCTCCTCTTTCTCCAACATTATAATGCTCTCATGCTTTCTTATGGTACTTTCTTGAACACCTGGTATCCTGGCATATTTAACACTGTGTTCTGCTATTCTTTGAGCCAGGTATGTTATAGCTACAATATATTTTCACTTGGCAATCTGCACCCGTCACTCATCAACAAAATCCACGCATTCACATACATGCACAGTAACACTGATTTAGATTTTATTACTTTCTTTGGCCTCATTACGATCTCTTCTAGTGCTATCTATCTCTCCAGTATTATGTGCACCTTGGTATTCTTCTGATATTATCTCCTGGTTCCCACACTTCTGCTGCGTTAGTCTAAGCAATCCACAACAGCAGAAGCACCACCTTTCCAAGAAACTCAGTCCCAGTTTATACAAATCATTTTCCATCTTCCTTGGAGCTGGTCCCAATGTCCCTAGAATCCATAGATAACCCCTACACGCTCACCTTGCTCTCTCTCTCTCTCTCTCTCGTTATGAATTCATCAGTCTCATTTTTGTTTCTATACTTACTTGCATGTGGAAGAGGAAGCAATCCAGAGATTACTACTTTTAAAGGTCTTGCGTGTTAATTTCTTACCTAGCTTCCCAAATTCTCACAGCCAGGGCCACATACCTCTTTCTATCTATGTTGTTGGTATCAATGTGGACTGTTCACTTATATAAAACATAGAATAGTACAGCACAGACCCTTCAGCCCACATGCTGTGCCGACCTATTATCCTACTAAGATCAATCTACACTGCACACCCTACATTTTACTATCCTCCATGTGCCAATCCAAGAGTAGCTTAAAAGTCTCTAAAGTAGCTGACTTCACTCTCATTGCCGGCAGCGCATTCCACACGACCACCACTCTCTGTGTAAAGAACCTACCTCTGACATCTCCCCTATACCTTCCTCCAATCACCTTAAAATTACGTCCCCTTGTAATAGTCATTTCCGCCATGGGAAAAAGCGTCCGGCTATCCACTCTATCTATGCCTCTCATCATCTTGTACACCTTTATCAAGTCACCTCTCATCCTTCTTAGCTCCAATGGAAAAAAGCCCTAGCTCCCTCAACCTTTCCTCATAAGACCTGCCCTCCAGTCCAGGCAGCATCCTGGTAAATCTCCTCTGCACCCCCTCTAAAGCTTCCACATCTTTCCTGTAATGAGGTGACCAGAACTGAACACAATATTCCAAGTGTGGTCAAACCAGAGTTTTATAGAGCTGCAGCATAACCTCACAGCTCTTAAACTCAATTCCCGTGCCAATGAAAGCCAACACACAATACGCCTTCTTTACAACCCTATCAACTTGGGTAGCAACTTTGAGTGAATCTATGGACGTGGACCCCAAGATCCTTCTGTTCCTCCACACAGCCGAGAATCCTGCCATTAACCTTGTATTCTGCATTCAAATTCGACCTTCCAAAATGAATCACTTCACACTTTTCTGGGTCGAATTCCATCTGCCACTTCTTTGCCCAGCTCTGCATCCTGTCAATGTCCCGTTGCAACCTACTACAGCCCTCCACGCTGTCCACAACTCCACCGACCTTAGTGTCATTGGCAAACTTACTGACCCACCCTTCCACTTCCTCACCCAAGTCGTTTATAAAGATCACAAAGAGCAGAAGTCCCAGAACAGATCCCTGCAAAACACCACTGGTCACCAAGCTCCAGACTGAATGCTTTCCATCTACTACCACCCTCTGTCTTCTATTGGACAGCCAGTTTTGTATCCAGACAGCCGAATTTCTCTGAATCCCATGCCTCCTTACTTTGAATGAGCCTACCACGTGGAATCTTATCAAATGCCTTGCTAAAAATCCACACACACCACATCCACTGCTCTACATTCATCAATGTGTTTTGTCACATTGTCAGATAATTCAATGAGGCTTGTGAGGCATGACCTGCCCCTCACAAAGCCATGTTGACTATTTCTAATCAAACTGTGCTTTTCCAAATAAATATAAATACTATCTCTTAGAATTCTCTCCAATAATTTGCCCACCACAGAAGTAAGACTGACCAGTCTGTAATTTCCAGGATTATCCCTGTTCCTTTTCTTGAATAAGGGAATGACATTTGCCACCCGCCAATCTTCCAGTACATCTCCAGTGGACAGTGAGGACAATGATCATTGCCAAAGGGGCAACAATTTCTTTACTTGCTTCCCGTAGAAACCTTGGGTATATCCTATCTGGCCCAGGGGACTTATTGATCCTCATGTTTTCAAAATTTCTAGCATATCCTCCTTCCTAACATCAACTTGTTCGAGCACATCTGCCTGTCTCATGCTAACCTCACAAACATCAAGGTCCCTCTCACTGTTGAATACTGAAGCAAAGTATTCATTAAGGACCTCCCCTACCTCCACTGACTCCACACACAAGTTCCCTCCACTATCCCCGATTGGCCCTACCCTCACTCTGGCCATCCTCTTCTTCCTCACATAAGCATAGAACGACTTGGGGTTTTCCTTGATCCTACCCACCAAGGTTTTCTCATACCCCCTTATTCTCCTAAGTCCATTCTTCAGTTCCTTCCTGGCTACTTGTAAACCTCTAGAGCCCTGTCCAATCCATGTTTCCTCAGCGTTATGTAAGCTTCCTTCTTCCTCTTGACTAGGTGTTCCACATGTCTTGTCATCCAAGGTTCCTTCACCTTACCATCTTTTCCTTGCCTCAGTGGGATAAACCTATCCAGTACTTGTAGCAACTGCTTTCTAAACAACATCTACATTTCTGTCATGCATTGCCCTGAGAACATCTGATCCCAAGTGGGGCTCTGTAATTCTTGCTTAATAGCATTGTAATTCCCCCTCCCCCAATTAAATACCTTCCCATACCGTCAGCTCCTATCCCTCTCCATGACGATAGTAAAGGTCAGGGAGTTGTGATCACTATCACCGAAATGCTCTCCCACCGAGAGATCTCACACCTGGCCTGGTTTGTCACCAAGCACCAAATCCAATATGGCCTCCCTTCTATCTACATATTGAGTCAGAAATCCTTCCTGGACACACCTGACAAAATCTGCTCCATCCAAACTATTTGCACTTAGGAGGTTCCAGTCTATATTAGGGAAGCTGAAGTCGCCATGACAACAACCCTATTAATTCTGCACCTTTCCAAAATCTGTCTCCCAAACTGTTCCTCAGTGTCTAAGTTGCTATTGGGGGTGGGGGGGGGGGGTCTATAAAAAACTCTCAACAATGTAACTGCTCCTTTTCTGTTTCTGACTTCCACCCATACTGAATCAGTGGACAAACCCTCCTCCACGACCTCCCTTTCTGCAGCTGTGATACCATCCCTGATTAGCAATGCCACTCCCCCACCTCTATTTACCTCCCTCCCCATTTCTTTTGAAACATCTATACCCCGAAACATCCAACAATTCCTGCCCCTGTAACGGCCACAACATCGTCGTTCCAAGTATTGCTACATGCTCTAAGTTCATCATGCTTATTCCCAATACTTCTTGCATTGAAGTAGACACACCTCAACCCGTCGCACTGACTGCCACTCTGCCCTATCAACTGCTTATCCTTCCTCTCAGATTCTCCGCTTGCTCTATCTGCCTGTATACCAGCTACCCCATCATCTGATCTGTAGTTCCGGTTCCCACCCCCCTGCCAAACTAGTTTAAATGCTCCTGAAGAGCTCTAGCAAACCTCCCAACCAGGATATTGGTGCCCCTCCAGTTCAGGTGCAACCCGTCCTTCCTGGACAGGTCCCACCTTCCCCAGAAGGTATCCCAATGATTCACAAACCTGAAGCTCTCCCTCCTACACCAACTCTGTAGACACGCGTTCAGTTGCACTTGCTGTGTTTCTGGCCTCACTAGCCCATGGCACCGGTAGTAAACTTGAGATTCCTACTCTGCTCGTCCTGGCTTTCAGCTTCCATCCTAACTCCCTTTATTCACTTTTCAGATCCTCATCCTGTTTCCAAGCTATGTCATTGGTACCGATGTGTACCACGACTTCTGGCTGCTCTCCATCCCCCTTAAGACTCGATCCAAGACACCCCTCACCCTGGCACCCGGGAGGCAACATACCATCCAGGAGTCTCACTCGGTACCACAGAATCTCCTGTCTGTTCCCCATAGCATTGAATCTCCTATGCTATCACTCTACTATTCTCCCCCCTTCCCTTCTGAGCCAGAGTCAGGCTCAGTGCCAGAGTCCTGGCCGCTATGGCTTTCCCCTGGTAGGTTCCCCCACACCCCCAACAGTATCCAAAGCGGTACACTTATTATTGAGGGGAACGGCCACAGGGGTTCCCTGCACTGTCCGCCTATTCCCTTTCCCCCTCCTGACAGTCCCCAGCCACCTTTGTCCTGTATCTTGGGTGTGACCACCTCCCTATAAGTTATCTTTTCAGGGGGCTCTGCAGTCACCCTGTAATATCTTATGTCCTAGCACCAGGCTCCAACACACTGTCCTGGATTCACATTTGTGGCTGCAGTAACATCCATTTATTCCCATAAATGCTGAATCACTTATCACAAGGGCTCTCCCAGTCTTCCTTGAGCCCCTGTACAACTGTGTCACCTGCGATGCCAGGAACAAGGTTTAGCTGCACTAATCAGATAAACATTGACTTAAAACAGTGTTCAGAAATGAATTAACTGGTTGGAGAGTTAGGTATACTCAGGGTACTCCTGCACTGTCTGTCCCTTTTTTTTTTTTGACTGTCTGATGGTCACCAACTTCCTCTCTCTGCATACCCATAGGTATGAATGTGCTATTCACACAGATCTCAGCCTCACAGATGTATAGCAATGGTGCCAGCTGCTGCTCAAGTTCCAAAACTCAGAGGTGAAACTTCTGCAACTGATTACACCTCCCAAGCAAATAGTTATCAGTGACATGGGAAGCATCCTTGAGTTCCCACATAGCACAGGCTGCACACTCGAAGTTGGAGAAATTTTTCCATTCTGCTATTTATTAATCCATAACTGTTGTTAACCCTGATGATAAAACTTACTCCTCTTAATAAATATTACCAATATCAATAAAGCTTTTCCAAATTTTTCTTACAACCAATAAACTTTCATGATAATGACTGCCCTGTGCAAAGATATTCAAGGTTCAGTAACTACTCTGGTTACTTTTTAAGATAGTTTTAACTTGTCTTTCAAATTCCCGGTTGTTTAACATTAGTCCCTAGGATATAACATTCACGAACTAATCTACCATGTTAATTAAAAATGGTAATAATCAGGTAATAATTATTTATTGCCTTATAATTAGTAAGCACACCCACTCCCAATAACTACTACCCACTGCTCGTAAACTTTACTATACTTGTAAAATATTATAATTGAGAATGAATTACAAGATTTTGAAGATAAATGACCAAATATCAGCCATCAATCTGCTTTTCTGTGATGACACACTGATTTTTCTCAGAAGATGGCTGCTGCACTCTGAGGGAGACAGAGGGGACTAATCTCCAAACTGGTGGAATCTATTGCTCTGACACACTTTACAAACTTACTGAAGTTTTTTGAGAATGTAACTAGTAGAATAGATAAGAGAGAACCAGTGTTTGTGGTGTATTTAGATTTTCACAAAGTTTTTGATAAGATTCTTCACAAGAAGTTAGTGGGCAAAGTTAAAACACATAGGACAGGGATAATATACTGGTACAGATCAAGAATTGGTTGAGAGACAGGAAACAAAAAGCGAACGAACAGGTCTTTGTCTGAGTGGCAGGCAATGTCTAGTCGGTACTGCAAGGACTATGGCTGGGGCCTACGCACTTCACCATTTATACAAATGACCTGGAAGAAGGAACCAAATGCAATATTTCCAAGCTTGTTGATGACACAAAACTGGGCAGGATTGAGAGTGACAAGGAGAATGCAAGTAAGCTTCAAGGTATTGTAGACACATTGACTGAATAGGTAAACACTTGACTGATGCAGTACAAAGTGGCTGAATGTGAAGTTTTATACTTATGTGAAAAACAGAAAGGAAGAATATGATTTAAACAAGATATATTGGGAAGTGTGGAAGAAAGTTGACAGGCAGGTGCAGCAAGCAATAAAGAAGGCAAATGATATGTTCACCTTCACTGCAAGAGCATTTAAGTTCTAAAGAAGAGGTGACTTCCCACAGTTTCACTGGGCTTGGTTTGACCACATCTGGAGTCCTGAATGCTGTTTTGGTCTTCCTACCTAAGGAAGGATATACTTACTACACAGGAAATGCAGCAGAGGTTCACTAGGCTGATACTATCCCATGAGGAGAGATTGCTTCGGTTAGGTCTGTATTCACTAGCATTTAGGAATTGAGGGGGGATTTGATTAAAAGTCAACATTCTAAAAGAACTGGAAAGACTAGATGCAGGGAGATGTTTTCCCCGATGGGGAGTCTAGAACCTGAGGACAGTCTCAGGATAAATCATTTCAGACTGAGATGAGGTTAAAAGGCACCAAGGGTTATGGAGAAAACTGTGAATATGGCATTGAGATAGAGCATCAGCCATGGTCATACTGAATGGCACAGCAGGGTAAAAACATCAAGCAAATGGCCAACTCTTGCTTCTAGTTTTTAATGTTTCTATGACATGGACTGATCTCCAATCTGGTGGGACCTATTAATCTGACACTAACTGCTTTTGGATTTGATGGGCTGTTTTCCTGTCTTACACATATCTGCTTCAAACTGACTAGATTTTATTGCTTGAACCATAATATGCCTTTCTTACCTCCCTTGTTCTCCTGAAGGTGTTGATTCTGGAGTACTTGAACAGGTCACCACAGTCTTGAATAAGCAAGCACTCTTCGCACACAAACTTACTGAAATCAACATGCTATTCAAACACATTGGTTCTATGTTACCTTACGATATATTCACCAGTCTGGCCATTACAGAAAAACAGAGTCTACAATAAAATGGAGTAGGATCTCGAACTGATTAGAATGTGCGACAGGTTTAAATTCAGGGTTAGGGTTAAACCCCAGTGAGGTCACTCTCTACCTAAATACTAAGATCTTGGCACTAAGATGATTTACCCTTATGCCAACTATTCTTAACTGAATAGATCTCCTATCCCAATATATCAAACCCTCCTAGCTCTCAGCTGCACATGTAACTAAGCATTTGTTCCTGAGCAACTGGAAAATCTGGCTACGTTTGAATTTATACACATTTATCTTAAGGAGTTAAAAATGTAAAGTAGCTAAGGCAGTGAATATGTCTGGGTAGGAAATTACCCATTAACCAGCAGAGTTAATCGAGAGTATAGATTTAGACAGTGACAGGTAGACCAGAAACTTAAAGATACAGCCGCAACTCAATGTCTCCACTACATACAGTAGTTTGAAATGGCAACATTGCAACATGTTTTAGTGAACATCTTCCTATAAAACTCCTGACTCGCATATTCTGAAGGCAGCTAGAATGTGTTCCAGGTCTAACTTGTACCTCAATGTTGAAGTTTATACCATAGGAAATAAAGAGTGCTGATTGGATTCCAAATCAACTCTGATTGGCCAGTGCTTTGCCATGGAGAAAGTATTTTTGAATTCCGAGGGAGCTTGGATAGCCTATAGTTTTTCAGTGTTTTATCTACAGCAACACCTTGGCCAAACAAGTTGGCTTGCCAACCAATCAACATTCTTTTTGTCCTGTGGCGTTTATGATTTTGATGTTTTGAAATGTGGCATTCCTACGTTTGTCAGTGCAAGTCAAAAAGCTTTGACAACATATATCTCTTGTCAGCAAGATTCAACTTCTGGACCACCAAGTGCCTGCTAAGATTAATCCCATCCATTTTGTATCTTGCATGCTCCTCACTCTGTGGAGCAATAGGATATTGAATCTTCCAGAGAACCAACTGCAGAAAATAATAATTGGGGCCTGCATTCGAAGCACTGCCCATTGCAATGTTTGAGAATATCAATCAAGATGGCGCACTTTGGCAAATCAGGAATTTGCCATACACAGGCCTCTAACTGTCTTGGACTTGGTACGGTTGCTACTAGTTAAGGGGTGCAGTGTGAGCAATGGACAGTTATTACCTCTGGACCATGTACCACTCTCTCACCCTGACCTGTGCATCGTGCGGCTGTGTAATGACCAGCGGTACTATCCTTTGGACAGTGTATCAACCTGCATCATATGTTGGCAAATTACATTCTCTTCCAATGTCGTCTCTTACCTCTTTTTTGCGATTTTTTAACATGCTCTGGAATTTTGACAGCTCCTTTTCCTGGTCAGATTTGATTCTCTTTGCTTCATCTCGCAAGCGGGTAGTGTGGTCTTGTTCAAGACGCTCAATTGTCTGTTTCTGCTGTCGTTCCAAGTTTTCAATTTCATGATCATACTGACGCTTCTTACTCTGAAGACGAATAGAAAAAACCCAGGTAGACCAATTACAAACGGCATTTAATAGCAAACAATTCCATCTTCTCTCTGATAGTAAATTTCCAGATTTGTTTTAAACTGAATTTAGATTTTCAAACTTCATTGTTAGATTTGAACCTCTATTCCCCAGATCATTAATTCTGTAACATTAAGGCACGTAGCTGATACTAAGCTTCACCCAGATTGTAATAAAAGCTAAACACCGAGTGAGAATTTGCCTTCTTTTTGAAGTGTCAATGAAAGCAAAACAGAAGGTCAGAGAATCAGTAATTGAAAGGGCTTCAGCATTAGAAAGGGACAACATTGCCAGTCTGTGCACATTAAGCTAAAATGTATAGTGCTAAATAATTTGAGTGTTTTACAGATGGTTTGGTTGTTCAAAATATGAGGAAATGATCTCCTGGAAGTTCAGTGTAGTATGTAGAAACAGTATAATAGAAATATCATAATGGGGAGCTTTGATTATCCAAGTCTTTAAATAGGAATTTATAGAAGGCTGTGTCTGCTGACACGAGTGCATGTGTTATGTACTGCTTAAATTGGCACATGCACATTTATATGATTTTGGGCTAAAGGAGAGGTGGGTGTGTGGTTGAAAGATGGGGAGATTCTGCTGCGCGGAGAGGGTGGGGGAGAAAAGAACGAGAAGGAAAGGCAGCTGAAAAATTTGAAGAAATAAACAAAACCAAGGACGAAACACATAAATGAGGGTTGCGAGAAAGCCCATAATCCATGAATAGAAACAAAGAACAGTTTGCATTTATATACAGACTTTCATAATCCAAGGACATCTCAAAGTACCTCACAGTCAATTAAGCATTCTTTTGAAGTCGTAATGCAGGAAATACAGCAGTTTTTGTGCACACCAAGCTCCCAAACACCAGTGTGATACTGACCAGATAATGCCACTTTAATTATGATGGTTGTGGATAAACAATGGCCAGGATATCAGAAATAACTCAAAACTAAAATATAATGTATGCTAGAAATCTGAAGGAGAAAATGTTGGAAATACTCAGATCAGGCAGTATCTGTGGAGAGATAAAAAGAATTATTGTTTCAGATTGATGTTCAATCTTAAGCATTAACTGTTTCTCATAAACAATAACTTGCCTGGTCTTCTTTCAAATAGTCACCATCGGATATTTTACGTTCAACTGAGGGAACTGGTGGCATACTGGAAGAATTCTTTCTTTTCTCTGCAATTTTTAAAAAGTTAGGTATGCTATAATAAATAGTTATTTTCTGTTAATCACAGAACCTGGAATGAACTTGGTCCTGAATAGCAGCCAGTCGGGAAAATCAGTCATCTTTGTGGCGTCTTTGGGATTTTATAATTTTGAGAGGACTTGTGGAACAGTGCGGCATGCTAAAAATGATGATTGATCTGTCCAGATTGAAATAAGATAAGCATGATCGGATTGCTTTTACAGAGATTTGGCTGCAAAACAACCAAGCCTGGGACCTGAATATTAAAGTGTTACATGATATCTGAAAAGTACAGGAAGCAATGAAAAGTTAGCTCTATTAAGTAAGGGTGGCCATAATACAACAAAGAGATAACTCTAGTACTAAACATCAAGCTGTGGGATGTTTGCGTAGGAGATAAGAACGTGCAAAGAAATCTTCTGCGGGAGAAGGTGGTAGGTCCTCTAAGTGTTCAAACGTACCATGGGACAAAATACTCGGGGTTTGAGAGAAAGGTCTGGTGGTAAGTATGGGTAATTTTAATTTACATATAGATTGAATGAATGAATCAGATTGGCAAACACAGCTTGGAAGTTAAGTTCATATGGTGTTTTTGGAATAGTTTCTTTGAGCAACAAGTTGTGGAGCCAAAACAGAGCAGCTGATTTTAGATTTGGTAATATGCAACAAGACAAGATTAATGACATCTTAGTAAAGGAGCTCCCTAGCTAGCGTGGATCATAGCTTGACTGATTTTCTGTTTCAGGAGAAGAGTAGGTATAAGATGAATGTTTTAAACTAAAACAAGGGCCATTATGAGGGTATATGAACAGAGCTGGGAACTGAAATTGATCAGCATAGAAAGAAAGACTTCAGGGGAAGGACACACCATTCTCAGATATCTAAGGAAGTTAAAGGCAGCATTAAAAAATGGAAAGAAAAAGCATATGATTTCACAAAGATTAATACACAGTAGCAGTTTGGGCAGAATATGAAAAAAGCAAAGAATGATTTAAAAAATGATTAAGAAATTAGAATGTGAGAAAGTTAGCTAGAAATATAAAAACAGATAACATTTTCAAGACTTATTTTAAAAAAAAGGTAACCAAAGTGTGCTAAGTCTTCTTGAGAGAGTGTTTGTGGGATTAGTAATGGAAAATAAAGAAATGATGGATGAATTGAATTGATATATTGAATGTATTTTCACTGTGGAAGTCACAGACAACATCCAAGAATTAGTAATAAATCAAAAGGTGAAAGGGTGGGAGGAAGTTAAAACAGTCACAATCATCAAGGAAAGGGTGTCGGGAAAATGATTAGAACTGAAGACTGGCAAGTACTGAGCTCCAGATAGAGTTCTTCCAAGACCCAAGAATGAAGTGTCTATGGACGTAATATATACACAAGTATTAACTTTCCAAGATGCCCTAGCTTCCAAAAGGTTCCCATCACTACTACTGGGAGGCAGTACGTGTAACTTTGACTCAGAGGAAAATAGAAAGCAGGGAGCTGCAGACAAATTAGCTTAACATTTCTCGTAGGAAAGATGCTGAAATCCATTATAGCAGGACATTTAGAAAATGTCAATGCAGGTAGCATCAATGTAGCTTTGTAAAAGTGGAGTATCAAATAATTGAGCAATTTCCCTTTCTTTGCCACTGCCCTGACCTCTAAGGTGTATACCTGGCAGTGGCTTCGGGAAGCGGAAGCCATGCATCAGCGCACCATTTGGTGTGCGCAGAGCTTCCCAGTGGTTGTGTGACCACCCACCTGCACATCTTAGAGGGAATGCAGAAGGTGAATAAAAGGGAACCGTGAGATGTAATGTACGTGAAGGTATTCAATAAGATGCTATATTAAACATTACTACACAAAATAAGACACTGATGTTGTAGGCAGTAACATATTCATATAAATAGAAGATCGGATGGCAAACAGGAAGCAAATATAATAGCTGATATGCCACAGATAAAAGAACAGGAGCCAGAACTATTTATAACGGATAGCAATGACATGTATGCAAGTACAACAAATGGCTAAAGAAGCAAATTGGATATTGTTGTTTATTACAAGGAGGTTTGTATATAGAAGTAGGGATGTTTTGCTACAGGTAGACATGGAATTGGTGAGACCACATCTGGACTGCCATGTACAACTTTGTCTCTTTACTTATGGATAGGATATAGCTACATAAGAATCAGTTCAGATACAGGACTTTTAAGAAAAAAGGTTGGATAGGTTGGCATGCGTCCAGCAGAATTTAGAAGGATGAAAAGTCATCTCACTGAATGATACAAGATCCTGAGGTGACTTGGCTAGGTGGATGTTGAAAGGATGTTTTCCCCTTGTGAGAGACACTAGAAGTAACGGACATAGATTAAAAATGTGGGCTTTCCTATTTAAGACAGAGTTGAGAACTTTTTCCCACTTAAGAGGGTCATGAATCGAGCGTACTGATGGCAGGATTCCTGAATATTTTTAAGAACATTTTTATTTTAGATAGATTTTTAACCAATAAGGAAATCAAGAGAGTATGGAATAGGCAAGAATGTGGAATTGAGGCCACAATCTTAGAAAATGGTGCAGAAAACTCAAAGAGCTGACTGACCTATACCTGTTCCTAATTCACATGGTTATAAGGATGGTGTAAAGATGGATTCCAGCTCTACCCTTCAACAACTGCCTTCAGGAGTACAACAGTGGGGCAGAGAATTAAAGCTTCTACAGTGTTGCTAGTATGGTTTGTAGGGAGAGTGTTGTTCAAACATACAAGCTGAAGATTTCTAGACTCACTGTCATCTCTTGCTCAAAGCGGCGGAAGATCTGTTCACGCTGCTGCTGCAGCTTATTGCTGAGTTGCTGCTGTGTGCGTTGTTCCTCTTTCTGAAGAAGCCGCAGCTCACGCAACTCTTGGCGCCTGCACAGAGAACAGAGGCTCAGGATGGAGACAATCTAACATTCGTAGATGGTTCTTTCAACACAGAAATAGAAACAAAAGATATAAAACCCGGAAATCAGGAGGTAAAAACACTGCAGGTCCATCAATACTTCTACCACAACAAATTTTAGGATGGAGTTTGAGGTTGCAGCTTCATGTCAAAAGCCAGTTCCAAACAATCAAGACATTAGCTAATTGCAAACAACCACAAAACGTTCAGAATTAGTTTTAGCTGAATGAGCAACGTCTTTTGTGCTAACTCCCTTTGGTTTTGCAATTTAAGTTACAAATGACTTCAAAAATGGAAGCAACAGATTTTCAGTAATCTGGAGATAATTCTGGATTTATTGTCAATTTCTTTTGATGCAACTAAAAAACGTGTTTGGGATTTGAACCTTGGCAGAAATATACTTTGCTGCTGATTGACTCATGTAAATTCCAATAGGTTCCATACTCATTTATTTAGATATTGAAACAGCTTCATCAATAGAAATTTTTAAATACAATATATTCAATTCATCTCAAACCCGAGAGTTTAACTGAGCATTGGCCAGGCTCTTATGTAAAACCAAGTCATCCACTTTCTTTTCTAAGTGAGGGTTTTGTAAATACGTTATGCTCCAAAGCAAAATACCAGTTCTGAAATTAGTGACAGAGGATAAAAATAGGGAACATTTGCTACTCAGGAACAGAATATTTTCCAATAGGTCTAAACCTGAGGCTATTCTCACAAACAGTGACAAGCTAATTATAAACAAAAACCGAAATTGCTGGATAAGCTCAGCAGCAATGGCAGCATCTGTGGAAAGAAATCAGAGTTAACATTTCAGGTCCAGTGACCCTTCCTCAGAACTGATGATAGCTAGGGAACTATCAGTTTATTTGCTGAAGATAGGGTGGGGGTGGGGAGGAGGAGAAGGGGAAAGGAGTAAACAATAGGTGGGGATAGAGCTCGAAGACAGGGAACAACAGTTGGACTGATAAAGGAGTGGATAACAATCTGGCTACGAGGGTTAATCACGACTAATGGGGACTGATAGTGGCTAACAATGGGTTGTCTATAATGTCTGTGTGATAACAAGGCCTGGCATAAGGGCATAGGAGAGCTCAAGACCTATCAATTGTTGAACGCGATACTGAGTCCAGTGGGCTGCAGGATCCCCAAATGGAAAATGAGGTGCTGTTCTTCCAGCTTGTGCTGAGGTTTGCTGGAGCAGTGCAGCAGGCCTGAGAAAGAAATATTGGCCAGTGAACAGGGTGGTGTTTTGAAGCTAATAATAGTGCTTCTTACATTTTTTGTTTAATAGGGCAAGGTGGTGGCATGGCTGCAATTCCACTGGATGAGTTTGAAACACATCATGACAGCTGTAACATTTTAATTGATTAAAATAAATCTGGAATAAAAAGCTAGCATAATGGTGACCATGTAACCACTGTCAATTGTTGGAAAAACTCATGTGGTTCACTAATGTCCTTTACAGAATGAAACCTGCCAGTTTTACCTGATCGGGCCTACATACGACTCAACTCACAGGAATACAGTTGATTCTCAACAGCTCCAAATTGGGGTAGGTATTAATTGCTGGCCTAGCCAGCAATGCCTATATCTAATGAATGAATAAGAAAAATGTATTTTATTTTCAGCTTTTTAAAAGCCTTTCTGACTTTATGCTTTTTTTAATAATACTTTGGGTGCAGCTTCAAATATTCCAGTTAGAATTTAATATCCAGCAAAAACATGAGATTACATTTATGTTAAGAAGTTGTTTCCACAATTCAAAATAACTCCGTCCATGCCACACTAAAATCTTTCAGACAGAGGTACTAAGGTGTTCCTTAAACACAAATCTTGCTTTATTCGAGGAAGTACATTCCTAGTAGTGGGAAAATAAATTATTGATCTCACTTTGTGAAGGCAAATTACAGAGGGTATGATGTCGTGCGCTGTGAAATCACTAAATTGTGAGATAACAGGAATTTATACGTTACTAACAAAGACAAATTCATGTGGGACACTCACTGAAGGATATGCTTGATTCAAGATTGAAATTCATCAGAAAATAATTTACTCTAAAACAAAACTCAACATGCTATAAAACTCAGAGATAGTAGGAACTGCCGATGCTGGAGAATGAGATAACAAGGTGTACAGCTGGATGAACACAGCAGGCCAAGCAGCATCGGAGGAGCAGGAAAGCTGACATTTCGGGTCATTTCTGAAGGAGGTTCCAGACCTGAAACGTCAGCTTTCCTGCTCCTCTGAAGCTGCTTGGCCTGCTGTGTTCATCCAGCTCTACACCTTGTTATCTATGTTATAAAACTGTTGTTATAATTAGTATTAAACAAAATTGGTCAGATTGGACTCTTACCTGAGGTATCTCATTTCTTCATTGTTTTTGTCATTATCTGTAACAATTTTTGATGTTGTCACTTTTACCTCCACACCATCTACCATAAACTTACGTGTTTTCTTCAATGTTTTTTTCTGTTGCTTCATTTCCTGTTAAAAATGCAAATACACAAACAGGTGACTGAAGGACATCACCTGCTGCCCAGTGCCCATGCTGTCCACCTGCTGCCCCAGTCTCTTTACCATCACAGGCCTTACGTTCTCTGCCTACTGTGACAATGCCAATCCCAGTCCACTTTGGCTTTTGTTATTCATTCACAGGATGAGGGCATCACTGGCTAGGCAAAATTTATTGCCCATCCCTAATTGCCCAGAGGGCAGTTAAGAGTCAAGCACATTGCTGAGAGTCCAGAGTCACATGTAGGCCAGACCAGGTAAGGATGGCAATTTCCTTCCAGAAAGGACATTAGTAAACCAGATGGGTTTTTCCAACAATCGACAATGGATTCACGGTCATCATTAGACTCTTACTTCCTAATATTTATCGAATTCAAATTCCACCATCTGCTATGGCAGGATTAAACCTGGGTCCCCAGGACATTATCTGGGTCTCTGGATTAACAGTCCAGCGATAACACCACTAGGCCATCGCCTCCCTGGTTTCCACATAGTCCCTGTGCCATTCGCCTGCTGCCCTGGTCCCTGTGCCACTTATCTGCCGCCCCAGTCCACATCCAGACCACTTGCTGTCCTGGTCCCCGTGCCAAAAACTCGCTGCCCCAGTCCTCATGCCTTCTGCCTGCTATCTCAGTCTGGCTGCAATCCACCTGCTTGTCCTTGATCCTTGTGCCATCCACCTGATGCTCTGATTCCCACGTTGTCTGCTTTCCACCCTGGTCCAAGTGCTCTCTACCTGTCGCTTAGGTCCCTGTGTTGTGCCCATCCCTGAGCCGGTCAGCCAAACTGATCAAAAATTTCAATAAGGGCACCTCATCATCTTCTCAGAAGTGACTAGGGATGGTCAATAAACATCAATACACTCTACTGAACACCAAAATAAAAAAGTGATTTTTTAAAAAAAATCTGAATTTGATTTGTTACCTGAAGTGATATCGATCCAGTTTCCTTGTTGCGGGACAAGAAGCTGGTAATGGACAGGCTTAAATCGATGCTGTTGTTGTCTGCCATTGACCCGCTCCCAGAATCTGCATCTCTCTCTTTTTCTTTACTCATGCTCTTCGATTGTGCAGGATCAAAATTTTCCTTCATCTCTTCAGTGGTGACATTGATTTCAGGGATCATCTCCAGCTTTATGTCATCTGGACTCTCACTCTCTGTTTCCTTCACTTTGTAAGACATAGCATCTTGTGTTTCATTCAACTCGCCACTCAACGTTAGGCTTGCTGGGGTAGGGTTAGTTTCAGGTCGTGTCTTAGTATCAGCCTCTGTCTCCGAAGTGTACTCTAATTTTAGACCACTCTCCATTACAACTTCTATCTCAGGACATCTTCCGCCTTCCACTAATTGTGTACCAGAGTTCACTTTGAGATCATCAGCCTGCTTCTCCTCTTTTGTTTCTTCACTGGGAAGAGCTGGAGTGTTTACAGTTGACTCTGGCACCTCCTGCTCTCCTTCGCCAGAAATTACATCCATTGTTTCTTCAGGTACGTGCTCTTTAGGTTGCACACTGATCATTATTGCACTGGCAGCTTCTCTTGCTGCTTCTTCATCACTTTTCTCTGCCTGTGTTACTGCCAAGGCTTCTGTCACCTCTGTGTTGGCTGCTTTGTTCTCTCCCTCCACCTTACCTTCATTTGGCTCCTTCTCTGTCTCTTTCTCTTTTCCAGTTGCATTTTCCTTTTTTATCTCTGACACTTTGCCCTTTTCCTCTTCAGGTTTGCTAACCTCCTCACGTACCTCATCTTTCAGAGGTTGCTCAGTGCTATCCTGAGCTTCTGGGATCTCCACATTTGGCTCTTCTGTCTCAGATTTCTCTTCTGATGATGCAGGTTTTCCAACAGCAGTATCTAGTTTCTCACTACCTCCTTCTACATCTTCATTACTGGCGTCAGAAGCATTGTTCTCCATCAGCTTCTCCCCTTCACTGGTACCAATCCCCTCATCTGACAGCTTGTCACTGACCTTGTCTGTATTTTCTTCAACAGACTCTGTCTCCATTTTCTCAGAAACGGCCTCAAGGATTGAAGGAGACTGGGAGAGTTTCTCATCCTCAGAGCTGGCAGTGCTGATATCTGATGGGGCACGTTTATGTCCTGGCAAAGCCTAGAGGAATACAGCATAAAAATTTTTTGTTGTGTAATTCAAGATCAATAAACAGTTAATTTATTTCTGAGCTCTATTCATAGCTAGTTCCATCCATGAAACAACAGCATTTCAAACATCAAATCAGAGCATTAAAATCATGCCGTCATTCATACTTAGAAATTTTGCATTAGCTGAGGCACATATATAACTACACACAGCAACAACGGCAGAGCATCAATGACTTAGTGAAATCCAAATTCAAAGGAAAAGTCACTAAGGCCAAAGGTTGTCCACAATACATGTATCACAATGGAAAGTTAATCTATGAAGCACTCTTCTAGAGTGAATGGCTCCTTTGCTCTGCTAAATAAGGCACAAGAATGTGATTTTGATCAGTCAAGTCACTCTCATAGAACGTACTGCTGGATCCTTTTTTATATTTGTTCATAGTTATGGCGATTCTGGCAAGGCCAACATTGATCAATCATTCCTAATTGCCACTGAAGTGATGGTAGGCCACTGCTTTGGGCCTGTGCAATGAAATACACTGTTAGTACACCAATGGTATGGGGCAAAATCCAGGATTTTGAGATGACAGCAGCAAAGGAAAGATGATAACTTTTCAAGTCAGGACAAACAGCATCTTGCAGATGATAGTGTTCACATGCATCTGCTGGTATTGTCATCCTAAGCTACTTGTTTAGAAGTTGATTGAAGGAGGTTTGACAAGGTATCACAACATATCTTGTAGACAGTATGCACTGCTGCCACTTCGTGCCAGCGGAGGAAGTGAATGTTTGAGGTGAAATAGAGTGTGCCAATAATCTGTGCCTCTTTATCTTGTATGGGGTCAAACCTGAGTGATGTGGAGTTTTATTCACCCAGAGAAATACAGAATGTTCTATCACACTCTAGATTTGAGCATTGTGGATGGTGAGCAGACTGCAGGGAGAAAAGTAGGGAGTTGTCCACTGAAGAATTACTAGCCACTGATCTGTATTTTTATGTGATCCAGCTAAGTTTATGATCAATGGGGAGATGTTTATATCTCTCTCCTTTGCTATTTTGCAACATTACAAACTATTATTATACGAAGTAGTAACAAAAGAGAGGAGGAGTCATGGACGTGATCTATATCGACTTCAGCAAAAGCGTTCAACAAGGTTCATTATGGTAGACTGGTTAGCAAGGTTAGATCACACGGAATACAGGCAGAACTAGCCATTTGGATACAGAACTGGCTTGAAGGTAGAAGACAGAGGCTGGTGGTGGAAGATTGTTTTCAGACCAGAGGCCCGGTGACCAGTGGTGTGCCACAAGGATCAGTGCTAAGTCCACTGCTTTTCATCATTTATATAAATGACTTGGATGTGAACAGGAGGTATAGTTTTTAAGTTTGCAGATGATACCAAAATTAGAGGTGTAACGGACAGTGAAGGTTACCTCGGAGTAAAACAGGATCTTGATCAGATGGGCCAATGGGCCGAGGAGTGGCAGATGGAGTTTCATTTAGATAAATGTGAGGAGCTGCGTTTTGAAAAGGAATATCAGGGCAAGACTTATACACTTCATAGTAAGGTCCTGGAGAGTGTTGCTGAACAAAGACACCTTGGAGTGCAGGTTCAGAGTTCCTTAAAACTGGAGTTGCAAAGGCGGCATTTTGGTATGCTTGCCTTTATTGGTCAGAGCATTGAGTATAAGAGTTGGGAGGTCATGTTGCAGCTGTACAGGACATTGGTTGGGCCACTTTCGGAATACTGCATGCAGTTCTGGTCTCTCTGCTATAAGAAGGATGTTGTGAAACTTCAAAGGGTTCAGAAAAGATTTACCAAGGTTTGAGCTATAGGGATAGCCTGAAAAGCTGCGGCAGTTTTCCCTGTAGTGTCAGAGGTGGAGAGGTGACCTTATTGAGGTTTATAAAATCATGAGGGGCATGGATAGGATGAATAGCCAAGGTCTTTTTCCTCTGGTAAGGGAATCCAAAACCAAAGGGCAGAGGTTTAACATGAGAGGGGAAAGGTTTACAAGGGACCTAGGGGACAACATTTTCACGCAGAGGGTTGTGTGTGTATGGAATGAGCTGCCAGAGGAAGTGACGGAGACTGGTACAATTACAACATTTAAAAGGCATCTGGATGGGTATATGAATAGGAAAGGTTTAGCGGGATATGGGCCAAATGCTGGCAAATGGGACTAGATTAATTTAGAATATCTGGTCAGCATGGATGCTTTGGACTGAAGGATCTGGTTCGGTGCTGTACAGCTCTATGACTCTATTACTGATCTATAATGAGAATAAGGCAGAACTTGGTGAAAGCTTTCAAAATTCCAAGACAAACCAATGTCCCCGTGATGATGAGCAATATTGCAAAACGGCATGTGGCTTAAGATCCAGGTCTTAAAGCGGGAGTCTTTCGATTCTATTCACTGAAATAAGGAATCCTTTAAATTTATTATTGAAATCTTTCTTCCCAACAGGCTTGTCTAGCTTCCCCTTAAATTCATTAATATTAGTTGCTTCAACTACTCCTTGTGGTAGTGAGTACCACATTTTCACCATCAGGTAATGAACTTTCTTCTGAACTCCCTATGAGATTTATTAATGAATACCTCGCCACAACTAATTGCTTTTTGTTCCCATTTTCAAAGGTTGATGACATTTAGGTTCCCACAAATTGAAGTACGGGCCTGACAAGTCAATACTTCTACCCAACTCAAGATAATTCGAAGCAAAGATTAAATGGATGGCTATGCTTGAGAGTCAAAAAAATGATGGGCATAAATCTATGGATGCAAAGCTGGAAAGCAAGCGAGCTAGCAATCACTTTACCAGCTAAACTTTAAATTTTGTAAATACTGTGTTGGCCTGGCATATCTGATACTCACTGCTGCATTTTCAGAATCCTCCTCTTCTTCATCCTCTTTGCTCTCTTCAATCTCTTCTGTTACCTCTGCCTTTGCTTCTGCAATCAACTCCCTCACAGGCTTACTGCTGTTAACATTCACCACAAATGGGTGCTAGAAAGGGGAGAAAACAAACAGATTTAGAAACAAAAATTAAGTTACACACAATAGGTCACAGTAATCTCAAATCTGTGACCACCAAAAAAACATACACCAGAGACATGCACAACCACATGCCAGTTCCCTTCCAAGCCACATTTTACCATGATTTAGAACTATACCACCATTCCCTCACTGTTGTTTAACCAAAAGCCTGGAATTCCTTCCCTCCTAGGTGATGTGTACCCACAGTGCACTGACTACAGCAGTTCAAAAAGGTAACTCACCACCGCTTCTCAAGAGTATTTAGGGATGGAAAATAAATGCTAGCCGAGGCAGCAGTATACATGTGCAAAGAACGAATCTAAAGAAAATCCCTCATGTCCTGAGTTACTGCCAAAGCTATGTATCGCCGAATGTGGCTCCCCCTCTATCACTAACTGCACGAGGCACTAGTACAGCATCCATTGAGAAACGAAAGAGATGTTGAGACTCTACCACATTAAGGTCTCCAGCATCACTTACATCAACTAATTTTAAACGTGGGCTGAAATTGACCTGGAGCAAAATGGCCCTATATTCTCACGGAGCTTTAAAAAGTACTGCAAATCTGAAAAACATTCAGAAATGCAAATTGTCTTGATGAAACTTCATCAAGATGAACAATTGACTGTTTGCTGCCACAGATGCTGCCAGACTTGTTAGGTTTTTCCAGCCTTTTCTGTTTTTCAGAAATGCACAACGGTCATCAGCGTTGAATAGCTAATATCTCAGGCAGGATCATTCTTCTGATGTGGCTCTTCAAATGTTGCTGCGTTTACTGTGAAATCTAGAAAGCTCCATTTCAATTTCTTTAACTTGTAGCCTTTGCCGCAGACAATAAAATGAATAATAAGAGTTGATTCTGGATCAGCATCGGGAAAGGATTAGTGGGGATGGGACTGATTCTGGCTTAGCATAGAGAAAAGGTGTAATGGAGAAGGCTATCAACTCTAGATCAGCATTGGGCAATGGTTAATAAAGTTGAACAGGTTCAGAATCACTTGATTGAACTAAAGCTTACTTGCTCTCACGAGGAGCTGACATGTGGACTCACTAGATGCTATGTTGCTTGATGACCATGCTGCATATTCTCAGCACAAATGATCTGGAGCTCAAAGAACTCTACAAGCCTCGAACCCAGGGGTTCCCAAAGCACAGGTCAACAACAAAATTTTGGGGTCACAAGGACCTTAATAACAGTTGTTGAGCAATAAGACAGTTTAATTGTACTACAATTTCCTGTGTGCTCTGCGGCAAGATTCTGGCAGGTGCTGGCCTCCATTTTGGTGCCTTGAGTTTGATCCAGTGATAATCAGAAAACGGTATTCAAGAGGAATGGAGCAAATCGGGGGGTTGGTGATGTTGTTTTGTTATAGATACCTTTATTTTATATTGCAGTTGAATTCTAACTGTCTGTTCTCCAGGGTACATTTAGCTCACAATGCACTTGTATGCTTAAGACAACAGTGTTTTGAGGTGTAGTGCTATGACAAATATATGTATGCCATGGCTCAATTAGTATACCAAAGTTGCTGTGCAACTGGAAATGCTCTCCATCTCAAACATTCAGCAAATCCTTCACCCACTCTTTGAACCCCCTCACTGAACCCTCCATCCCTTTCATAACTCTGGGATCGTGTTAATTCAAAAGCACGATCACAGTGGAAACGCTGTGAAGCAGTATTTTAGTGCCAATACAGGTACACACGCAAGCACCTAACAAACAGGTTCTAACCTATACTCACAGATGGTTGGGGTGTTAGGCCAAAACAGCAAAATCTGACAGACATGAAGCTGCCATTTTTCTTATGATCTTTGTATAAGAGAATGTAGACTGCACAAAGTAGCTCCTTCTCTGTTCACTTCAGCTGTTTCTCTTTGAATTCTAAATCTGCTGACTCTGATGGGATACTCCAATATAGAAACCAGCTGTTACACAGAATGAGTGGCCTATAAATTCTTACAGGCCAGTAAAGCTCCATCTGCACCCAGAACACAACAGAATGCCTGGGCCTCCACCTGTCACTCAATGGGCACTCTGACTACAAGAAACGGAGTATGTTTACAATTCAGTTTAGGGCAGGGTCAGACTCCGGTTCAATGCTGCTCTACTTGTGATCTGCTAATACTGACATCCGAATCACACTCAGAGTGCAGACCAGATTCCAGAGATTTGAAGATATAATGCAGCACTCACTTTGTGTATCCTAGGTTACTAGTGGAGCCAGCCTCTGGTATAAGAGCATTGCTGACAAGAGCACCATTTATTGTTCAGCTCCAATTGTTTTTGAGAAGGTGGTACAGCTTAAACTGCTACAGACCATGTTGTGCAGATAAATTCAGTGTTGACTTTTCTGTAACGGTTTTGATACAAGAGTGGCTTGAAAGGCTTTGTCAGAGAGCATTTAAGAGTCAAGTACATTGCTGTGTATCTGGAGTCACACGAACTGTAGGCCTGCCTGAGTAAGGACGGCAGGTTTCATTGTCTAAAAGACATCAGTGAAGCAGGTGGGCTTTTTAAAATGGTAGTGTCACAGTACCGTTATTTAGACTAGCTTTTTACAATAGATTTATTAATTAATTGAATTTAAATACCATGTTGATGGGAAATGAACTTGTCTCTGGAGCATTATTTCCAGGCCTCTGAGTCACTAATCCAGCAACATTATTACAATGCTAACAGTTCCATCTGCACAAGCCAGTTTTCTTTGTAATCTGGACTGCTCACAGTTAGCACTTAAATGCTCACAGTTAGACATCACAATCAATCAGGACGAATCTTAATATTGTTCTGTTCAGAATGCCCTGGTCCTTGTCAGAACGTGAAGCTTTGTCCCATTCGGTGTCCATCAAACACAGGTTACGTACTGAGAGATAGTAGGAACTGCCGATGCTGGAGTCTGAGATAACAAGGTGTGGAGGTGGACGAACACAGCAGGCCAGGCAGCATCAGAGCAGCAGGAAAGCTGATGTTTCGGGTCTGGACCCTTCTTCAGAAATTTCAGAAGGGTCCACACCGAAAACGTCCGCTTTCCTGCTCCTCTGATGCTGCCTGGCCTGCTGTGTTCATCCAGCTTCACACAGGTTACATACTCACCTGTAGCAACTGCTGGGATGACCACCTCACCTCAACATTCTTCTCCAAAGCCTTCTTCAGGAAATCACTGAACTCAGGAGACCTAAAGAAAGAAATAACTGTCATTAGAAGTTACGAAAGAACTCTGAGAACACCTGGTCATAGCTATCAGAACCATAGCAAGTGCTGCTATATAAACAACATGCTGGTATGCACAGTGAGATCCCACAAAATGCAATGAGGCAAATGTTCATAAAAGGCGTGAAATGCAGGGATTAGAAATGGAAAACAAGAACTGAAAAAGAAACACAGTCAGCAAGCAACTGGTGTCCAGCTCTGACAAAGTGTTACAGACAATGCATTAATTTTGGCTTTTAGACACAGATGTTAACAACACAGGAGGGCACTGAGCTATTGTGTTTGCACTGCACAGAGATCAGACAACACAAGATGCTTGATTTATGAACGCATGTACTTATGAACGGGATCCCAAAAGGTCCAACTTACAAACATTTTCTGTACTTATGAATGTCTACTTTATATTCTTCTGCATTGTGTCCTGATTTGTATACAAGCCGACTTGCAAACAGACTCAACAACAGAAGATGTTTGCAACCCAGGAATGGGTGTACTTAACTACATTACAAATGACAACCAACATGGTGCAAGTTTCCAACATCTGACTATTTCTGAAGGTAGGTCACTGGACCCTAAATGTTGATATTGTTTTCTGTCCACAGACGCTGCCAGACCTGCTGAGTTTTTCCAGCAATTTCTGTTTTTGATTGGTTCATCTGTTTGAATGATGCAACTTAGCAATACATATTCAACTTCCTGTTCACCTTTCAATAGTATCACAACCTCTTCAACATCCAACTGAGCAGTAAAGGAGTGTCAATTCATAATAGTCAGTAGAGAAATCTTTCAGTCAGAGTCATTGGTCCAACTCACCTATGTCAACCAGACATCCCAATCTGACTTAGTCCCATTTGCCAATATTTAGGCCATATCCTCTAAATCCTTCCTGTTCATATACCCAACCAGACTGCTTTTAAAATGTTCTAATTGTACCCACCTCCACCACTTCCTCTGGCAGCTCATTCCATACACACTCTACCCTCTGCATGTAAAAATTACTCTTCAGGTCCTTTTTAAATATTTTCCCTCTCACGTTAAACCTATGCCCTCTAGCATTGGACTCTTACACCCCAGGAAAAAGACCTTGGCTAAAATCATGCCCCTCATGATTTTATAAACATTTATAAGGTTACCCCTTAGCCCCTGACGCTCCAGGGAAAAAAAAGCTTCAGCCTATTCAGCCTCTCCCTAAAACTCAAACCCTCCAGTTCCAGCTACATCCTTGTAAATCTTTTCTACACCTTAAGTTTAACACACTCTTCCGACAGAAGGGCAACCAGAATTGTACGCAGTATTCTAAAAGTGGCCTTACCCATGTCCTGAAAAGCAGCAACATGACATTTTCAACTCCTATATTCAATGTTCTGACCAATGAAAGCAAGCATGTCAAATGCCTTCTTCACCATCCTGTCTACCTGCAACTCCACTTCCAAGGAACAATGCATCAGCACCCTTAGGTCTCTTTGTTTGGCAACACCCCCCGCCTCCCCAAAAAGGACCTACCACTAACTGAAGGAGTCCTGCCCTGGTTTGCTCTACCAAAACGCAACATTTATCTATATTAAACTCCATCTGCCACTTCTTGGCCCATTGACTCACCTAATCAAGGTCCATTGTACTCTGAGATAATCTTCTTCAGTGTCCACTACATCACCTATTTTGATGTCATCTGCAAACTTACTAACCATGCCTCTTATATTCACATCCAAATCATTACATGAATAATGAAAAGCAGTGGTCCCAGCACCGATCCTTGTGGCACACCACTGGTCACAGGCCTCCAGTCCAAAAAGCAATCCTCTGCCACCGCCCTCTGTCTGCTACCTTCAAGCCTATTTTTAAACCCAGTGGCTAGCTCCCCCTGTATCCCATGTGGAAGAGTATTTAAATATGATAAATGCTGGCCTGCTACTGTCACTAATTTCCCATTAGAAAGAAGTCTCCAACATAGGTTCTTGGATTTCTGACACTTACCATTAGCATTCTCCATTGGACAAACTCTAAATGATTACGCTTGAAAGATCTGGAGATTTAGCACCAGTCAATACACATTATGCATTTCTCCTACTGGGATAAAAACCAACATTCTACAGAACCCAAAAGAGGTATTATGGAGAGCTAAATTCATCTGCATAATGCTATTTTGGTAGGTACAATAAGACAGGGAGCAAAAAGATCTGCTGCTAAGTCCAGATCCATAGGTAGAAGCTCAGTGGCCACATAGGCAACTAGCTGGATACAGCTCTTCCTTGATGGTGGCAAAGGCATTTGTGCCACTAGATGATTTGGATTGATAACTGCAACCTCCAAGTCCTCCACTCAAATGTCATCCTAGATTATGTGGTGAAGTTCTAG
The DNA here is from genome assembly GCA_024137785.1 of Ginglymostoma cirratum. NCBI lineage: Eukaryota > Metazoa > Chordata > Chondrichthyes > Orectolobiformes > Ginglymostomatidae > Ginglymostoma > Ginglymostoma cirratum. The sequence continues at coordinate 14,097,534 of JAHRHZ010000140.1, read as the reverse complement.
CATAGGCATTGAATCCATGGCCTTCTGATGTGTTGCTGACAAATCTCCTGAGCCAAGCCTCACCCGTCCAGACAAGTGCTGAGTATTCCATCACACTCCTGACTTGTGCCTTGTAGATAGTGAACAGGCACTTAAAAAGTAGGGGGTGAGTTACTCACTGCAGAATTCCCAGCTTCTGACCTTCAGTTATAGCCAGTATTCATATGGCTGGTCTGGTTCAGTTTCTGATCAATGGTAACACCTGGAATATCAATATTGGGGGAAATCAGCAATGCTTTGCCAGCAAATATATTGGAGTTGATGAATAGATTCTCTCTTGTTGGAGATGTCTGGCACTTATGTAGCATGTAAACGTCATGTCACACAACAGTTCAAGCTGGTCTCGGTCTTGTTGTCCAGCTGTTGATGCATATGGATACAGAACTCCAATAACCAAAACCATCTTCCGCTGAATAGGTGCAACTCTAACCAGAGAAAGTTTTCCTGATTCTCAATGACTCTGGTTTTGCTGGGGCTCCTTGACAACATCCTTGGTAGAATGCAGCCTTGAGGTCAAAGGTAGTCACTCACCTCATCGCTGCAATTCAGTTCTTTTATCTATCTTCGGACCAAGATTTATGTGAGGTCACGTGTCAAGCAGCCGTGGAGATACCCAAACTGAGCATCAGCGAGCAGTTATTGCTTTCCAAGTGCTGCTTGGTAGCACTGTTGATGACCCCTTCCATGCTGATCACTAAGATTACACTGATAGGGCAGTATTTAACTTGGTTGAATTGGTCCCACATTTTGTGTACAAGACATAAAAATCAGTAATTTTCCACACCGTCAGACACGTGCCAGTGTTGAAGCTGTAGTAGAACAGCTTGGCTAGGGACGTGGCTAGTTCTCAAATCTTCCGCACTATTGATGAGATGTTGTCAGGGCCTCCAGCTTTCGAGTATCCAATGTCTTCGGCCATTTCTTGATTGCACATTGAATGAACCAAAATGGGTGAATACTCTGATGCTGGGGACTTCAGGAAGTGGCTGAAACTGATTATCCACTCGAATCTTCTGACTGAAGATGAATTCAGCACTTCAACTTTTTCACTGTTGTGCTGGGCTCCATCATCGAGGATGAAGATACTTGTGGAGCTTCTATCTGCTGCTAATTATTTAATTGTCTACTGCCATTTATGGCTGAGTGTGGCAAGTTTTGGATCATTACCTGTTGCTCCAGGTTTTTTGTTCCAGGCTGCAGCTGTTGGTACTAATTCTGTTAATTCTACCTATACTTCCTCAGGACAAATTTTTTATTTCAAGGATGAAACAGGAGGGACGGAACAAAAGGACGTGCATAAACATGATACCAGAGTAGTACAAGCAGAGTAGAACTGAACACAATGGATTACTGTAATACTGTGCTCAGGTGAAACGGCCACTATGCAAGGGTTTGAGCAGTACAGATCAAATCTAAACATAACATTGAACTATACAATGACTCTAGATGAAATATCCACAGACACTAAAATTTGAAATGTGAACAGGTGCTTGCAACTAGTTACCAACACAAGTATATTTACCATCGGGATGGTTGCGTCAGTGTGGGTGGGTCAGCTTTAGCAATTTTCAGTAGGACTCTCATAGGATTCAGCTCATGATGGGGAGGCTCCATTTGAGCCATCTCAATCAGAGTGACACCCAGCGACCAGATATCTGCCTTATAATCATAGGGCTTGTCTTTTGATGTCTCACACATCACAACTTCAGGTGCCATCCTAGAGAAAGACAAGCACAGCACGTCACTGAATGTCTGAGGCAGGACACTGTACAGATAGCCCCAGATACATGAAAACATGTAGTCCCAGACACTAATAACTATGCAGTACATACAACCCACACAGTTGGAAACTTATAAATAATACTAGATTTTCAAAATGCACGCGTCAAGCTTAGCTGTAAAAATCACGTTACCAGTAAGGTGTCCCAATAAAGGAGTCCCTTCGTTGCAATGTCCTGTTATTCTTTGCTGAGACCCCAAAATCAGCTGCAATAGAAAATGAAAGGAATATGATTCACCTGGGCCTGCAATGGCATGACATTTCTGACAACTAATTTGTTAAACTGACTGCAGGCACTGAGGCAGAAGTGCCCCAGACCCCAGCTCCAATAGTGCAGAAAAATGCACATTTTTGCTGAAATATATGGACACCATTATTATACAAGAACTTTTGGTGATTTTACTACTTAAAAAGAAGTCAGGATTGAGAAAAACAGAACGTCCAAAGCCTGCCTGCATTCCACTCGTTGCCTTTTACTGATGCTGGGAAAGTAAATACAGAAAATTATTGCTGTCACTCAGTAGGCCTTAGGTACCCTTCTAATCTTTAACTGCAACCATTTTCCATGCGTAATTGTATAGCTCAATAATCCAAATTAACGAGTCTTGGAACATTGTCTCATTAGGAGAATCGGTACAATCACAATCTCCTTTTCCAAAGTTTAGCCAAGTGTAAATGGCTTTTCTTGATAAAGGACACCAATGAACAAGTAAACTTGTTGTTTCTTTCTCAGATGCTGACTAACATGTAACTGTAGTATCTCATTGATATTCCACGAACAGTGTCTCTCACTTCTGGCTCCTCACAAATATTTTTGCTTACATTTCAAACATTATTACAAGCAGGTTTTCAGAGATGCTGCCTGATCCGAGTATCTTCTCTTTATGTTACATGCTTTCAGACACAGTTTAACTGTGTTGCTGATTAAAAGAAAAGTTTTACCCAGTTTGACATCTCCTTCCATTGTGAGCAGTATATTCCCTGCCTTCAAGTCTCGGTGGATCACCTTGTTGTCGTGGAGGTAGCTCAGGGCTTCCAGTGTATGTTTACAAATTACTCGAATTTGAGGCTCAGTCAGAGCTCTTTCCAATTCTATGAAACAAAAACATGTGAAGCAAGAAGGTAATAGAAAAAATACTAAACATTATGTGTATGAGCTAGACTAACCTTGATACCATGCTAGAACTATCAGGCTCACGAAAGACTGACAATATTCTGAGATGTACTGCCAAACACCACTCATCAAATAAGGATCCAGCCATTCCTGACCCAAGGCTCCCTCTGGCGTTGACACTATCTTGCTGCTACCTGCTTTTCGCCACAGGAGACCTCCAATGAGCCAAATATAGAAAACCAAGGGCACCTCAATCTGACCTGGGGCTGATTTTATTTTCTGGAAGTCACTGGGACGGTTGCGTCCCAATATCCTCAGAGGAAAAGATAACCATTTCCACTTCATTTCTGAGGAAGGTATGGTCAACAAATGCCAAGTAATACTCCAATGTTTGTATTCAGTGTGGAACTAATTGGTGCTAAGGGTTTTAAAGGCAACTAGCAGAAAGCATTTAAAACATGAGGTCTCTTCCCTTTCCATGTTTCATGGGGGAGACAGAAAGGGGAGGGGGAGAGAAGCAGAGCAGGTGAGAGACAGGGAAGTGGGAGACAGAGTGGGGAGCGAGACAAAGACAGAAAGAATGAGCGAAACAGTGAGAATAAGAAAAGTGAAAACGAGCGTGGGATAATAGTGAAGCCTTTCCCAGAGATACGAGCTGAGCCAAGATGGAGGAGGATGGGTGGTGAGCACAAAGCTGAGGTGATAGAGAACGTTATGTGAAGGATTGATTGGTGATGTAAGATGAGCTGTATGCACTGTGAAGTGAGGGGAATTGAGTCGTAAATGGGTTTCTAATTGTATAAGAAGATTGTTTCCAAAAAAAATTGCAAAATTATACAAGAGTAATTCTAATGTCCCTTCTAAAACAGGTTTTTTTTTAAAATAGTCATTTTCAGGATGTGGATTTCGCTGGCTTGATCAGCATTTATTGCCCATCCCAGAGGGTAGTTAAGAGTCAACCACATTGTTGTGGGTCCGGAGTCACATGTAGTCCAAACCAGGCAAGGATGGCAGTTTCCTTCCCTAAAGAACCAGATGGGTTTTTCTGACAATTGACAATGGATTCATGGTCATTATTAGACCCCTGATTCTAGAGTTGTATTGAATTCAAATTCTGCCATCAGCTATAGCAGGACTCGAACCTGGATGCCCAGAACATAATCTGGGTTTCTTGGTTAACAGTCTAGCAATTATACTACCAGGCCATCACTTCCCCCTCATTACTATAAGTATCATGATGCTGTGGATAAATAAAAATCTTAGAAATCAATTAACATTGAGGAAGGGTCTGTAAGGATTAACGAATAAGAAACTAAAAGGTATATATCAGAACATAAGTAAAAAATGTTAAGAGTAGGATAGGGATATCTAAGAGGGAATATGAAGAAAAATGTCAAAAATATTCATGAGAACACTAAAATTTGATTCTCCGCCCCAAAGGATTGTGAATGCTCTATCATTGAATACATTTAAATCTGGCATAGACAGATCTTTGGTCTCAGGGCATCTAGGGATATTTTGAGGGTGGAGGGGGGAAAAGAGTTGATACCCAAGATCAGCCATAATTGTACTAAGTGGCAGGGAAGATTGACAGCCAAATGGTATCCTTTACTGTTAATTCTTGTGCTCCTGTAAAGTCTATCAGTAAAAAGAGGTTTATTAAAAACGTGAAATTCCAGAAGAGGACTGTCAATCTGTACATGATGATCAATAATACCACAAAGTATTTAACAAACATTTTGCATCAGATTTTGATTGGAGATGCGGACGAGAGTGAGAGGAGCAATGTAATGATGAACTTCTGTTCAAATACATCATAGGATCAGGCAGGAGATAAGGGAGGAAATTACACAGTCCCAAGAAATGGCATTTCCGAGCATTATTGGGTGTGGCTGTGAACTGGGAAACTGGAGAGTAATCAGTATAGAAACCACTTTTAAAATAGGAAACAATTCCTCTGGGTAAAAGCAGGGCAGTTAACATTTGTGATAGAGAAAAACTTCAGTCTTTAATTACAGACTAAATTACCATGAATACAAAGAGAATAGAGCAGCTGCTACCATGAATTTTCCTAAGAGACAACTGTGTTTAGCATATCAAATAGGAATAATGCAATAAATGCAAGTGTGACATGACTTTAGTAAAGTCTTTAATATAATGATCAAGGGTTCAAAACTATGGCATGTGGATGGCAAACTAGACTAAGAGTTGGTTAGAAGAGAGAACACAAGATTAGATTACAGACCGCTTTCCAAAGTGGTTCAATGTGAACATTTGCACTGCACATGAATCTCACTGTGTACAGCAACAATTTAATGCAAGGCTAGAGGGCATGGTGTTAAATTTATAAATGGAATAGGAATACCAGGTTTCTTTACAAGATGAAAGGAAGTTACTGAGTGATATATTAATAAGATGGGGTAACCAGTTACAAAGTGGCAGATGGCTTTAATTGGAAATTGTGAGGAGGAAACAGCAGGAGTGACTACGAATAGACTTTGAGTTAGCAGAGAGATTTGGAAGAAAGATTTTTGTTTACTCATTTATGAAATGTGGGTGTTACTGGCTATTCACAGGACTTTATCAACATCAGCACCTTGGGATGATAAGGTCATGAAACAAGCTAAAGAAATTGAAGTTTTTAAACAAGAGGTACAGAATATTGAAGCTGTTCATTTTAACCTCTTGTATTTTAAATCTTAAGATGTTCGAGAATTGTATGCAGTATTGGGTCTAAATTGTAGGAAAAAGGTTAGGCTTTTAGAGAGGGTACAGAGTGGATTCTTAGGATGATGCCCGATAGGAAGAAAAATTGGGGGTGCGGAGTCAATTGTTTTTGCCTTACTAAAGCAAATTTAGGAGTGATAATGATGTGTTTGAAATGATGAAAGGACGTGACAGAACAAAGTGAACCAAGCAGCTTCCTTTGGTTGAGACTTTGAAACAAAAGGCCGTTGACACGAAATGAAGGTAATTTGGGCCAGAAGACAGGAGAAACTTCTTCAGACAGAGAATTAGGAGGCTGTTATTCCCAGGGTTAGTGGGAGGGGCACAAACTACTTAAAGGTTAGATAAATCAAAATAAATGGAGATAAACAATTATAGATACAGGGCAATGTGAACTGGACTATTTATTCATGGAGTGTAAATGGCAACATGGACTGTTGGGATGAACAGTCTGTTTCCGTGGTGCACCATCTAGGCATTATTGCTTATTATTTTCAGCACACAGAAATGTAAAGCTAGACACAGCAAATGTCAGAATAACGCACAGCAAAATTCATTGAACTTACCCAGCATTACTGCATCTACAGCTCCTCCAGCACAGAATTCAATCAGAATCTATGGGAAGAGAAGCTTGCAGGTTAGAGACAAGTCAACATAGGTCTTAAAACAAAGGTGCAGCAGCCAACAACCTTTGACATAGGTGTATGCCATTTAGTCTAATGAATGGTAGGCCTGCTCCACCATTCAATAAAGGCTGCAGCTCATTTGCATTTCCATTTACCCATCTTTGATCCATATCCTGAGACCGTTATGTCATGCTTATAGATGTTGTTTATATGGACTTCGAGAAGGCATCTGATAAATTCCCACGTAACAGACTGTGGGAACACGCAGGAGGACAGTAGGATTGGGACGATTGGGACTAGCACAATAAAGCAGACAATGAGGGCGAGGCTGACCATAAAAGGTAAGCCACCTGGCAATAATCAAAAGTTAGATGCTCTGCGGCAAGTAGAGAATGATCCATCTCCAACAGGGTGTCGCTGTAGATAAAAATAGAAATTGATGGAAGAGCTCAGCAGGTCTGGCTGCTTCTGTGGAGAGCAATCAGAGTTAATGTTTCAGGTCAAGTGACCATTCTTCAGTTCTGAGGAAGGGTCATTCAACCAGAAACGTTAACTCTGATTGCTCTCCACAGATGCTGCCAGGCCTGTTGAGCATTTCCAGCAATTTCTATTTTTACCTCTAATTTACAGTATCCACAATTCTTTTGGTTCTTATTTAGGGTGTTGCCGTAGCAGGATCTGAACATTCAGGATTTGGAGAAATCCTGGTAGCCCTTTGGTGCAATTATAAGTGTGGGCTAGGACTCAGAAAAAGCCTAAGAGCTGTGTGGGCTTGTGAACTGTTAATATTTCCACGCAACAGAGAGGCAGAGGAAAGGAGGCTCACACGCAGTACTTTCTTGTTGCAGCTAAGAAAGACTGGAGCTTGGAGAATAGCACTAGCCTGGTAAAGCTGTCTGCCTACAGAAAACCTGGAATTGCGCCCATGAGCAGGTGCTGTGTAGAATTTCAAGAATTTAGGGAAAAGGTGCCCCAGGAAAGAAGAGTGAAGTACAGGACTGAAGCAGTAGATCAAGATGGTCCATAGTGGACAGGCTTTTCAGAAAGCTTCAAGGAATCAAAGCATTAAAAGCTTCAATGAGATTCGGTGATCCACAATGTCACCAACGTCAGTTTGGGGTTTTTATTTTCTTTATTAATTCATTCACGTGATGAGGACATCACTAGTCAGGCAGCATTTATTGCCATCCCGCAGTTAAAAGTCAACCATATTGCTGAGAGTCTGGAGGCACATGTAAGCCAGACCAGGTAAGGATGCCAGTTTCCTTCCCTAAAGGTCATTAGTGAACCAGATGGGTTTTTCCCGACAATCAGCAATGGATTTATGGTCATCATTAGACTCTTAATTATAGATATTTATTGAATTCAAATTCCACCATGACAGGATTCGAGCCCGGGTTCCCAGAACATTATCTGGGTCTCAGCAATCTCACTGAGGTGTTATGTCGCCTTAGATAATTGAGATTAAATTTTGGACAATTGACATACACCTTATAGCACAAATATGTGCAGGTGCTTGACCACAATTTGCATTTAACCATATTTACTTCCAGCTAATTCTGGATATTCTTTAGATATTGTGGATTGTTTTAACTTTGCATAATAATAATCTACACCCGGATAGTAATATTTATTTTTGTTTGTTCAAAATCACGGAACCTTGTCATTTTAATTCTCTTACTAAGTACCTCAAAGCACAAACTTTGTCTACTTCTTACAAGAAGTTACTGGCCCCTAACCAGATAATATATGCAGTTTTGCGATCTCACATTAGGGCGTCACTGAGAAGTTCTCTGGATATAATAGCTGGTAAAAGTGTAATATATTAAAGGGATCAAGGGTACCAACCAGTTTTGCTTCTGAACATATTTGCAAACAATTACACACAATGGTCCAAGAAACTGCTTCCCCATTTCCACCCAGCTGTATTTAGTATTCGAGCTATCACTTAACATGTAAAGTTTAACTCCTTGCTTGCAGTGTGTTGGGAGTAGGCGGAGATCAGGAAGCGCTTTGTCACAGGATATGCCTTGGGAGATGATCAGCTACTCATGGTACAACTACCTGAAGGCAGACTGCTGGTGTGGGATGAAGAGTTATGTGATATAACTGACATCTAAGATACACCTCGAGCAGATTGCAGAAGTTCCAGAACAGTCCCTGTCTGAAAGGAAAAAATCTGGGGATTTCAAATTATACTTGGAAACACAAAGTACATTAAAAAATGGACTCTTCAGAGGCTAATTCCCTGTAATTCTAGTCCGATAATCAAACAAATGTATGAGGACAAAACCAAAACAGTCAATGTAGTACTCCAATGCAAGTGGAAACTCAAGAATGTCTTGCAGTCATTCACCAGTTCATTTGCACCATTTACAGGAAGTGCTCAGTGCTATGATGTCTGACAGTGGATGGAGTGTAAATATGGCTCCAAATATAATAAACTATGTTTCATCGTTCCAAAGAATTCTGTGAAACTAACACACTGTAAAAGAAACTCAGCCTCCCATATGATCACTGCCCAGTGGTATACCTTAGCTGTTCACTTTGCCTGGATAACAAATCAGCAGAAAGTTATGAACCGGCTCTCAGTATAAATCACTCATCACCTGTTTCAACAGTAACTAATATCTTTGCAATATTCATGCATCACAGTTTGAAATGGCAAGTTTTCCAGGATTGTTTCATGAATTGTGCTCGTCTTCCTTACAGAAGGGAACGGTGAGATAAATGTGTTCAAAAATCATGAAAGGCCTAGGCAAAGTAAATAAAGAGAAACATTACAGAAAGGCTGACAATCAGGGGACCTCAACATAAATTGAACGACAAAAGAATCAATGGTGACGTGAGGGCGGTAAGTGGTTAAGATCCTGTATGCACCACCTAAGTATCTGGTGAAAGCATTTTAATCATGGCTTTTAAAAGGGGATATGATAATTATCCAAAATGAAAACATACTTAAACAAGCAAGGTAGAGGAACGAACTGTGTTGCTCCTAAAAAGCTGGCACAAATACAGCAAAGCAAACAGCCCCCTTCTGTGCAGCAAATTACACTGTGATTCAAGTCCAGAGGTGCAGCAGATTACCAAATACAGCCAGAAACAATTTTGTCTGTTTGAACATGGAAGAATACTGGCCGAGAAACAACTGTAATCCTGTGATCCTATAAGGCTGTAATTTTGTGGAGAGCAGAACGCATAGAATATACCTGCGGCTTGGAAGTACTGTTTGTGTTAAGACGGTAATCTAGATTATCTTTTCTATACATAGAGCAAGACTGCCCAAGTAGCATTTCGTTGATGTTGTATTAAGTTTATATATGATAGTGAAAGTCTTGAAACTTGAAATATTGTTGTACAATTTCAAGATTGTCACTAGGAATACAAATATCTCCCTGATCAGCAGAAACTACTTGAAATCGCACAATGAGCTCCAAGTTACCAGTCTCGATATGGATTGTAACAATTTGCTGTGCAGAAGTATACACAGCAACTCAGATGTAAATGAACTAGTGTTTTGTAATGATGAGCACAAATTCGTGCCCTTCATATCCTAATTTTCTAATAACTCTTTTTTGTACCTGATCACTTTATTTTTAAAAATTCAATCACAGGATGTGGGTATTACTGGCAAGGGTAGCAGTTATTGCTGAGTCCTACTTACCTTTGTGTAATCATACAAACATACAAATTAGACATTCACTTTTCAGGGTAGCTGCACTATTCAATAAGATCATGATTGATCTGTTTGTGTTTTGAATTCCACATTCACATCTTTCCGAATAGCCTCTGCTTCCCTTGCCCTTCAAGAATCCAACTACCTCGGAATTAAAAATATTCAAAGACCTACTTCTGAGGTAGAAACGTCCAGAGTCGAACAAACCTCAAAAAAATTCTCTCATCTCTGCCTAAATGTGTGGGCCCTCATTTTCTAACAGTGTCACCCAGTTCTGGACTGACCCACAGGAGTGAATGTCCTAGTCAAGACTATTCAGCATCTTATACACTTCAATTAAATCACCCCCCCATGCTTCTAAACTCCAGCGGAAAACATGACCAGACCCTAAGATATCCTCAAAAGACAGAAAGCACATTCCCGGTATTAATCTAGTAAGCCTCCTTTGAAACACCTCCAACACATTTACATCCTTCCTTAAATAATGAGAGCAAAACTGCACACAGTATTCAAGATGTGATCTTACTAATGGCCCGTATAATTGAAGCATAACATTAACTTTTATACTCAATTCTTGTTGTAACAAAGGCCAGCATTAGCCTTCATAATCACTTGCTGTATCTGCATACTAACATTGAGACTTACACACCTCAGAATTCTGCAGCTGTTTACTGTTTTTTTTTTAAATTCTTGCTGCCAAAGTGAAAAATTTCACATTTTCCCACATCACTTATTCAATCTATCTTTATGTCATTCTTATGTCATTTTCACAACATACTTTCTTATCCATCTTCATGATATCTGCAAATTTGACAACCAAGCCTTTGATCCCCTCATCTGAGTCATTGATATAGATTGTAAGATAATGAGGGCCCAGCACAGATCCATGTAGGATCCTACTGGTCATATCATGCCAATCTGAAAAAGACCCACTTATTCGTACTTGAACATCATAATCAACTGTATCATAAAACTGAAAGCCACAGGAAAATAGGATGTAGGAACAGGGGTAGGTATTGTGATTGCGGTCTCATTTCCACTTTCTGTCTGCCCCCCTCACCCTGCACTCCCTTGTTTATCAAAAATACATCTAACGCAGCTTTGAATAACTCAACCATTACCTACTGGAAAGAGAATTCCACACGCTAACAACCTTCTGTGAATGAAAAATAAATCATCTCCGTCTTAAAAGGAGGATCTATTTTTAAACCGTCTCCTGTAGTTTTAGTCTCTTTGTACGTTTCAATAAAATTACTTCCCATTTTAAACTCCAACAGACATGTTCAATTTTTCTATATAAGTGCCCTTCACCACAGAAATGTGGGATAAGGCAAGTGCATCTTCTTTACATTGCCATTTCCTTCCAGTTAAAGCGTATACCCATTATTGTGGCTATACTTTTGAAGGAGTTGCTCTTAGAAGAAATTTTGTTGAGAATAAAGTTATATAGTGAGTAAGGGCCTTTTTTGCTTATTGTTTTAAAACTGTAATCACAGAATTTGATTCGGCAATCACAGAAACCCTACAGTGTGAAAGCAGGCCATTCAGCCCACTGAGTCCAAACCAACCCTCTGAAGTAGCATCCCACCCAGCCCCATACTAACCACCCTACCCACCAACCCTATCCCCATTACCTTGCATTTATCATGGTTAATCCACCTAGCCTGCACATCCCTGGACACCATGAGCAACTTAGGGTGGCTAATCCACCTAACCCGCTCATCTTTGGATGGTGGGAGGACACCAGGGTACCCAGAGGAAACCCATGCAGACACAAAGAGAATGTGCTAACTCCACACAGACAGTCACCTGTGGGTGAAATCAAACCCAGGTCCCTGGTGCTGTGAGGCAGCAGCGCTGACTGAGCCACTGTGCTGCTCCTGTGGACTGAAAGATGAAAGTACTGAAAGGGTGACTGTAGTTTTGAAAAACAAAGTAACCTGAGACATATGGCAAGCATTGTAAACAACAGTTTGTGTAAGCAATAACTGAAGTCTGAGTTGCACAAATTTGGAACCAAGGTTTTGTCGATAACAATAATTTGATTAGTCTATGGATTAGTGACAACTTATTGATGATAGAGGCTATTTACTGCCAAATATTGTCTGACTGGTTCATAGGTAACTGAACAGCTTGCAGCTGGGAGCAAGTTAGCGAGAAAGAACTGTTCAGTTCTTCTCCAGCTGGGAAGCAGTCTCCTGTTTTCAGCAATCAAAGCTAAAGAAAACCAGTTTATCTTTTCTGCAACAGTTTTTGTAAGCTGTGACTCTTAATTGATACGTCAGACTTATAATAATTGAATGAGCCACCTTCTGTCTCCTATACACCAGTGGAAATATTTGGAGAAAGACAACTGAAGCCATGTGCTGGTCAGCAGAAGAATCGTATCGGTCATCATGGCCACAAACCAGGACCAACGATTATTGAACTGTCTTTCCAGTTTTCCCTGTCTATTTGTTTGACTGTCTGTGAGAATGTAAGGGGGTGTTTACAAGGAGATTAGAATTTTAATTAAAGTGTTGTACCCTGATGGTTTACAATGGTTTATCTGTAACTAGAATCTAATTACGTGTAATAAATGGTCATTTTTGTCCAGTACAGATTACTTGTAATAAATGATCATTCTTGTTCAGTACAGAAACCTGGTTTGTGCTTTCTTTCAACCTGGATCTGAATTTCAGGTTAAGTGGGGTCTTTGGATACTGTTAAAAACTTTGAAATTTTGCGATGACTCGGGGGAAGAGCAGTCCTCAAATTCTCACATGCTACCCCAGTGAATCCTAACATACATCCCTTAATAATGCTGGCAGAAGAACAGGAAAAATTAGAAACTTAATTTAAATACACCTTCTGATCAGAGAATGATCACTTACACTGAACTGTCAGTTTAAATTTTATTCCAAAGAAGAAATCGTACTTAAAAATATAATGGAATAAAGGGCAATATTTAAACAGGAGATGGTTCAATTAAAATTGAGGTACATTCCCATTATGAGGAAAGGTGGTGGGTGGAACCAGAGTAATGCAAATGGGAGGAGGAAATGGAATTCAAGATGAAATTAAAAAAAGGTGCATAATGAAAGATAGCAGGTTGATAATACAGACTAGAATTAGACTAAATACAGTAAGCTTGAAGAGAAATGAAAAGGGAAATAAGACAGGCAAACAGAATACATGAGAAGACACAGTTATAACTAACATGAAAATGAATCTAAATGCCTTTTAGAGTGTAGTGATGAAGGAGCCATGTAATTGCAGATATTGTCTTCAAATGAGATCTGAAATTAGTTCAAAGTTCAAAAGACGGAAACCTAATGTTTAACCCAAATAACATTCTTATTTATTACAGAAATGTCTCTTACCCACAGCTTGTTTTCATAGTAAAATGCATCAAGCAGCTTGACAATATGATCATGATCACATGATGCCAGAATATCAATTTCCACTATGTAATCTTCCAGCTCTTCCTCACTTTTAGTTTCAATCACCTTCGCTGCCGCAAGAATTCCTGTTTGTTTGTTCTGCGCCTGTGTTTTGAAAGTAATCACATTGTTATGCAGTTGCTAGTATCTATTACATCATGAAAATGTACATTTCATATAAGATTTGTCTAATGGAAAAGTGGGATGCAAAGAACAAAATCATACATAAGTGTAATAGGTACAAACAGCTGTAAGATTCTTGTGTGATGCACAGCTATTTATTTGCTCAGAAAATTAAATTTTAAACATACAACATCTTAGGGCTAATCTAGGAGATTGATTATTAAACTGCAACTGATAAAAATTAGCAAATGTAACAGTCAACGCAGATTTCAAAAGGGATCATGTTGACTAACTGTACAGAATTCTTTGAAGTAACTAAATGTAAATAAGGGTAACAAAGTAGATATATTTGTTTCAAAGTGTTCGAATAAAACAATTTTTAATCAGCTTGTTCAGAGATTCTACTACACACCTCTGGAACAGCTGGGACTTGAACGTGGGCCTACAGGCTCAAAAGTAAGGATACTACCAATCCACAACAAGAAAAATAAAGGTACAAGATTAGGAGTCATGATGAACGTAAAAATATATGGAGCCAAGCAACAAGTATTGGAGATGAGAGTAAACTAGCTAATGACACCAAGGAGGTAATAGGGGTTAAAGGCTCTTACTCAGATAACAGATGATAGGAAGCAGTGATACACAACAATTGGCATTGGGACCACTACTGCTTAGAATTTATACAAGTAATTTACACTGGGAATTTGAAATATCATTTCAAAATTTGAGGATGAGACCAAATTAGCACATGTCTTGTTGTAGAGGACAGCGACAAAATATAGAAAGCCAAGAATAAACTTGCAGAATGGGCATGTAATGGACAAACTGTTTGAGCCACTTTGGCAGGAAGACTATCATCTTTAATTATTGTGAAGTGAAAACAAGGTAATCCTTCAATGTTTCTTCTACCCATCATAAAACTCTCAGTATAAACCTCTGATCACATTAAGACTCCAGAGTTTGCAATCACCTGTTCTTTGATACATATTGAATTAGGCCACAGTTCCAGGACGATTGACTTAAACAAAAACTTCACAAAAGAAACCAGTGTCCATGTACCATTACTTGAAATCCAAACTTTATAAATAATATTAATTTATATAAATCACAGAACTGTCATCACACTACACAGAGGTCCTCATCAGGATGCAAGCCACCATCTTATGAGATGGAGTCTACCAAACAAGACAAGATTTTGTGGCTTAATAGGTATCACTTGCATCTCTGAATTAGAAGGTTTCAGGCTCATGTTCCACTTCAATACACTCACTCAGAGTTGCTCTCTTTTAGCTGAGATATCAAAAGAGGTTCCGCTTGCCCTCTCAGGTGAAAGTGAAAGATTGCGTGGTGCTATTTTGAAAAGGATGGCAATTAACTCCTATGGCCTGGATCCAATATTTATTGCTCAACTGCCATTACAAAAAATAATTGTTTGTTCATCATTGTTGAGATGACTTTTCTTCTGAACTTATTCTAGGAGTGGTCCCTTACCATTTGATTCTGGGCAGGGCATATAAGTTCAACTCTAAAACCTTTGTCACTTAAGTCACATGCATTCTTGGAAATCATGTTTGAATTTGTTGTTCCAAAACCACCACCTGACATTTCTGAAAATGTCACCTCCACACACATTAAAATCCATTTTCCTCCACTTTAGAATCCAGGAGTCCAAATAATAACTATACTACAAACCCGCATTGGACAGGTAATTGACGATAAGTTCCTCATTTTTTTTTGTCTCATTCCTGAAGGCTGTGCACAAATAGATCCAGGGAAATCTCAAGGTCAACACATTTCCATCCCAAATCAAATTTCTAGAGTTTACTGAGATATTCTTTTGTTGTAAATTAATAAGAACAGCTTTGTAGAGTAACCTTAAATTCCTTTGCAATGTAAACAGACAATGCTGGAGAAACTCAGCAGGTCTTTGGTTCTAAAGAAGAGTCATATTGGACTTGAAATATTAAAATCGATTCTAAGACAAGACATATTGGACATGAAATGTTAATTCTAAGTCTTTCTACATAGAGAGTGCTGTACTTGTTAAGTTTCTCCATCACTTTTGTTTTTTGCATTTCAGATCTCCAGTATTGTCATTTCATTTTTACTTTAGGGTCGTATTCTTTGGGTAGTTGGTATTGAAGTTAAGGCAAAAAGTGGCCTCCCTGGGGAGGCATCAAGTGTCATGATTTGCGGAGGTCCACTGGAATTCATCAATAGTTGGGGTATTTCCCAGGGATAGGTCAACACTTGCAGTTGCTACTTATGAATACGTAACTATTCACTGTCAGTCTCAGGGAGTGAGTGTACTTTTATGGGTACCAAGAACGATGTTACCATTTGCAGTGTATTTCTGGGTTCCAAATACGATAGCATTCACATACGGGGTTCCATTTCCACACTCAATGTTTCTGAAACCCTGATAACAAGTGCACCAAGGGTGTTGTAATTTTTACAGAAGGTGCCAGAAGATCTTTTAAAATTGTCTGCATGGGACATAAGCACCATTGGTAAGGTCAACATTTGTTGCCCATCTCTAATTGCCCTTGAGAAGGTGATGGCGACTCACCTTCTTACGTAAAAGAATAAGTAGGCAACTCATCCCCTTCAGCCTCCTCCATCATTCAATACAATCATGGCTGATCTCATCTCAGCCTCTACTCCACTTTCTTGCCAGCTTTTCGTAACCTGCAGCCATTTACTAATTTAAAAAATCTCTCTATCTCCTCTTTAAATTTACTCAATGTCCTGCCATCCACCACAGTCTGAAGTAGCAATTCCACAGATTCATCACCCTTTGAGAGAAATAATTTCTCCGCATCTCTGTCTTAAGCCTTTAATTCACTCGTGGAATGTGGGCATTGCTGGCTGGCCAGCATTTATTGCCTATTCCTAGCTACCTTTGAGAAGAAGGTGGTGAGCTGCCTTCTTGAACTGTTGCAGTCCACATGCTGCAGGGTGACCCTTAGAGAAGGAATTCCAGGATTGTGACCCATTGACAATGAAGAAATAGAATATATTTCCAAGTCAGAATGGTGAAGGACTTGGAAGGGAACTCGCAGGTAGTGGTGTTCCCATGTATCTGCTGCCTTTGTCCTTGTAGGTGGAAGTGATCGTGGGTTTGGAAGGAGCTATTTAAAGATCTTTGGTGAATTTCTGTCGTGCATCTTGTAGACAGTGCACATACTGCTATTGAGCATCGGTGGTGGAAAGCGTGGGTGGGTGCTTGTGAATCAGGTGCCAAACAAATAGGCTGCTTTGTCCTGGATGGTGTCAAGCTTCTTGAGTGTTGTTGAAGATGCATCCATCCAGGCAAGTAGACAGTATTCCATCACACGTGCCTTACAGATTTCTACCCCTTATTCGAAAAGTATGAGCTCTCATTCTAGAGTGTCCCACAAAAGGAAACATCCTCTTGATATCTACTTTGTCAAATTCTTTGGCATTGTATATACCCCAATTAGATCTCCGCTCATTCTTCTCAACTCCGCAGAGTATAGACCTGAACTGCTCACTTTCTCTTTGTAAGCCAAATCTCTCATCTCTGTTCCTGTTCTTGAAACACTGCAGTCCATCTGGTACACCCACACAACCATTAGGAAGGGGGTTCCAAGGTTTTAATCCAATAATAGTGTAGGGACAGTGAAATTGTTCTAAGTCAGAATACTGAAGCTTCATGGGGAACCTTCAGGTGATGGCATCCCAAGTGTCTGCTGCCCTTGTCCTTCTGTAATAGAGGCTGTGGAGCTGAAAGGAGGCTTGATGATTTGCTGTTGTGAAACTTATAAACTGTGCATTCTGGGGTCACTGTGCACCAGCGCTGGAAGGAATAAACATTTAAGGTGGTGGAAGGGTCCTGAGCAAGGTCTTTACATCATCTAGTATTGGTATTCAGTTTCTGGAGTCTTGTTGGACAGACAGGTGAAGAGTACTGCATTACAATCCTGATTTGTGCCTTGTATATGAGAGGGACAGTGTTTGAAGAGTCAGGAGGTGAGCTAATCACTGCTAAGTTCCCTTCTTCTGACCTGCTCTTGTACCTACAGTATTGATATAGCTGGTCCAGTTCAGCTTCTGGCCAAAGGTGACACCCCAAAAAGTTGACAGTAGGGGGTTCAGCAATGGTAAGGCCCTTGAAGAAAGGTCAAGAGAAGAGGATTAGATTTTGTCCTGCTGGAAATGGCTACTGCTTGGCATTTGTGGGATGCAAAAGTTATTTGCCACTTATAAACCCAAACCTGAATGTTGTCTGGGTTTGCTGCATATAAGCTTAGCTTACTTATATGCTGAAGAGTTGCAAATTGTATTACTTATGACTGAGGAATGTTATTGATGAAGCAAGTGAAGATAACTGGACTCACGATAATATCCTGTGGAATGCCTGCAGCCCTAGGATTGAGACGAGCGACCCCAAAAAAACATGTTTTTTATGCCTGGTGTAGCTCCAAGCAGTAGACAGTTTTCTTTCTGATTACCACCAACTTCCAGTTTTAATAGGGAACTTTGTTACTATGCAACATCAAATACTGCTTTTTGTTAATTAGCAGGTATTGTCATTTAACCGCTTGAATTCAGTCAATGACCTCGTCTGTAATGAAGTCAGGAGCCAAGTCCTAGCAGATTCCAAACAGAACATCAGTGAGCAGGTTACTGCTGATTGCCACATGATAGCACTGACAATAACACCTTCCATCATTCTGCTGATAATTGAGAACAGGACAGTGATGCCAAGGTCCATCAGAAGCAGGCCGAGATAGATCATTCATTATATACTTCTAACGAAGATGGTTGCAAATGCTTCAGGTTTTTTTTAAGCACTGATGTGTTGGGTTTGCCCATCATTGAGGGAAAGATTTTATTTGTGGACCATTCCCTCCTGTTAACTTTTTAATTGCCCAGTGCTATTTCAAAACTGGGTGTGGTAGAACAGCAGTTTTGATCTGATCCACAGATTATACATTTAGCTCTGTCAAATCTTGCGCCCACTTTTAGCGTGTAGATTATGTTAAAGCTTTACCAAGCTGTCATAGTCTGAGATGGCAACATTTGCAGGGAGCTCCTGCGAGTGTGACATTTGCAGAGGTTCACTATGAATGTGCCATTTTTTGCAACCTGTTCCCACAACTCATGCGTGAATCCAAGCTCTTATTACCTCTAGTTTTAAAGACTCAAAATCTGTTACCATAAGTTTGAAATAAAATTTGAAATAATTTTGAAACCACAGAAGTAGGTAATAATAGTACATCTGAGCCTGGGTCACCATTGACAGAATGTGTGCTTTAAGCAAGGTGACTGAAAAAGATGGAATTTTTAACAAGTCAGAGTAAGTACATGGGTACAGGACCAAATTAGAAGGAAACTGACAAAAGAAAATCTCTTCATTCTATTTTTGACCCTTTAGTAACTACTATCACTTTTGAACTGGGTCTCAATTTCAATCTTTTTTTTCGCTGCTGTCCATCATGCTTTCTTAGCAAACAGGTTCCTCCTATTGCACAAAGCAACATACTTCAGTTCTTCAGGTCAGTAAGTGATTTCATAACATCAAATTTAATCTCTCAGTATTTTCTCTCATGCAGCAGCAAGGAGGGATCCAGACATCTCGAACACGCAGCTTTCAATATTTAAGATATTGAGAAATTTACCAGATTAATTCTTCCATTGCATTCCTGCATCATTAAGTGTATCAGAGTGGATAAACGGCTGGGTGTGCATTACATTGGGATCAGATGGCCTTCTGCACTCACTCTCCAGAGAACACTTACACATGCACATAGGTGGAAGCTTAAATCATTAATAAGCGCATTCAATAACAAAACTCAATGCCAAAAAGCCAGTGCATGCAGAAATAGCACACCAATGTTATAGGTACATAACAAGACTTGTGCCTGAAAAGACAACCACTATTCCAACTTCCTCAGTACAACTCATAGAAACACAGAAAATGGAGGAGCAGGCCATTCAATATGATCATTCTTATCATCCATCTCAGTGCCCTGACCGGCTTTCATCCCATACCCTTTGATCCCTTTAGCCCTAAAAAGCATATGTAATTCCTTTATGAAAATAGTCAATGTTTTGGACTCAACTGTGGCAGAGAATTCCACAGGCTCTCTGAAGGATGAAATTTCTCCTCATCTCAGTCCCAATGGCCTAGATGACCCAAATGGTCTTTGGAAACATCCTTCCTGCATTTACCCTGTTTAGTCTTGTTAAAATTTTGAGGTTTCCAAGTGATTCATACCCCCATCCTTCATTCATGCCCCCACTCCATTTTTCTGAACTCTGGTGAAAATAGTCTAACCAATCCAATCCGTCATCATAGATCTGTCCTGCCACCCCAGGCTGGGATGGGATCCAGGCATTTCACATTACACTTTCAACCTCAGATATTGCTAGGACTTAAAAGTAAAACAAACAGCTACTTGAAAATCAAGATGTCTGTGTATTTCATACTTACAACCTTTTATAAAGCTAAAAAATTGAAACTGCAGACTGTGAATTGTAAGCAGGAGGACTGTTTCTCAGAGTTTACTAGGCTCATGCCGGACTTGGAAGCTCTTTCCTATTTGTCTGGAATCTCTGCTGCTTCTCTTTTCTGGTTATATTCCAGCGTAATGGATTGAATTCTGCTCCCCTTATGCCAGCTCCTGGTGCCCAGCCCCTTCTTCCAGTTATGCAATGCTGGCAAAAGTAGTTTTACCAGCAGCTGGATGGGAACAGAAGTACTTGTTCAGTCAAATGCCCGGGAGTCATGTCAGCATGGCTTCCCAACACACTTGAATTGCCAGTAGTTTCCTATTTGAGTGGGCAATGACCAATTCTCAGTGATTTTCTCATGCTACTGACAATGTCTTTCAACCAAAGCAGAGGCTTCCCTGCACTAGGAAGGATCTGTAAGCAGCAAATGTTGCTTCTGTATTCCCAGTTCTGATTCAATACTAGCTCTTCTGAGAATGCTTCAAAATGAAAGGGCCCTTGTGTTTTCCTTGCTGCCTCAGCACCTTTCTGTGGTATTGCTGAATCTCCAGAGTTGCCAGCCATCAAACTGGGTCAGCAGCATGGAAAACATTCCCGCTGTCCTTAATGTCATCTCCCTTGACTGCCATGTTCAAGTTATTATCTCCCAGCAATATTAGAGGATTTTCTACCTCCTTTCCAAGCGTATGTGCAACCCCAAAACCATCCCAACAACAGAAGCTCCACGGTATTGGCAAAATCTCACCCCATAGTTATAAACACCTCTCCAGCTACAGATCATTCTCCTCTTCCACTCCAGTCTGTTCCCTGGCTGTGAACAATAGTAGAACAGTACTTTTCTTTCAAGAGATTTCTAGCAGCCTTATAAATAGGCAATTTTATTTCTTTAGGGTTATCTCAACTGGGATCATGTGTCATACTGCCTCCTAACTAAATTTCGTGCTGGACCTTGACTCTCAGTAGGTGATACAACTTGATTCAAAATAGTGACGATTACCTTCAAGCCCTGTTTCAGAAGCACTGTCATTGAAAATAGCTTCAGCATTAGGATGCTTTATTGAGAAACTCATTACTTGACACCTGTGATCAGGATTTTCCAGTTCAGATGTTCTCGCGGGTTCAATGTTTACTTTAAAATGCAACTGTTTTGGTGCTTAATCATCGCTTCCAGATTTACCTCATCCCTTTACCATTTTTAAAGCTTGGTGTCTTGTATTCTATTCCCAAGCCCTACATCTCAGTTTCTCAATGCAAACTTCGAAAAATACACGCTTATGCTCAAAATTCTAACACATCAGAATCTGCTGTAACAGCTTCCACTGTTGCCCTGGGCCTGAGAGCAAATCTGGTATCAAATCACTGCTTAGCAAATTAATTACAATATCAACAGAAATATATATCAAAAACAGTGCAATACTGTGTATAAAGATGAACCAGTTTCCAAAAACATAAATATGGAGTTTTTCAACCACACCCATTTAAGTCTGGGGTCAATAACAACAGAACAGAAGATACTTTACACAATGCAATTATGGCTGGAAAGTGCTGACTGAAAAGGCACAGCCACAGAGTGAAAGGATGACCCTTTAAACTGAGATGAAGAGGAAATTCTTCAGCCAGAGGGTGGTGAATCTGTGATACTCATTGCTGTAGAAGGCTGTGGAGGCCAAGTCATTGAGTGCCTTTAAAACAGAGGTACCTAGGTCTTGATTAGTTGGGAGATTAAGGATTACAGGGAGGTGGTCAGAGAATGGGGTTGAGAAACGTACCAGCCATAATCAAATGGTGGAGCAGACTTGATGGGCCAAATGGCCTAATTCTGTTCCTATATCTTATGGTCTCTGGTCTATGGTCTATGGTCTATTAAAACAAGACCATCTCAGAGGACCATCTCAGAGCTGTCAACACAACTGCTGGTATTCTAAGCACGTCGCAATTGTATTCCACATCTCCTACAATTTATTTTTCTTTAAGAACATAGGAGAATATGCTAATACTATAAACTGAAGAAAAATAAGAACATAAGAACTAGGAGCAGGAGTAGGCCATCTGGCCCCTCGAGCCTGCCCTGCCATTTAATATGATCATGGCTGATCTTTTTGAGACTCAGCTCCACTTACCCACCCACTCACTATAACCCTTAATTCCTTTACTGTTCAAAAATTTATCTAGCCTTGCCTTAAAAACATTCAGCGAGGTAGCTTCAACTGCTTCACTGGGCAGGGAATTCCACAGATTCACAACCCTTTGGGTGAAGAAGTTCCTCCTGACCTCAGTCCTACATCTGCTTCCCTTTATTTTGAGGCAGTGCCCTCTAGTCCTAGTTTCACCTGCTAGCGGAAACAACCTCCCTACCTCCACCTTATCTATTCCCTTCATAATCTTATATGTTTCTATAAGATCTCCCCTCATTCTTCTGAAGTCCAATGATATAATCCCAGTCTACTCAGTCTCTCCTCATAATCCAACCCTCTCAACTCTGGAATCAACCGAGTGAATCTCCTCTGCACCCCCTCCAGTGCTGGTATATCTCTTCTCAAGTAAGGAGACCAAAACTGCACACAGTACTCCAGGTGTGGCCTCACCAGGACCCTCTACAGCTGCAGCATAGCCTCCCTGTTTTCAGACTCCATCCCTCTAGCAGTGGCAGACAAAATTCCATTTGCCTTTTTAATTACCTGCTGCACCTGCAATCCTACTTTTGGCGATTCATGCACAAGGACACCCAAGTCCCTCTGCACAGCAGTGTGCTGCAATTTTTTAACCATTTAAAACATAGTCCATTTTGCCGTTATTCCTACCAAAATGGATGACCTCACACTTATCAACATTGTACTCCATCTGCCAGACCTTTGCCCACTCACTTAGACTATCAATATCCCTCTGCAGACTTTGTGCCTTCTGCACACTTTGCTCTACCACTCACCTTAGTGTCATCTGCAAATTTTGACACACCACACTTAGTCCCCAGCTCCAAATCATCTACGTAAATTGTGAACAATTGCGGTCCCAACACTGAACCCCGCGGCACACCACTAGCCACTGACCGCCAACCAGAAAAACACCCATTTACCCCTACTCTTTGCTTTCTACTGGTCAGCCAATCCTCTATCCATGCCAATACATTACCTGTAATACCGTGCAACTTTATCTTATGTAGCAGCCTTTGGTGTGGCACCTTGTCAAATGCCTTCTGGAAATCCAGATACACCACATCCACAGGTTCCCCGTGGTGCACCATGTAAGTAATGTCCTCAAAGAATTCCACCAACTTAGTTAAACATGACCTACCCTTCACGAACCCATGCTGGGTGTTCCCAATGGGACAATTTATATCCAGATGTCTTGCTATTTCTTCCTTAATGATAGATTCAAGCATTTTCCCCACTACCAAAGTTAAGCTAACTGACCTACAGACCCCATCTCCTATCTACTAACATCATCCCGCCCCCTTGACCTGTCCGTCCTCCCTGGACTGACCCATCTCCTCCCCACCCCCCTACCTACACTCACCTTTACTGGCTCCATCCCCGCCTCTTCGACTTGTCTGCCTCCTCTCCACCTATCCTCTCCTCTATCCATCCTCTATCCGCCTCCCCCTCTCTCCCTATTTATTTCAGAACCCTCTTCCCCTCCCCCATTTCTGATGAAGGGTCTAGGCCCGAAACGTCAGGTTTCCTGCTCCTAGGATGCTGCTTGGCCTGCTGTGTTCATCCAGCCCCACGCCTTGTTATCTTGGATTCTCCAGCATCTGCAGTACCTTTTATCTCTGACCTACAGTTACCTGCTTTTTGTCTACTTCCTTTTTTAAACAGTGGCGTCACATTGGCTGTTCTTCAATCTGCGGGAACCACCCCAGAGTCCAGTGAATTTTGGTAAATAATTACTAGTGCATTTGCTATTTCCCCCATCACCTCTTTTAGGTACCCTGGGATGCATTTCATCAGGGCCAGGAGACTTGTCTACCTCTATATGTTATAAAATAGAAGGCTTGTGCAGAGGACAAACACCAGCAACGCCAGGGGTTTATTCCTGTGCCATAGATTCCGATGATTTGTGATTTGTTTCATGTTTCATTCAGTATGGGGGAGGTTGGGTAGTCAGAACAAATCTATATAAGCAGTTACTAGCTAGTAAGGGTCTAGCAAGAGAATTCCAAACAGAAAACTACCATCAGGAGTGGTAATTTGTGATTAGGAAGTGATGGCTGCATACAAGCTTCTGAGCAGCAGTTAAATAGGTCGAGTATTCGGTGAAAAGGTCTCTTGCACAACTGCAGGCAGACAGGTACAGACGCACTAATAGGTTATACTGAATAATGTGCGAGATAGTGCCTTGAGTTTCACACATCCGTAGAAACCAATTATTATAGAACATGCTATTAAAAACTAATACACCATCAATTTTTCTTCCTTATACAGTAATAAATGAACAAAAAAGTCAAAAAAAAAGTCAATGGAAATCATAAATTTGTTGCAAGCTCACACAAGACATAGACAAGGCAGATTGTGAGAATCTTTTCCCCATGGCTGACACGTCTAAGATCAAAGTGCATAAGTTTAAGATGAGAAGTAATTGATTTAGGGGAGAGGATTTGAGGAAAATTTTAAAATTGATTCACGGAATTGTGTGCATCGCTAGCCAGGTCAGCATTCATTGTTCATCCCTAATTGCAGTTGAGTCAACTATATTGCTATGGTCTGGAGTCACGTGTAGGCCAGACTAGGTAAGGAAAACAGTTTCCTTCCTTAAAAGGACAGTAGTGAACCATATGGCTTTTTCTGACAACTGACAAGGGATTCATGGTCATCATTACACTCTTCCAGATTTTTATTGAATTCAAATTCCACAATCTGCCGTGGCAGGATTTGAACCCAGGTCCCCAGAACATTACCTGGGTCTCTGGATTAATAGCCTAGAGATAATACCACCAAGCTATCACCTCCATCTTTTCATCCAGAAGGTGGTAGAAATATGGAAGGCACTGCCTGACAGGATGGATGCATCTGGATGAACACTTATAATGTCAGGGCATTGCAAGTAAATGGGATTCGTATTGTTCTTGTTGATCATCATAGATATGGTGGGCCTAAGGGCCTATGTCTATACTCGCGACTCTACATACAATGCTGAAAAATGATCCAGACACACCTAACTCAATTGCGTACATACTGGATATCCATATACAAGCCCCATTTTCACAACAGTATTTTGTCAATTGGCTTAGCTATACCAGTCAGGAGGAGAAATCCCCAGTATACTTTGTCCTCACTAATGGATACGCTGGTTCACTAAAACATTACTGCTGGAACCCCAGCTGGGTTCAGGAATCGTGACACAATCCAAGAATCATCCTAGTTATTGGATTATCTCTGAACAGATCACATGAGCCAGTCTAATCTGGCATTACTGATATGAGCTGGACTAACATCAGGGATAACATATAATTAAAATACTATATTTCAGTAATCTTTTCAGTTATAACCCAGTATACTATGTACCATATCCCTGCTGTACACCATGCATTGAAGCTTGTGGACCTTATATTGACTAAGCAGACATAACAAGTCAGATATATACACCAAAATGAGCAATGTATCATAGGCTGTAAAAAATACAGCTTTCTTAATTACAAGATATCAACTGTCACTTTATAGCATACACTGTACCAGTGACCAAGACTACATAGCAAAAAATAGCTGTCTAATCTAGGGATTAAAGTCCCATAGAACTTTTTGATGATGAGCAGTACGTTTTCCCATTATCCTGGTAAACATTCTGCCCATGATTAAAAAGAAGCAGTTAGTTTATCATTTATCTTGGTGCTGTTTGTGGGCACTTGCTCTGTGCAATTGCCTTCATCCCAGGCTCTTAACAGAAGTATCCAGCCAGTTTACTGTTGCATTTGTTTTATTTCCCAAAATTCCCTACACCAGTAGGTTCCATTAGACTGGAAAATAGTGAACACAGTGCCTTTATCTTAAAAGGGAGGAACATATAAAGCAGGAAACTATGGGCCAGTTTAGCTTAACATTTGTCATAGGGAAATGTAACTAAAATTGTTGTGTCAGGGTGATTAAGAACTTCAAGGTAATTAGAGTCAACATGGTTCTGCGAAAGGGAAACTATGTTTAATCGATTTAATGGAGATCTCTGAAGTAGTAACATGTTGTTGATAAAAGGGAACCAGTAGATATAATGCATGTTGATTTCCAGGTGCCACAAAGGTTACCACAAAAAACAAAAGCACATGGTGCAGGGGTTATACGAGCATGATAGAAGCTAGCTAACAGGAAACAGAGAATAGACATAAATGGAGCATTTTATGGTTGGCAGATACAACAAGGACTTTACCACAGGGATCAGTGCCGGGACCTCAACTTTTGACAATTTATATTAATGAGTTAGATGAAGGGACCAAAGGTACTGCTGCTAATGGAACAAAGATAGATAGAAAAGCAAAGTTGTGAAGAGGATATATGAGGCTACAAAGGGACATAAAATAGGCTAAGTGACAGGGCAAAAGAATATAATATTTGAAAATGTCCATTTTTGCGGGAAGAGCGAAATAAAATTTATCAAATTATTTACAGTTTGCAGAGCTCTAAGATACAGAGGGACCTGGCTGTCCTAGAACATGAATTACAAATGGCTAACATTCAGGTACAGAAAGCAATTCGGAAAATAACAGGGTTTTATAATTTAAAGTGAGCAGAATTGAATAGAATAAAAGAAGTAGAGAGCTTATGGTTCAGTTATACAGGACATTGATGAGACCACATCTCAAGTGCTATGTATAGTATTGACTTCCTTATTTAATGAACATTGTGAACTGCTTCCAACACAGTTACAAATGTTTACTGGGCTTAAAGCTGGAATGGATGGGGTGTCTTAGAAGGAAAGGTTGGACGGATCAGAAGTCTATCCACTAGAGTTCAGAAGAGTTAAGAGGGCACGTGATTGAAACAAAAGTCCTGAGGGATCTTGACAGGCCGGATACGGAAAGAATGTTTCCTCTTGTGGAAGAGCTTTGAACTAGGGGTTACCGTTTAAAAATAAGGGGTCACCCATTTAAGAAAAAGATGTGTTTTCCCCTCCTCAAAGGGTCATGAGCAACCATCTATTTCTTTTGCTGCCATTTGGACCTCTGAGATTCGTGAATGGCAGTGACTTCCATAAGTCACTCATCAGCAAGCTGACTGACATGCATGGAGCTTCCCAGAGGCTGAGTCTTGGCAACTCTCTTCCTCAAAAAGGAATGGAAACAGCACATTTAAACATGTTTAAGACAGAGATGTAGATTGATTCTTGATAAGCATGGAGGTCAAAGTTTACTGGGCTGGACAGGAATTGGAGTAATCAACTATGGTCTTACTGAATGGCAGAGCAGTTTTAAGGAAATGAGTGGTCTTTTTAGTCTTCATTCTTATGCTCATTTACTCATTATTAATTTTAGACTAAAGAGTTTGCAAATACTTTGAATTGATTTCTTAAAATTTGGGTTGCTTCCCGTTCTGCAGAACCTCAAAAATTTCTGAAGGGTCCCGACCCGAAATGTCAACATTCCTGCTCCTCTGATGATGCCTGACCTGCTGTGTTCCTCCAGCTCCACACTGTGTTGTCTCTGACTTCAGCATCTGCAGTTCTTGTTATCTCAAAGTACATAGTAGCACCACTTTCTTTTATCATTTAGTCAAGCTCTCAGTGAGCTTTAAGCAAACGTTATGTTTCCAGGTTTTTTTTAAAATAGGAATCAAAAGTAGAACATTGGCTTAGATTAAAACGGACAGGAGAATGTTCTCCCACGAGGTGTAATATCCCCATGTGAGCTTTAACGGGATATTTGGAGATACCAGAAGTTACAATTTTGAAAAGGTATGTTTGGTTTGTGGGGTGTGGGTATTATTTGCTTTTATTGTCTATCCCTGGAGAAGGTGGTCGTGAGCCCTCTAACAGCCATAGTCCATGGGATATAGACATAACCACAGTGCTGTAGGAAAGGAGTGCCAGGAAGTTGATCCAGCCACATTGAAGGAACAGTGAGCTAGTATCAAGACAGGATGGTGTGTCCTGGAGAGAACTAAACTGGTGCTGTTCCCAAGCGTATGCTGCCTGTCCTCTAGGTGATAGAGGCCATAGAAGGCACTGTCAAAGGACCCTGGGGGAATTGCTGCGGTGCATCTTATAGATGGTACATGCTGTTGAATTGGTGGTGAAAGGAGTGAACTTGAAGCTGGTGTTTGGGATGCCAATCAGGCAGGCTGCTTTGGCCTGGAAGGTGTTGTGTTCTAGAGTATTGTTGGAGCTGTACTTATCCAGGCAAAGGGAGGGTATTCCAGCATACTACTGCCTTGTGCTTTGTAGTTGCTGTCAGGCACTGGGAAGGTGAGCTCCTCACCACTGAATTCTAAACTGCTGCTCTTGTAGCTACAGCATGGCTGGTTCAATTCAGCTTCTGGTCAATTGTAATACCCAGGATACTAGTGGAAAATTTAGCGATGGTGATTCCATTGAATGTCAAGGGGAGATAGTTAGATTGGTGATGGTCAATGCTTAGTACTTAGGTGGTGCAAATGTTACTCGACACTTATCAGCTCAAGCCTGCATATTGTCTAGGTCTGCTGAATTTGGACATGAATTGCTTCAGTACCCGAGAGGACAGGAATGGTGCTCAACACTGTGCCATCATCATCAAAAACAGCCCACTTCTGACCTTATGCTGGCGGGAAGGTCACTGACGAAACAGCTGAAGATGATTTCCGAGGACACTATCTTGAGGAACTTGACTGACATTCCACAACTGCAACCATCCTCCAATATGCTAGGTATGTTTTCAAGCAGAGAGTATTTTCCTTATTCCAATTGACTCCAATTTTGCTTGGGCTCCTTGATGCGAAAATCAGTCAAATGCTGCCTTGACGTCAAGGGATCCACTCTCATCTCACTTCTGGAATGCAGCTCTTTAGTCCATGCTTGAACGAAGGCTCCAAGAAGTCAGGAACTAAGTGACCATGGTGGTACCCAAACTAAGCGTAAGTGATCAGTGACCATTATTGCAACAAAGACCACTTGATAGCACTGTCAATAACACCTTCCATCACTTTGCTGAATTGGTCAGATTGAATTTATCCTGCTTTTTGTGCAAAGGGCTTAACTGGGCAATTTTTGATACTGTAATCCATTCAGACCCACTAGCCTGCTCTGCCATAAGAAAATCAAGGCTGATGTAACAGCGGCCTCAGCTCCATATTCCCGTATCAACCTGATGACCATTGATTCTCTTGTTATTCAACAATCTACTTTTGCCTCAACAGTATTCAATGGCTTTGCCTCCACTGCTCTCTGGGTAAGAGAGTTCCCAAGATTCTCAACCCTTGAACCTTTTGAGAAGAATTCCTCCTCATCAACACATTAAATAAGGCACTCATGAGTGTTCCCAAATGTTAACTTTTCCTACAAGAGAAGTCTTACTGACTTCCTGAGGGTGTTTCAGCTGTAATATAGAAATGAGGAGCAAGAGTAGACCTTTTGGCCTTTGACCATAGCTGATCCTTTGTCTCAATGCCACATACCCGCCTTCTTCCTATACCCTCAATGCCTTTTAAACTAAATATATTCAGTGACTTGGCTACCACAGCCTTCTGTGGGAGAGAATTCCACTGGCTCATACTCTGAGTGAAGAAGGTCTCCATATCTCAGTCTTAAATGGTCTCTCCCATATTTTGAGACTGTATCCCCTGGTTCTAGAGTCTCTAGGGAAAACATCCTCCCTGCATCAAGTCTGTCCAGCCCTGTTGGAACTTTATACTTTACAATCAGATCTCCTCTCATCCTTCTAAACTCTTGTGAAAATATGCCCTGTAGAACCAATCCCTCCTCATAGGATAATCCTGCTATCACAAATATCAACCTAGTGAACCCCTCCTGTACCCTGAAGATCCCTTATGTAGGAAGACCAAAATTGCACACAGTACTCCAGCTGTGGTTTCACCAAAGTCCTGAATAACTGCAGTAAGACATTCGTACTTCTGAATTCAATTCCTCTTGCAATGAAGGCTGATATACCACATGCCTTCCTAATTGCTTGTTACACCTACATGTCTACATTCATTGACTGGTGTACAAGGACACCCAGATTCCTTTGTATATCCACACTTTTCAGTCCATCACCACTTAAATAATACTCGTCATTTCTATTTTCCACACTGGTGTAGAACTTGAGGCATGTTGTACTACATGTGTTTGCCCACTCACCCAATTTGTCTCAATTTAAATCGAGAGGCCTCCTTGCATCCTACTCACAACTCACAATCTCACCCAGTTTTGTCATTAACAAACGTTTCAGTTGGTTCCCTCATCATATATCTAATTTAGATATATCATGAATGGTTTCCTGTCTGTCAACCAATTCTTGATCCATACCTATATATTATCTCATCCCACGTGCTTTAACTTTGCCTAGTAATGCTTAATCTTGTGGCATCTTATCAAAAGCCTTCTGAAAACCCAAGTACACCATATCTGCTGTTCTCCCTTACCCATTCCACCAGTTATACCCTCAAAAAGCTAGGAGATTTGAAAGCATGCTTTGTCTTTCATAAATCAATGCTGGCTTTGTCCAATCCCATTATGTTTTATAAACATTCTGTTATTATTAGACTTTTCCCCATTGCTGACTGTTCTATACTTCTCTTTTTTTCCTCTCCCTCCCTTTTTAAATAGTGGGGTTACATTTGCCATCCTCCAACAGATCATTCATTAGCCCTCAGATAACCAAGAAGAAAACAAAAATCCATGTACTCTACTTGAGTATTCAATGACCTTATCTCCGTTACTCTCTGGTGAAGTGTGTTCCAAAGTTACATTATTTATATAATCTACAGCCTCCTCAATATTGCAAGCATTCAGAGCACAGTATTCTTGATAATAAATATCTGTTTGAGGGTTAAGGGCATGAAGTTTCAATTTTTTCCAGAATTACGGATTGAAAAGTTCTCAATATAAAACAGGTCCGTCAGAGCAAACTAGGAATGGGAGAAGCCCCTTAAGCTGATTTTGCGATTAAATTACATCATTGTTGACCTACACCTCAACCATATTTAGCTGCCTTTGCCCTATGTCCCTTGGTACTTTTCCTGAACAAAGTCTATTATCTCAACCTTGAAAGCTCCTTATGCCTCCAAAAGCTACAGCTTTTTAAGGGACTGAATCCCAGACTTCAATTCTCCTTTACGTGAATAATTGCTTCCTGATTTCACTTCTTAGTAGCCTAGGATGATGTACAGATTTCTCTGTATCTGGCCTAATGATTCACTTTATTTCTTTTTAAAAAACCTTCTAAACATATCGAACGCGAGCTGTGTGTACATAACTGTATTTATAATTTAGTATACCAAGCCTTTCAAACTCCTTCTGGAAATCCAAACTAAACGTATCAATAGGCATGCTCCTATCCATCATGCTTGTGACAATCTTAAATGAAATTCAATTAGTTTACTCAAACAAGAATGCAAAAGCGAATTACTGTGGATGCTGGAAATTTGAGATGAACACAGTATTTCTGATGAAAGATTACAGACCTAAAATCTTAACTTTGTTTCTTTCTTCACAGATACCACCTGACCTGCCAAGTATTTCCAACATTTTCTGCTTTTATTTAAACTAAATAGGCTGACTTGCTTTTCAGAAATGTGGAACTATGTAAAGTCAGTTATATTTATATAAACCTACATATCGAAATAAACCAAATTAGTTAATTTGTGTTTTATAATGTTCAAATTTTCTTAATGGACTATCTACGTTCATCACTGCAAACTGGCACATTAGTTAGACACAGAGACTTAAAATGTTAAGTACAGCTGTACAGGAGAAGATTTTAATCTCTTCAATCTGCATCGTTCAGTACCTGATCTGAACTTTAGAGTTCTGAACTCGAGTTACCCAGATATAGTTTAAAATCTGCATGAATGAGGCCTGTGCATCAAGGACACCTGTCCCACTAAATGTACGTAAAACATCAGCTGTATACATCTCAGAAAAGAGCAAGCTGTTCCCTTACTAAATCTAAAAACAAAGTATTTCAGGTGGTTAATCTAGTGCACATTTCTGACAGGATGTTATGCAAGTCCAATGAACATCTCAAAGGTAGTAATGGGCACATACACGAAATCCCAATCTTGAGAAACACAAATAGTCAAGCATGACAAGTGACATAAAAAGATGAATAAAATGTGCGCTGGTCCTATTTATTCTACTTAGCCCAATACTTCAACAGATCCTACTACAATTGCAACCTGTCATTAAATCATAGAATAGTTACAACACAGGAGGATTTTCACCCTCTCATCTACGACTGGTTTCTGCAACAGCAACTCAGCTAAACCCACACTACTGCCGTATTGCCCTGCAATTTCTTTTCTTTTCAAATGATTACCCAATTTTCTTTTGAAGTCACAACTGAATCTGCCTATAATATATTGCTGGGAAATACATTCCAAATCCTGAATACTCACTATGGAAAAAGGTTTTTCTCCATGTTGTCTTTGATTTTCTTGCCAATCGCCTTAAATTAGTGTCCTCTGGTTCTCAACATTCCTGCTAACGGGAATAGTTTCCCCAGAAGCAGGTCCAACAATATCTCCTTCCTCTGTGGAAACATTCAAATTTAGAAAATTCTCCTCCACATACATCAAAAACTCTTTTCTTCTATCTTTTATACTGTTGCTATCCCCGTCTATATTAGGATAATTATAATTAGCTTGTTACAACTGCTTTATAATTTCTGCATTTCTCTGTAATTTCCTTGCCAACTTTTTCTATATCTTTCTGACACATTGATGGCCAATAGATTATACACCACAGTGTAATTATATCTCAAGTTTCTTAGCTTTAACCACTTAGATTCTGTTCGCAATTTCTTTAGGATAGCTTCACTCCAGAGCACAAATCAGCATCAGATTGCTGCTCTCATATCTACATTCTTTAAAAAAAAAAATATGCCTAGCATCTCCCCCTCACTTTTCTGTGCCCAACTTCTGGTGGTGAAGGCCTCAAATGTGCACTGACCTTTAAAGCAGCTGAATCCTTATAGTATAGGATGGTCAGGGAAGCCAAGCCACACCTTTTTATTAAGGAGCAATATTCTGGAAAGTTTATTCATTTTTGTTTGTTCAAGGGAAGTGGGCGTTGCAGGCTAGGTCAGCAATTATTGCCATCACTAATTGCTCAGATGGTTGACTACATTGCTCTGTATCTGGACTCACATGTAGGTCACACAAGGCAAAGATGGCAGACTTCCTTCCTTAAAGGACATTAGTGAACAGATGAGTTCTTTTGATAATCAATAATGGTTACATGGCTGGCATTAGGCCAGCACTTTATTCTAGACTTTTAGTGAATTCAACTTTCACCATTGCCATGGTGGGATTCAAACTCATCTCCCCAGATCATTTACTAGTACCCTGAACAGGTGCTAAACATTTGAACAGTTTTAATGTGTGTTACGGAACAAGTTACGTGTCTCTGAGGTATTGGGTCAGGTCTTGGTGCTAAGGTTCGGTTAAGGGTGAAATGGGCCAAAGGGTGGCAGAAGGATTTTAATTTAGATAAATGTGAGGTGCTACATTTTGGAAAGACAACTCAGAACAGGGCTTTTACACTTAGTGGGTAATGTTGCTGAACAAAGAGCCCTTAGAGTGCAAGTTCATAGTTCCTTGAAAGTGGAGTTGCAGGTAAATAGGATAGTGAAGGTGGTGTTTGGTATGCTTGCCTTTATTGGTCACTGCATTGAAAATAGGAGTTGGAAGATCATTTTGCAGCCGTATAGGGATATTGGTTAGGCCACTATTAGAATACTGCGTACTGGTCACCCTGCTATAGGAAGGATGTCGTGAAACTAGAAAGGGTTCAGAAAAGACTTACAAGAATGTGGCCAGGATTGGAGGGTTTGAGCTGTAGGGAGAGGCCGAATGGACTGGGGTTATTTTCCCTGGAGCGTCGGAGGCTGATGGATGACCTTATAGAGGTTTAAGGTAATCATGAGGGGCATGGATAGGGTAAATAGGCAAGGTCTATTCCCCAGGGTCGGGGAGTCCAAAACTAGAGGGCACAGGTTTAAGGCGTGAGGGGAAAGATATAAAAAGGGACCTAAGGGCAACTTTGCATACAGAAGGTGGTGCATGTATGGAACAAACAGCCACAGGAAGTGGTGGAGGCTGTTACAATTACAACATTTAAAAGGCATCTGGATGGGTACATGAATAGGAAGGGCTTAGTGATATGGGCCAAATGGGACAAGATTCTTGGTCGGCGTGGATATGTTGGGCTGAAGGGTCTGTTTCCGTGTTGTATATCTCCATGACTCCACGGTCAAGATATTGCCAAGGGAAAAGGATGGTGGTTACCTATTTTGTTGAGTTGGATCAGGTATGGTGTGTATATAGATATCACCTTTCTGTTTACAAAGAACAAGTCCCTCTTTATTAATGTAAACAATTTCTGAGCTCGCGGGGTGCTGTACTAGTGCAGACTGGACCTCTTTATATGCAGGAAATGTCATCAGCGCTTAGGAGATTGAGTAGCAGCTCGCGTCACTGCAGTATAGTCTGAGGCTGGAAGTTTTGTGAACAGCAGAGTTTTGGATGTGGTCATCCTGCAGCTGAAAAAGTGGTGTGGGCAGACAGGAAGTAAGTGATAGCTAGGCAATAAAAGGGGAGCATGCAGGTAATGCAGAAGAACCCAAAATGCATTCCAGTTTCAACTGGAATATTGAGGGGTATGATAGTTTCTGCAGATACAGCCGAAATGCAGTACATAGTTGGAACAGTTGCACAGGTGGGCTGAAGGAAGATTTTAAAAGGAGTAGTGATCAGGATTCCAGAATCAGGTAGCAGACTTGTATTATTGCAACCACATTAGGAAATTGCGGTTGGTTTATTGTTTCCTTGAATCAAGAGTTATAAATGTTACTTGTGATTACAAAACAGCCTGGAGGGTGGGGGCAGAGAATGAATAACCTGCAGTTGAGGTCCACAATGTTAACAATGATGTGCGTAGTAAGATTTTAGGAAGCTGGAAAGAACAACAAGTAGACCATTAAAGGTAGTAATCTCTGCATCACTCTTGGTACCATGTGCCAGTGAGCATAGAACTGGTAGGAGATAGCATATAAATGAATGGCTGAAGAGATGATGCAGGATGGATTCCTAGGACATTGGGACTGTTTCTGGGAGAGATGTGACCCTGTGCAGCCTGAACGCATTGTAGTTGAACAGACTGGGATCAAGTGGGATAGTTTGCTGCTGCTGTTGAGAATCGTTTAAACTAACTTGGCTGGAGAACGGGAACAAGGAAATGACATTAGAGAGGATAAACAATGTGCACAAAAAACTGCAAGAGAGAGTTGCCTCCGTGGCAAAGCACAACAAAAACTTCACACAACAGTAATGTAAGAGGGGTGCAGCAAGACGCAAATTAGATGCTGTACATGTGTGTTGCACACTGTGATAAATAGGATTAGTGAACTGCAAGTGCAGATAGCCATGGGGAAATGTTATAATA
The DNA here is from genome assembly GCA_024137785.1 of Ginglymostoma cirratum. NCBI lineage: Eukaryota > Metazoa > Chordata > Chondrichthyes > Orectolobiformes > Ginglymostomatidae > Ginglymostoma > Ginglymostoma cirratum. Next base: position 14,061,989 of record JAHRHZ010000140.1, on the reverse strand, counting down.
ACAGAACCCGGTTCAAAAAAGGGCAGAATTAAATACAAAGTATTCCTGGCTGAAACTTAAACCTACGTCCTGTTCTTGCACCCTCATCTAATACGAAGAATTTTACCCTCATTTATCTTACCATAAATCTGTCATGATCTTGTACATCTATCAAACCTCCCCCCAAGCTTTTTTGCCACCTGGGGAAGAAGGCCAGCCTTTCCGCTCTCTGTTCACAACCCCAAACCCCACTTCCCCAAAATATCTGGAGGCACTTTTCCCTGAATAATGGTGGCCTCAACTAGGTGCAAAACTCTAGTTGGAGTTTAATCTACTCATTGTAAAGGTTCAGTACAACTTACCTTCTTTGTATTCATTGCCTCTCTTTATGAATCCAATATGCTTTGCCAACTACACTCAAAACTGTTATCTTTGAGGAATGGCCTTCCAGGAGGTCATCTGGGCCAGAGACTCTATGGCCTAATAGCAAGACCTCAGGCAGGCATGCTGTACCCATGACTCAGGTAAATCTGTTTAAGTGATTTCCCTTCTGCTCCAAAGGGTTAACCAGCCTTGTCGTTGATTTTTTTTATTGGCATCCACATTTTTAAGCATTCAAAGTTTTGGTAAAGATCTGCAGCTTTGGTTGCAGGTGAGGTTGTTGACTTGCTCGCTGAGCTGGCTTGTTCTCGTTCAGACGTTTCGTCACCGTGCTAGGTGAAATCATCATTGGAGCCTCCAATGAAACAGTGTTATTCTACTCCACTTGGGATTTATACTGTTTAGTCCGTTATGGCGAGTAGTGTCATTTCCAGTTTTGATCTGTATGGATTTGTTTACGGTGTCCAGTTCTACGTGTTTGTTGATTGCATTATGGGTGGAGAACCATGCCTCTAGGAATTCCCGTGCGTGTCTATGTTTGGCTTGGGCTACTATGGTTACCTTGTCCCAGTTAAACTGATGGCCTTCATTGTCTGAGTGTACCGATATTAAGGAGACTTTGTCGTGCCGTTTTGCTGCTAGTTGATGTTCATGTATTCTGATGGCTAGTTTCCTTCCTGTCTGACAAAGCCAAATACAGACATGCACAGGAATTCCTACAGGCATGGTCCTCCACCACAATGGAAATCATCAAACACATAGAATTGGACCCCATATAAATATCCATACAGATCAAAACCGGAGATGACACAACTCACCATAACAAACCAAACAATATAAATTCCAAGCGGAGTAGAATAACACCGCTTCAGCAGAGGCTCCACTGATGATGTCACCTAGCATAGTGACGAAACGTCTGAAGGAGAACAAGCCAGCTCGGCGAGCAAGTCAACAACCTCACACTTTTAAGCATGCCTCCATAATGAACTGCTTTTATGGTCTCCATTTTGCATCAGAAATACGCATCTCTCCACGAGACTGCCTAGACTCCAGAGCAGCCGTCTACCTAATTTTGCCTGCTACATAGAGACACCATCCAGCATAATGAGCACTGAGGCGCCAGTTAGGAGGCCTCCCAGAAGACTATACCATGGGCTCAGGGCTCTCTCAGCACTCAAATTTTGGATCCTGAATACTCTGGCCTGAAAGGTGAGGAAAGGGAGGGGTGGTTGCAAACTTACTAATCATACCTCCTATCTTCACACCCAAATCATTTGTATAAATGACAAAAAACAGCAGACCCAGCACCGATCCTGCGGCACATCACTGGTCAAAGGCCTCCAGTCTGAAAAGCTGCCCTTCACCACCACCACCCTCTGTCTTCTACCTTCAATCCAGTTCTGTCTCCAAATGGCTAGTTCTTCCTCTATTCCATGCGATCTAACCTTGCTAACCAGTCTACTATGAGGAACCTTGCTGAAGGCCTCACTGAAGTCCATACAGATCATATCCAACATTCTGCCCTTATCAATCCACTTTGTTACTTCTTCAAAAAACCCAATGAAGTTAGCAAGACATGATTTTCCACACACAAAGCCATGTTGCCTATCCCTAAACAGTCCTTACCTTTCCAAATACGTGTAAATCCTGTCCCTCAGGATTTCCTCCAACAACTTCTCCACTACCAATATCAGGCTCACCGGTCTATAGTTCCTTACTTTTTCCTTACCACCTTTCTTAAATAATGGGGCCACATTAAACAACCTCCAATCCTGTGGCCATCAATGATACAAGTATCTCAGCAATCACTTCCCTAGCTTCCCATAGAGTTCTAGGGTACACCTGATCAGGTCCCAGGGATTTATCCACCTTTATTCGTTTTAAGACATCCAGCACCACCTCCTCTGCAATATGGACATTTTTCGAGAGGTTGCTATTTATTTCCTGATGTTCTCTATCTTCCTTCTCCACAGTAAACACTGATGCAAAATACTTGTTTAGTATCACCCGCTTATCCTGCAGTTTCACGCATAGGTGGTCTTATTTTCTCCCTAGTTACCCTTTTGTCCTTAATGTATTTGTAGAATCCCTTTGGATTCTCCTTAATCCTATTGCCAAAAAGTTATCTCATGTCCCCTTTTTGCCCTCCTGGTTTCCCTCTTAAGTATACTGCTACTGCCTTAATACTCTTCTAGGGAGTCACTCCAATTTCTGCTGATATAACTGACATATGCTTCCTTCTTACTTTTGACCAAACCCTCAATTTCTCTAGACATCAAGCATTCCCTCTCCATCCAAGCCATCAACACTATTGTTGTCCCCAGTCTGTGTTTGGAGAGTTAAAATCCCCTACCATAACCACGTTATCATCCTCACACATTACTGAGATCCCCTTACAAATTTGTTTCTCAATCTCCCACTGATTTATTGGGGAGTCTTTAGTATAATCCCATAAAAGGTGATCATCCCTTTCTTATTTCTCAGTTCCACCTAAATAACTTTCCAGGACATCGTCCCAGAAATATCCTACTGAAATAGTCAAGTCAACCTGTCTAGTTTAAAATTTAAACAAAGTTTAGCAGTTAACTGGCTGCCATCAAGCCGCTGCAAACTCTATGGCAACAGCTCTACCAGAGTCCACTTGCCAGCCAATCAGGACTCTTGTTTCAAAGTACAAATCGGGATTGTTTGTAAGTTTTCCTGATGAGTTCAAAATGAACAGTTTCAACAAAAATGTCTTTTTACAGCAATAATCAAACTCCATACTATGAATTGACTTTAATGGACTTATTTAAAATAATCTTAAACTTATTTTTGTTAAGGACGCGCCTATCAGATGCTTCCCTGGTGCTAATGTCACTTTTTTTTTTAATCTTACCTCGTATTATCTGTATTTCTCTGATATTATATTGATGTTCATCTGACACGGTAACTTCAGTACTAAAATGCTAACAAGATATTTCATTGTTTCCAGGGAGAAAGACCAAATAATCTGATGTTATCCTGTTTGAATAAATGCTAGTCACAAAACTATAGTACCAGAAAAAGAAAACACACTTACTTACTAAAGTGAAACCATGCAGAGGATACAAAAACATGAAGAAATGGAGCAGCCCAGACACACAGGCAATGTTTACATGATCTCAGCACAACTCAAACACACCCGAGTCCCACACAAAGATAAGGCTCCATTGTGGCATGAATTATAGTGCCATCAAATGCAGCCGCTCTAGGGACTTCAAACTGTAATTGGGCTAGTTACAAGTTAGAAAAAGACAAACCAATTTCCTCCATTAGTCTGAACACATTAGTGTCTCAGGACATAAAATAAACATCTGAGCAAAAATTATACAATTACCATAAACCCGTATGTTGTACCAAGAACTAGGTAAAAAACCAGAAATTGTTGCTCCACTAAACACTATCAATTGCTTTAGAAAAGGGGCAGTTTTAGCAAAGGAGAAACTTTTGAGCTCTTGTTGACAATGAAGGGGTTTAAAAAAAATGAATATAGTTTCCTGCTACCTCCCAGTAGACTGATCCCATTCTCCTGCTCCTTCTCCCCGGGCTTATCTGATTCTACTTCTTTCACTACAGACCGATCCCATACTCCTGTTCTCTCTCCCCACACTGATCAGACTTTCCTGCTCTCTTGACCCGGACTAATCTCATTCTCTTGCTCTCCACCTCACAGGGGCTCTTACATTCCTTAGTACTTTCACAGGGCTTTTCAGAATGCTATTATCAACCTAGCATCAATCACCACTTAAGACTGGGTATTCCATGTTTCAATAACTCCTTGCTATACATTTCTACAGCCTCATTTGCAGTGGCTATCTTCAAATTACTACCTCATTTTCGTAACAACGTAGAAATAGCACCAGCCGTAGACCTTATGGCCAGTCCAACCTCCTCTGCCATTCAATACAATCATGGCTGAAGAAGCATCCACAGCTTGCCGCAGGAGAGGATCCCAAAGATTTAGAATTGTTTCAGTGAAGAAATTTCTTATCCCAGTCCTAAATGATTAGCCCTTTATCCTGATGATGTATTCTTGTCTCTAGATTCTAGGTAGGGGGTCAATTATAAAGATTCTATATCCTTAGACCGTAACTCCTGGTCGTGGACTCCCCAGCTTTGGGGAACATCCTTCTTGTATTTACCCTGTTTAGTCCTGTTAAGAGTTTTATAGATTTCAGAGATCCTCACTTCATTCTTCTAAACGTTAACCGCCAGTGAATACAGTCCTTATCGATACAATCTCTCTTGATACATGAGTCCTGCTATTCCAAGATAGAGTTTGATAAACCTTTGTTGTGCTCCCTGTATAGGCAGAACATCCTTCCTCAGTTAAGGAAACCAAAACAGCACACAATACTCCAGGTGGTCTCTTCAAGGTCCTGTACAATTATAGTAAAAGACATCCCTGCTCCTGTACTCAAATTGTCTCAATATAAAGTCAAGTTGGATGCTGAAACACGCTTGCAAATAACATGCTTTACAGAATTGGTGTTGCTAGCAACAGTAACACTGCATCTCTTTCAGTCCCTTTCTGCTTTCCCAGAATGCTATTTCCTGGGAATTGTAATTATGCAAGGCTACCCTGTTCACTCTGAATTACCTCAATTTCTCCAGTCATTAAATTCCCATTAAAATACATTTAAGATATATGCACACAACTCCAGGTGAAAATAGGTTTTACTATAATTGGCTTGGATTAATTAAACCCTTGAAGTCAAAACACTATTCATTTTCTTTGAAGTTGCTAGCACAGAGTGAGGATCAACACAGACACCAGCTCATCACAGGTACACCTTCCACAAACAGTTCACCAAGAACAGTGAGAGGTGTAAGACCCCAAAAATATTCCAGTTATCATGAAATTAATACACATGCAACAAAATCCAGTATATCTGATGACCTGAGAAATAGATGTGAAAATGAATTTAAGTACTAGAAGAATCTCAGTAACACTCGAAAAATTGCAAAATTAGTGTAAGTATTCTATTATTGGTTGGGAGGTTGCGTTCCTCTTCGACAGTATTGCTGCAAATGACTTGAGCAGCATTAATGATAAAGGGCAGCAGAGAATTATAACAGGGAGAAAACCAACAGTAAGGGAGATTGCCAGTGTCCATCACATGCCCATTAAGATTCACTAATTTTGTAGACAATGATTAACTTTGAGTGTCTTTTGCAGCTTTCACAATACGCAAAAGCTTCTAAAGTGTTGCAGACAAAAGGAAGATTGTATGAAACAATTTTGGCAAGGATACTGGCCTAATTATTATTACACAGCTCTCAAACACCAAATACAGCATGGAAACAAGGCAGAAATAAATTGACAAGAACAGATACAGTACTACACGTGATCTCAGCCAAAAGACCAAAAAGCGATAGATTGAAGATACTGAACTTTCCATTGACAACAAGATGAATGTTACATCATGTTTATGTAAGAAGAACCAGTAAAAAGACAAGTATCACAACACAGGACCTAGCAAGTGTGAAATTAAAATGGCACGACCTAAGGATGTCTACAGGCAACAACAGCAACGAAGAGGCAGAAGTGGAGGACAAAAATCAGAACTGGAACCAGGGATACAGTAGATACTGGAATCAGGATTATAGTAGTTACAACAATGGCTATAGCAATCCAGGTGACAATGGATATGGAGGTTATCATTGCTCTGGGTATAGCCATATATATGTTCGAGAATATGATATCTACAATAGTCAGCAGAACAGCTACGGAAAGGCATCTAGAGGTGCAGGGAGTTACCAGGATAACTACTAACCATACTAAAAAGTTGATATAGTCATTTCACTGCAAGTGGAGAAACAGAAATATAAACATCTGTGCAGTAGATCAGCATGTCAAGAGAAAAAGTTAAATCTGAAAGCATTTTTGTTTCTTTTAGGATATTTTTGCACCATATTAAATCTGAAACCAACATCTTTCGTATGCCAAATATATACAGCATCTAAACTTTTTTATGATGTAGTTACTTTGCTGTGTTGACAGCATGTTATTTATTCCTGGAATAAATACTGACATTGCCAGTGTTTGTTGCCCATCTCTAATTGATCTCTTCGAACAGCTGCAAAGCACTTGGTGTAAGTACATCCACACTGCTGATAGGGCCCTTGTGGCACAGTCATAGTATACCTACCTCTGGGCCAGGAGGCATGGATTCAAGTCCTAGCTGCTCCAGAGCCATATGATAAATTCTCTGAACAGGTTGATTAAAATATATCAAATCCAGAGGGCTAGTGGGAGTTCTTTAGCACAGTCATAATGTTCCTGTCTTTGAGCTAGGAGACATGGGCTCAAGTTCTACCTGCTCCAAAAGTGTGTTATTACATCTCTGAACAGGTTGATTAGAATAACTCCACAGTGCTCATAGGAAGAAAGTGCCAGGATTTTGTGCCAATGACAGTGAGGGAAGAACAATATAGTTCCAGTCAAGGTGGTGTGTAGCTTTTGGGAAGGCGTTCAGGTGGTGGCGATGGTGTTATCATGCATCTGCTGCCCTGTTCTCTTGGGTGTCAGAAGTCACAGGTTTGGAAGGTGTTACCAAAACAGCCTTGCTGGATAGTTGCAATTCAGCAACTGTAATCCACTAGATGTGCGCTACCTATGTGTGATGGTAGATGAAGTGTATCCTAGAACCAGAATTTAGAAGGTGTTCTGGGATACGTAGATTCTGTGCTTATACAATTAGTTAGTAACTTCCAGGTATGGGGATTTCAGTTTGTAAGATAGCCAAATAAAGAAGTGGAGAACACTCTTCAATTATCAACTTCTGTTCTTTAACAAATATCACCTAAAGAGATCAATCAGTCATTTATTTCACTGTTGCTCATGGAACCTTGCTATTTGAGAAGAGATCATCAAATTTGCCAATATAACAGCAATACTTTGTTGACAAAGCATGTGCTTTGGAATGTCCTGATGATTATACTAATGCAAATCCTTTCTTTACTCATATTCGCATGTATGGCAGCTGATGAGTTGGCTAATGCAAATTTGTATAATTGGGCACTTTGTGGGCTGAAGCTTCTCGCTCAAGGTTTACATTTGCTTGAATTTTTGTGCCAGTATTTTCACATGTTTGAAAAGTGTCAGCAGTAATGTACCAATGAAAGATGTGATACACCTCATAACTCAACTAGAATGGGTAGTTAGTGTTAGCACACCTCGCCCGAGGCCACACCTATAAAACAAGCATTTCGTCTCAAACCGTCACGGCTGTGCTTCAAATTTAAGAAAAAAAAACTACTGAAGAACTCAGGCTAAAAGCCAGGTTTCACATCACCGTTGGGGAAAAAACAGAAGGGTTGATTTGGAAGAGAATGTAAAATGTGTGTCTGAAAATGGTTTGTGAAACGCAAACTTGACTGTCCCAGCCGACCCATTGTCTCTGCCTGCTCCTGCCCCACTGAACTCATCTCCGCTTACCTTCACTGTGATATCCCCCCCAGGTCCAGGAACCCCCCCATCTACGTCCAGGACACCACCCACCACCTCCACCTCCTCCAAGACTTCCAATTCCCTGGTCCCCAACACCTCATCCTCACTATGGACATCCAATCCCTGTACACTTGTATCTCCCACGCAGATGGCCTAAAAGCTCTCCGCTTCTTCCTCTCCCACAGGCCCAATCAATCCCCCTCCACCTACACCCTCATCTGCTTAACAGAACTCATCCTTACCGTTAAAAACTTCTCCTTTAACTCCTCCCACATCCTACAGATTAAGGGGGTGGCCACGGGCACCCGCATAGTCCCAAGCTATGCCTGTCCCTTTGTAGGATACGTGGAATAGTCCTTTTTCTGCTGTTACACTGGCACTATCCCCCACCTCTTACTCCGCTACATCAATGACTGCATCAGCACTGCCTCGTGCTCAGAAGAGGAGCTTGAATGGTTCATCAACTTTACTAATACCTTTCAGCCCAACCTCAAATTCACCTGGACCATCTCCGATACCTCCCTCTCCTTCCTGGACTTCTGTCTCCATCTTTGGTGACCACCTCAAAACTGACATTTATTTCAAGCCCACTGACTCCCACAGCTACCTGCACTAAATCTCCTCTGACCCTCCTGCAAGAATGTGATCTCCTACTCCCAATTCCTCCGCCTCCACCACGTCTGCTCCTGAGATGGGGTGTTCCACTCCCGGACATCCTAGATGACCTCCTATTATGAGGACCGTTAACCTACTCCCTCTGGTGATCGAAAATGCCTTCAACTGTATCTCTTGCATTGCCCACACTTCTGCCCGCACACCCACTCCCCCCAACAAAAATAAAGACAGAATCTCCCTTGTCCTCACGTATCACCTCACCAACCTCTGCATCCAACTTATCATTCTCTGCCACTTCTGCCACCTACAATCCGACCCCACAACCAAAGAGATATTTCCATCCCTATCTGCCTTTCGTAGGAACCGCTCTCTGTATAACTCCCTTGTCCACTCCACACTCCCCGCTAAAACCACCACACCCAACGGCTTTCCCTGCAACCACAGGAGTGCTACACCTGTCCCTACACCTCCCCCTTTCACCTTCATTTAAGACAAAAAAAAAAGCCTTCCATATCAGACAGGGGTTCATCTGCACATCTGCAAAACTTGGTCTACTGTATCTGCTGCTCCCAATGTGGCCTCCTCTACGTTGGTGAGCCCAAGGGTAAACTTGGAGACCGTTTCATAAAGTATCTGTACTCTGTATATGACAAACGACAACACCTTCCCATCGCCAACCATTTCAACTCCCCCTCCCACTCCCTGGGTGACATGTCCATTCTGGGACCTCCTCCATTGTCACAATAACACCACCAGCAAACTGGAGCAGCAACACCTCATATTCCGCCTCGGGAGCCTACAGCCCGATGGCCTAAACATGGAATTCACCAGTTTTAAAATCTCCCCACCTCTGGCCTCATCCCATGTCCAACCCCCTTGACCTGACACAACCTGTCCATCATCTCTCCCACCTATTTGCCCCACCTATCCCACTGACCAATCTCCACCACTCCCTACTTGCACTCACCTATTACCAGCCCACCTACCTTCCCCAGCACCTCTCTATTTCCCAGCTTCCTTCCCCATCCCCATTTCTGAAAAAGGGTCCCGACCAGAAATGTCAACTTTCCTGCTCCTCTGGTGCTGCCTGGCCTGCTGTGTTCCTCCAGTTCCATGCGGTGTGGTCTCTGACTCCAGCATCTGCAGTTCTTGCAATCTCCTTGTGAAATAGTTTTACCCATTCCTTCAAACGCACCCCGCATGGCAGCCGGTAAGGCTGGGCAACGTGCTGAAATTCACAACATTCTAACAGCATTATACTGCACATATAGTCATCTGGCAAGCTGAATGCCGTTTACTTTCATCGCTAACATATTCGAGAGAAAGAAGCAACAATTCATCACAAAATAAACTAAATTTGTCGGGCTACTGAAACCATCAGGTTAACTTAGTTGATTAAATTTTTCATATTAAAGGGTCTTCTTTGCTCATACACTTCCAATGTTATTCAATTACAGTCCTTGTTGTAGTCATCTAGAGCATTTACATGACCACAATAAAGCATACAAACAGACGGGAGACCACTAATATGTGTTCCATCTAAAACAGTCTGCATGGACATTTACAAAACTGGAACGCATCTGCAGAATGTGTGTTCATGAAGCTGCACAACCTTATTTTTATTTTACCAACACTTGTCCCATAGTAACTCTAACAAATCACTGGCATATAGTGAATTAAACGTAGTATGTTCAACTTTAAACTGTTAGTCACTGTCTGGGTATATTTATCACAGCACCAACTTACAGCTCCACAAGATGTGTTACATCAAATCTCCAGAAGGAAAGAACAATTTGGTCCATCAGTCTTGATTCATCCAGTACCAAACTTCTACTTAATTTTCGTTCAAGGGATCACTGCCTTTTAGGGGTACTTGTCCGGACTCCATTTAGAGAAACAAAGGATTCAATAAGTTCCATTTCTAAACAATTCAAATCCAAATCACCTCTCCAACAGAATGAATCCAATTTCTTACTAAAATGTTAACTAGAGCTGAATTGACTCCTTTTTTGAGAGTTCTCCCCATATGCCCATTTCTCACGTAAAAGCCTTTAACCTCAACGGAAACTTGTGAATTTCATACCTCTGTCCTCTACTTCCAAGTCAGCAATGGGCCAGGGCTGCAGATTGGAAACAGGAGTTCAGTTTCAAGCCTCACCTTCTATTAGGAACACTTTAGGAACTACTTTGTATGACACACATATGAATGAGGAGCGTAAGTGGGTAATACAGCCCTTTGAGCCTGCTCCACTACTTAATAAGATCATAACTCATCTGGTTGAAACCTCAAATCCACTTTCCCACCTATCCCTTATAACCTTTCACTCCCTTGCATAACAAGAATGCCTCCGCCTTCAAAATATTCAAGAACACAGTTCTGTCGCCTTTTCAGGAAGAGTTCCAAAAACCATGACCTTACGAGAAAAAGATTTGCCTCACCCGTTTTAAATAGTGTTTTCTGATTTCAAACAGTGACCGCTAGTTCAAGATACTCCCATAAGAGGAAACATCTTCTCCACATTTACCCTATCCAGACCATCCAAGACCTTATATATTTCAATGAAATCAACACTTGCTTTTCTAAAGCACAGTGGACACAAGCCTAGCCTGCCTAACCTTTCCTCATAAGACAACTCCCTATTCCAGTTATTAGCTTAGTAAACCCTCTCTGAACTATCTCCAACACATTTAAGTACTTTCCTAAGTAAGGCAACCAACACTCTTGCATTCTGGAGTACCCAATACTCCAGATGTGATCACACTAATGCCGCATCACGTCTGATTTTGTATTCAATTACCCCATATAAATAACATTCTATTAGCCTTCCCAATTACTTGCTATAGCTGCATATTAACTTTTTTTATGATTTATGCATGACGACACTCAGATCCTTGTGCATCTCAGAGCTCTATAATCTCACACCATTTATATACTATACTTTTTCTTCAAAATGGACCATTTCATATTTTCCATATTGTATTTCATTTATCACATCACTACCACTATTAAACTAAGCTATATCTTATTGCAGCCTCCTTATATCTTCTTCACAACTTACTTTCCAACCCGTCTTTAGGTCATCAGCAAATTTAATAACCATACCTTCTGTCCCTTCATCCAAATCATTTATATAAATTGTAAACAGTTATAGTCCGAGCATTAATCTCTATGGCATACTACTCGTTACATTTTGATGGCCTGGATACAAGTCATTTATAGAGAATGTTGGAGAAACTCAGCAAATCTGGCAACATCTGTGGAGAGAGAAACAGAGTTAATGTTGAGTCTGGTATGCCCATTCTTCAGAACTCCTTCCATTATTTTTAACATCGGTGATTGGAAAATGTCGATAAACAATAATTTGGGGGAAAAATTAATAGTCACCACAGAAAAAATGTTGCTTAATAAAAGGTCAGCCAATGTGGTTTTTTCAAGGGAAAATTATGTTCAACTAACTTGGAAATTTTTTTCACTGAGTTAGTGGAGTGTGTTGATGAAGGCAGCACAGTGGACGTAGTGCACACAGACTACCAGAAGGCACTTGATACAGTGCCACAAAACAGACTTGTGAGCAAGTTGAAACACATGAATTAAAGGGACAGCAGCAACATAGGAACAAAATTGCATGGGGAAATAGAATTATGGTTAGTAGATGATTTTCAGACTGGGGAGTTTCCCAGGGATCTGTATTAGGCCCGTTGCTTTCCTGATGGATATGAATGACTAGACCTTTGTGAATTGGACACAATTTCAAAACTTGCAAATTATTCAAAACTTGGAAGGATTGTAAACTGTGAAGAGAATAATGTAGAACTTCAAAAGGACATATAAAAATTGATGGAATTGGAAAACAACATGAAGTTCAGCGTGGAGAAGTGAGAAGTGATGCATTTTGTTAACAAGAACATGGAGAGTCAAGCTAACTTGGGTACAACTAAAAGGGTACAACTGTAATAGGGATGTAATACAATATGGACTGGAGTGCGTATGTGCATTAAAAGGTGGCAAGACAGGGAAAGAGCATGATTAATAAAGTATACAGTATCCTAGGCTTTATTAATGGATGCATGGATTACCAGAGTAGGTAGGTAATGGTGAATTTCAATGATACCAGGTCAGCTCAGTCAGTACTGTCCAGTTCTGGATGTGACATTTTAGGAAGGAAGTGAAGACACTGGAGACAGTGTAGAAGAGGTTTACAAGAATAGATACCTGGATGAGCGATTTATGTTATGAGGATAAATTGGAGAAGTTGGGGGACTGTTCTTCTTGGAGAAGAGAAAGCTGAGAGATGATCTGATCGAACTGTTCAAATTCGTAAGAGGTTTACACAGAGTAAATAGAGAAAATTCGTGAAAGGATCAAGATAAAGAGGGCTCACATTTAAACTAAGCAATAAAAGATACAAAAGAGACACAACGATAAACTGTTCCATGCAGCAAGGGTTAGGGTCTGGAATGTACAGCCCGAGTCTGGGAAGGAGGTAGGCTCAATTGAGGCATTGAAAAGGGAATTAGTTAGTTACCTGACATGTTGCCAAGTTGTGGGAAGACAACAGGGGAATAGCTCCAGATGAAACGATCATTTGGAGAATTGACACAAGCCAACACCTTCCATGCTGTAAAAATTCTAACATTATAAGGCAAAACCACTTGAGTAACACATTGTCTTATTTAAAGTTTTTGAGAAGGTTTGTAGCTCGGGTTGTGGATGAGGTTGTAGGCTTGCTCACTGAGCCAGTGTGTTTGGTTGCAGACATTTCGTCACCCTGCTAGGTAACATCATCAGAGCACCTCTGTGAAGCGTAGGTGTTCTGTCCCACTTGTTATTTATATGCCTCAGTTTGCTGGGGTGGCTGGCATTACTTCAGGTTCTGTTTTAGAGCAGTTTGTATATCAGGTCCAGTTCATTGTGTTTGTTGATGGAGTTCTGGTTGGAATGCCAGTTAGCCTGGCCTGGCATTCCAACCGGAACTCCATCAACAAACACACTGAACTGGACCCGATATACAAACCGCTGAAAACCAGAACGGGAAGTAAGAGATAACACAGTGTGGAGCTGGAGGAACACAGTAGGCCAGGCAGCATCACAGCAGCAGAAAACATCAACTTTCCTGCTGCTGAGATGCTGCCTGGCCTACTGTGTTCCTCCAGCTCCACACTGTGATCTCTGACTCCAGCATCTGCAGTTCTTACTATCTCTGAAAACCGGAAGCAATGCCAGCCACCCCACCAAACCGAGGCTTGTAAATAACAAGCAGGACATAATACCAACACTTCACCAGATACGCACTGACAATATTACCAAGTAGCGTGACGAAACGTCTGCAACCAAACACACCGGCTTGACAAGCAAGTCTACAGCCTCATGTGTAGCTGGAGGGACGACATGTAAAAGTTTTCTACAAATAGCGATGGCCTGCAGTAGTAAAATAGGGACACCTAATTCCCCACTTGCTGTCTGGCCGCCAAGTACCTCTAAGTGTGTCTCTTGCTGTCTTCACAGTGAAGCCAGTTCTGACAATTGGACTGTAACATTGATATGTAATCTTCGCCAGGAATACTGCAGTATCTTCAATTACTCAGCAGACTGAGGTTAATAATTTCTACGGATACTCAAAAAAACAGCTCTTTGCTGATAAGCTGCAGCCAACTCGGTTGTTGTAAATACTGGCAACAAGAAAGGAAATTTGAGAGAGATCTTATGTGAAATGGTGCAATTCAAAATGGCCTATACATGACTTTAGACTGCAGCAGTATGACAGACACTTAACTGCCCTGTGAAACAGCTGCGCAAAGCACCCAACTGTATTCAAGGAGACACAGACCGATGTGGGGCCATTTGGGGATGAGCAATAATTTGCTTGCGATACTTACTGTCATTACAATCCAAAGACAGCACTGGGTTAAGAAGGCAGTTCACCACCACCTTCTTTAGGACAATTCAAGCCAGCAATATCCACATTCTATACATAAGAAAAAAAGGCTGCAGTGCAACGGATGAGATGGCAAATGATTGATATGAGCTTCTAACTAGTCTCATGAAACACTGGACACATTCCAACTCACAGCACAAAACACAAAAAGGCAACATTTTATGGAGACTTTCTGCAACTTCCTTTTAAAAATAACTAAGAATCCACTCTCATTTCACAAATATCCCTAGTAAACCATACTAATTCCAGGTTTGGTGACCTGTTGTTCAAATTCTGAACTGAAACAGAACATTGGAAGTGCAAAAGTGGTCGTTTGTCCCTCAGATTCTCTCAATAAGAACACCTGTCTCTAATTCATAATCTGAGCTTCCAATGCAGTATCAGCAATGGCATTTTCAGCATTAATTTGTTCAGCACTTATTATATCTTGGCTGATTGAAGCCTAGCCCACTAGGAATATGGTCGGAAGATCCAGCCTGGTTTTACTTAAAGATATAAATTTTCCCTTTCTTACCTCAATAATTTCATGATAGCCACACACCAGCAAGGTGTGTGATAATGGGTGGCCCTCCCAGCATGGGAAACCTGTGTGAGTGGCACTCAGCAATTTGTCACTACAGCAGGGAGAGCTCCAGGGTTAGTTGTGAAGTAGAAGCAGTGGCAGGGATAATGTCACTGGCCTGGTAACCCAGAATGCTAGGCTAACGTTCTGGGATCACAGGTTTGAATCCCACCATGGCAGATGATAAAAAGTGAATTCAATTAAAAAAATTATAAAATATTTGCCTAATCATGACCAAGTAATCATTATTGATTACTGTAAAATCACATCTGGTTACTGAAGTCCTTTATGAAAGGAAACCTGCCTTCCTTTCTTGGTCTGGCTTTGTGTGACTCCAGACCTACAGCAATGCAGTTGACTCTTACCTTAAAACTTAACAGTCAATCGGGGTGGACAATAAATTCTGGTCTAGCTGACAACACACACTCCATGAATGAATAACAAAAAAAAAATTAAAGCGATGCTCTAACACTAAGATGTCCCTCCAGCCTTCCCATTTCAGTCATTTACAATGGGCAGCTATCTGGCTCAAGTTCAGAAATCTGAAAAATCAAGACAAGGGAGATTATAGAGAGACAAAAAAACACTAAACAAAGAGAAAAATTATAAATGGAGTAAAAGACAAAAAGCAATGAAGACAATGTATAATTTACAATGTTAGCTTGATAGATAACACTCTCATCTTTAAATTAGATGAATCGTGATTTAAGCCCCACTCTAGAATCAGAGTTTCTAATCTAAGCTGTCAATACTGAGATAATACTGCACTGCTAGTGCTTATCCTTCAGAAAGGAAATTGAACTCCATTTGCCGTCAGTTGAAAGATTCTGTGCTACAATTTGAAGAGCAGTAAACTCTCCCAGTTATATAATTCATCACTAAGAAATATCTAATTATAGCATATTAAATAGTTTTAAACGCATTTATGTTTGTGAGAGCTTGCTTTGCACAACCTGAGTGCTGCATTTGCCTGCATCAATTGTATCAATACTTTACAAAGTCATTCATTGAGTGGGCGATGATATGGATACCCAAAAGGATGTAATCAGGCACGTATGCACGCAATTTTTAAAAAAAATATTCTAACAGACTCTTACCCGCCCACTGAGTTTCTAGGAAGATGGACCTTTATAGATGTTCCAAAATCCTTAATTAAGAACTTTTATAACAGTGCCAGCTCGTCACTTTTAGCAGATATATCATCACCCACCTCCCTTAAAGTAAATGGTGTCTTATAGATAAGGACAGATAGAGATGGAAATAAGCAGTCCTGTTCCATGTCTTTTCCATTCTGTGGAGCAGGTGCATTAGCATAAGAAAGGAGAGATGGTGGCATAGTGGGAATGTCACTACGCCAGTATTCCAAAAGATCCTGGTTAACACTCAAGGAGCATGGGTTCAGATCCCACCATGGCAGACAGTGGAATTTAAATTCAATTGTTAACTCTGGAAAATAAAGTTAGTCATAATTGCTACTGTGAAACTACATATTGTCATAAAATCCCATTCAGTTTTCTAATGCAAGAAAATACACCTGTGATGCCAGATCAACAGTATATGAGTAAATCTTAACTGCCCCTCGACATTCACAGGCATTAGCATCACTGAATGCCCACTTTCAACATCCTGAGAGTTACCATTGACCAAAACTGAACTGGATTAGCCATATACATACTGGGGCTACAAGAGAACATTTGAGGATACAAATCTTGCAATGAATAATTCACCTCCCAGTTCCCCAAAGCCAACTATCTACTATCTAGAAGACACAAGACAGGGGTGTGATGGAACCACTACCTGATGAATTTAGCTCTCACAACACACAAAAAGGGTTGACACCATCCAGGACAACTGACCCCTCTTTATTGGCATCATATTCACAAACACGCACTCCTTCCACTACTGATTTAGTGCTGACTTGCTCAGTGGCAGCAATGTGCACCATCCTAAGATTTACTGCAGAATTCACCAAGGCTCTTCAGACAGCATTTTCTAAACCCACGACCACCACCATTTGGAAGAACAAGGGTAGCAGATAAATGGGAAAGCTGCCATCTTCAAGTTAGCCTCCAAGCTATTCACCACCCTGACTTGGAAATATATTATGGCTCCTTCACAGTTACTGGGTCAAAATCCTGTAACTCCTGCCCCAGCCCTAAATGCATTGTGATGCATGTACACTGCATGTCCAAAAAAGTAGATCATCAATCTTAAGGGCAATAAATAATGGCCAAGACAACAAAGCCAACATCCCTGAATGAATAAAAAATAAAACTGACCGAGCAAGCCACTCAGTTTAAGGGCAATTAAGGGTGAAAACCTATTGGCAAACATGCCAGTCACATCCTACAAAATAAAGAAAGAAAAAACATGGAGGCTCAACATCCGCAAGGGGTAGCAAATGAGCTGTTTCATCAGATGATAGACACTGATCTACTGACAGAAGCCTGGAAGATCCAAATGTTTGTTTTGGTCATGTAGTGTTAGTTTGTCCAATAAAACATATCTTAACATAATGCTGACAAAATAACTGTAATGATGTTTAAATTGGTGGATAGTTAGAGAAATAAAAACAGACCCTTTTGTTGAGGATTTAGAATTTTTTTGAACTTTGAGAATATTTTTCAAAAGAGCTCAATAATGAAAGGACTCCCAACTCTGCCAGATTAGAACAAGCACTGGATGACTTCCAACTCACTGAATGCTCCAACAGAAATAGCTACCAAAGGAAACTCACACAGCAGACTCTGGCACTGATGTATAAGCCTCACATTGGCTTTCTGGTTGTATTGTGTTAATTAGGAACCATGGAAGTCTATTCCAAAGACATCTTAGAACCAAAAAACAATTTTAAAAAAAAATTCATCAGTTTCTGAAGGAAGGATAGAAATCATTAAATACAGTAAACTCCTCACTAATTAGACACTAAGTGTCTAATTCAGAGGCAGTTCTGCAGGATGGAAGACCTGTGACATTTTAAGTAAGGATTAGGATTCTGATGTTGTACAGCATTTATATTACAAATGGACAACAGCACTGTTACACAACGATTTCCATGGAGTATAATCTTTGCTGTTTATTCTACAAAGTGGATCACCCATAACAACTAAATAGATAAATAACTGTTAACGTACAAGCGTTGAAAAAGTCACAATCTATAACTTCAGACCTGGTCATTATACGTCCCATGATGATTTAAAAAGTTTGCTGCAGGACAGGGCAGGGCAGGGCATGGGAAATTGTTGCTGGGCTGAATGCCCATTCTACCAGTGGCAGAGTTTGCACTTCCCATTTCAGGGAACTGACATGAGTCTCCGAATCCTCGAAAGAGAGCAAGATCACTTTATTCTACTTCAATACTACCAATAGAAATGCTGATGAACTGGAGGAAACACTTCAAAAAGTGTATCAGATATTTTGCCAGTGCAGTCACACTCATTTGTGGCATCTTTGCAGCATAGGTTCTCACCAGAAATTTGCAACTATTTCATTACAGTAAGCCACTACATTCAGCTACATGGAAGATTCAGAACTGTAATCATAGATAGTTTGACTAATATTCATGTTAATTACAGCAATGAAGCACATTTACATAAGTTGCACTAAAGGAACTACACCAAACACTAGCACTAAAACTTCACTGTACCTTTGTTCAATATTGACTTGTTAACTGTCCAATTAGAATCAACATCCAATATCTGTTCCAAAGAATTATCTTTGACTTGAAACATTAACTGTTTCTCTCTCCACAAATGTTACCAGACCTACTGAGCTTTTCCAACACTTCTTGTTTTTATTATAAATCTCTGTTTACTAGGAGAGATTCAGAAATACCAGTAAACAGCAGTGAACAAATTTGTTCAGAGGCAGCAATAAAATATCAAATGCCCATCCTTCATAGGAGAACCAGATATTGAAACTACAAGTCTACTCAACGGTGCCAGCAGCAAATTGCTGTCAGGCACAACCCGGCCTCTCTCAATTTCCATCTTTCAGAAATTCCAGACAGTCACCTCATCTGACTTTTTTCCTTTTTTACGTCATGAATGACAAGTCTGGCTGCAAAGTGCAACACCTGCCCCAGGTAAACTAGCTCTTGCAGCCCACAAGATCAAGCATGGTATCTTCTAGGATGGTCTTTGATGATTAACTTTAGCAATGATAAAACGAAAAACAATAACATTTTGAAATAGCTGTTATTTGAAACAAAAATACAATCCCATTGACATTCAATGACTGTAGGCCAAATAGCTGCACTTTGTTATCAGATAGAACAACCGTGCCTTCAAAGAAACTTCCAACCTCAGTCAGCTCAAAGTTGTTGTGAATAAATTTCAGGCTCCCAAAAGAACATTTTCCATTCTGTTTATTGACTGTACCAAGAAGAGTTGAGTTTGGAGAACATAATTTTCACAGTCTGCTGCACTTTTGAGTAAATGAGATGCGAATCCCATCAAATACAAAACTAAGAAATGAATGAAAATAATAGGGTGTCAAAAACAGTGCTGGTGAAAAACATGAGGAACACAAGTCAATTATGGAAATCACAGAATGTGCAATGATTTGTATTTAGTGATGTGTGAAAATCTTAGTTATGAAACCAAGCTGCTCTTTAGGTTCATGAATGTGGCATCTGTTGCATTTCTGATTCAATTTGCAACCCTGGAACAAAGTTAAGAACAGTTCTGTCTCAGATATGCCATACAACCGACCTGAGATAGGGCTTGTGTAAAACACATCGAATCCCAGAACACCAGTACTTTGCTAAGCGTAAGAAAATAAATATTCATGCACATATTCGCACTAAAATGAAGCTCGATGACTTGAAGCAACAAGGGTAATGTAATAAGCCCACATGATATTCATTAACTAAGATTAAACAGCTGGATCTCAACACAACTGAGACAGCATCACCTCAAATCTAGATAAAACAGACTATAGTATCACATCTCAATGTTATCAAGACTACCCCATTACTAGATCACTACCTTGTCACTAGCATTTGTATTAAACATAGCAGATGGCCATTGAATCTTTCAAGTTTGGAACCAATCTAGACTCTGTCTTTTCAAACTTGAACCACTTCTGGAGACAGTACTTGCGTAGGCATGGAAATCAACTATTCATTAATCATAACGCACAATATATCAGTAAATAAATACCTCTCTGTTACTGCACAAGATATAGAGATGAATCATCCATCACTCAGTCCTATTAATGATATACAGAAATATTCCCACTCTGTCCCCACACATAGTATACTAATAAACAACGCACGTCACAATCTTTAGACATGGTATACCTGCAAGCAAACCCATCCAGTCCCTGTACACATTATATCAAGCCACAGAAAAATTACAGCACCAAAATAGGCCATTTGGTGTACGCTACCTGTGCCAGCCAATGAAAAAGAAAATTTTTAAGCTACTTTGTATTTCAGCCCCTTGGCAATATATGTAAGTAAATAAACCTGTGCCAATTCCTGCACAGGTTTACCTGCAAATATGCCTTCTATGGTCTCCATGTATGCTATATCTGTGAATAAACTGCCTCTCAGTCCCTGGCTGCATACAGTATACCTGTAAAACTTACTGAAAAACATGAGATACAGGAGATTTGACAGGGTGGACACAGAGGATATTTTCCCCTATAGGAGAGGCTAGAACTAGAGGACATTCTCTCCTTGTTCTTAGTCCCTGTGTAGTGTATGCCTGTACATAATTCTATTTCTTATTCCTTGTGCATGGTATACATGAAAGTAATCCCATCTCTCAGTCTCTATAGTCAACACATTTATAACTAACCTAGGCTTTCAGTTCTTATCATATAACTAGCTGCCAATTTCATTACAATACTGTTCAACTAATTCAGCAGAAAAGCTTAAGAATTTTGATACCAGTCTATTTCTAGCAATATAAATTAGTTAAGCATTATAAAGTAAATTACACTACAAAGAGCCACTATCGATATCAAAATGGTTATGGTGTTGTCACAGAAACTCAGATTTTACATCTACTTATTCTTACTGACCAGCTAAAACTGACCTGCTGATCTTTCAATTCTCTCCAATCTGTGCCCACAAAGAAGCAATCGACTATCCTTCAGAAAGGGTGCTTAAATCTTCAATTCACTGCATAACTTCAATAGCAGAGACCCAACATTACTTTCTTTGTTCAACAGTTTCTTGCTTCCCACATGAATTATCTGTAATATCAAGTACAGACATGCAGCATTATTTGGTGACCCTCAGGTTAAACCACCATTAGACCTCTCTCTCCCTCTAATGGGAGAGCAACCATTTGGTCCTCAGACTGGCAATTTTACCATTTTTAAACCCATTCAAAAGGACGACTTTATTTGGATCTAAACAGCCCTCTTTACTTTCTTTAACCAATTTCTTTGTCTAGTAGGTTAAGAATCAATCTGCGTATCAATTGGCCAGCTAGCTGTACAGCACCACATGCTAGGAGCAACGTATAGACAGACTAACAACTTTTTGACAGGCCTGATACACATACAAACAAACCCTACAGCACTGTACTCTCAGAGATCAATATACACTCCACATCAAGGGAAAAATCAAAACATTAGGTATATGTGGGTTTTGGTCATTAAACAGGTCAGAATTCGTGGGATTAGTGGTAATGCATTAACACGCATTAAAGACTGGTAAGTGAATGGAAATCCGTAAACAGCAATAAACTAATGATTTTCAGATCAACATAGTGCAATTAGTTGAGTGCTGGAAGGAACAATGTTGGGGCCTCACCTATTTATGACATTTAATAAATTGGATGGGTGGACTGAGTTTAATGGACTCAATTTGGCTAAAATTCAAAGCAATGTGGAAAAGTCAATTATGAGAAGAATGCACAAATGCTAAAAGATGAAGATCATTTAAGTGAGTGGACAAGGTGGTGGCAGGCGGAATGCAAAATTACACAGTTTGGTAGGAAAAATAGAAAAGCAAAATATTTCTTTCAAGTGGTTAGCAAGTGTTCAAGAAATTTAGGTGGTCTCTTACACAAATGGGAGGAGGAACTCAAGGGTAATAAATCCATGTTACAAAAGAAAATCAGAAAATACGACTTGAATTCACATACTTTTGAAAAAGAACCTAGGGGAGAGAAAACAAAGGCATACTACACACATAATAATTAAATAGAGAAAGGTATACTGTCACAGGGCTGGCAAAAAGCTAGTGTAATTCCTATATATATAGTGGAATTTAATTTGCACAGCAAATTATAAACCAGTCATTTTTATATCAGTGGAAGGTAAAATAATAACATCCCAACTAAAGGACAGAATAAAACCAACCAGAAATGTAAAATATATAATGAATAACCAATAAAAATTCTTGCTTGACCAAACTTACTGAATTTTTTCAGAAGATATTGAGAGAGACTAGGAAATGGCAATGAAGTAGATGTAACCTATCTAGATTTCAAAAGCCCTTTGGTAAGGTGTACTGTAATAGACAAAAAAATAAGGTCAGAGGGTGTCCAGTTGGATACAAGTGGCAGGATGAATTTCTCTGAATTATTCAGATTGTAGAAGCTAGGAAGTGGTGTCCCACAGTATCAATGCTGGGACCACTGCTGTTCACATCAACTTTTTAAGACTTTTGAATTCTACATTCATGGATGACATCAAACTGTGGGGGATGGATATGGTCAACACTGAGAAGCAATACAACAAATTAGAGAAGATGATTAACATGCAGAATGGACAAATAATTGGCAAATAAGTTCAACACAAGATGAACTTACATTTATGTAGCACCTTTAACAATGAAATCTCCAAAGGTGCTTCACTGGATCAATTTAATGCATTAATACGACACTGATATGGAGATATTAGGCAGATGATGCAGGGTTACAGAGATGGGATGGGTCTGGGTTGGCTGTTCTTCTGAGGGTCAGCGTAGACTCGATGGGCCAAATGGCCTGCTTCTACACTGCACGGATTCTACGATTACAAGCTTTGTTATAGAGGTAGGTTTTAAGGAAATTTGAATGAAAAAAGCAAAATGAGGAGGTGCAGGCAGGCACTCCAAAAGCACAAGCAAATGGGTGGTGGTACATTTTGGTGGGGAAAATCAGGTCACATTACTTGGATGATGCATATCTGTGATCTGAAAGAAATGTTATACAGCCTCCAAAACACTCTCTTTTAGTTATGATATTATATTTGTGTCCTTTATTTACTGATTCATGCAGTGAAAATACTTTTTAAACCATTGATCTAATTAAACTTCAAAGATCTGCTCCAAGCTTTCTCTGTGCCGGTGAAGAGAGCTCTGGATTCTCCAAGCAAAGCTTCTCATTCAGAGCATCAAATTAGTAAAATCTCTCCTGCTCCCTCTCCATTCTATTGAGAACCTGAAAACTAAATGCAATATTCTAATCTATCCTAAATAACTGTATTTACACTTTAAACTTAAACGCTTCTCTCTCCACAGATGTGGCCAGATTTAGAATTTTTCAGCACTTCCTATTTTTAATTTTAGATCTCCAGCATCTGTAATATTTTGCCTTTAATCACAATATTCTAGTTGCAGCCAAAACAATGATTTAAAAAAATCACAGGCAATGCTAAATGAATGCCTAGTTAAAAAAATTAGGATCTTTTACGCTTTTGTAGAGATTTAATAAATTACCCTCGTATTTATACATAATTTTAAAAATATCTCAGCATCTTTCAAGTTTTCTGGTTTAACAGATATTTCCAAAATAACTGCAGCTGAACACCATTTGCTTAATATCCTAACTGGTCACTAACCCTTGTGAAGTTGCCTAACATTCTGTTGACAGAGAACCATCATACCAATCTTTCTAAAAACTGAAAGAACTGAGGATGCTGTAAACCAGGAACAAAAACAAAGTTGCTGGAAAAACTCAGCAGGTCTGGCAGCATCTGTGAAGGAAAAAAACAGAGTTAACGTTTTGGGTCCAGTGACCCTTCCTCAGAATGGTGCTGAGGAAGGGTCACAGAGTTAACAATTCGGGTCCGGTGACCCTTCCTCAGCACCATTCTGACCCAAAACGTTAACTCTGTTTTTTTCGTTCATAGACGCTGCCAGACCTGCTGAGCTTTTCCAGCAACTGTTTTTATACCAATCTTTCTGTTAGCTCTAAATTATGGCATTAAACCCCGAGATAGCCTGACAGCAGATCAGCATATGAAATATACAGATAGCAGATGCTCCTTAAAAATCCAAACTGATAGTAACCCCTAAATTTCCATGATTAACACATGCTTCAAGAACCTTTAATCTGTCAGTCATGACATGCCTTCTAGCAATCCATGCTGGTTGACTTTAATTAAACCATTCAAATCTAGTATTGTTGCCTTTATCCATTACCAATTTTAAGGCCTAATTGGAATGGGAAGAAAATTGGCATTAGATTAGTAAGTATTGCAAGAACAAAATTACTGGAATGGCCCTCACTCTCTATTTCCTGAGCATGAGAAGTTAAAAATAGCTTCAAACATCAGTTTCCTACTCACAGTTTGCAACATATCACAAGGAACTTTCTTGAATTCCTCACTGTACTTATCAGCTGCTCTATTAAAAGTTCTTAATCTATTCAATGGTTTTGTGACTCACGTCTGTGACAAGTGGGATTTGAACCTTACCTCCTGGTCTACAGTTAGGTACACAATCACTCTGCCACAAACCTCACCCCACCTTACATATTAGCAGTTTATCTTCTGTTTAACAGAGATTCAACAATTAACAGACAGAAAACAGCTTTATTCAAGTGTCTATTCAGGTTTATAACTTTCTGAAATGACAAGGAATCTGGTTACTGCCTGAAATAAGAACCAATTTAGTTTATAAAATATACTACACTCAGCATTGGAAGTCATTTGTCCTTTATATACAATCAAACTTGTTTCAAATTTATTTTTAATTTTCTCTGTTCTAACGAAAAGATCCCTATATTCTCCAGCCAAATCAGATAAGAAGAAATGGAGGCAGGAGAAGGCCATTTGGCCCATTAAGTTGGTCCCACTATCTGATGGGTAAATTTGATTGTGATCTAATCTCCACTTTCCTGTCTGTTCATCACCCTTAAATCCCTTGATGATCAAAAATCCGTCTTACTCAATCTAGATATTTTCAATGACCAGCCTCCAATGCCTTCTGTGGAAAAGATTGCCAAAGACAAATGAGTCCAAGAAAGGAAATTTCTCCATATCGCAATTTTAAACGGATGACTCAAATTTTTGTGTCTCCATCACTATTCAAAATTCTCCCACTAGGTGAAACACAGTCTCTCAGCAACTTGGGGGAAACACCAAGGGTGGCATACCTAACATACTGGACATCACCCTTACCTATCTGCCTGCTAAGATGAACCTGCCCATGACAGTATGAATAAGCAATCACTGCACAGTCCTCGTGGAGACACTGAGAATAACCTCCATCATGTTGTGTGTCACAATCACTGTGCTAAATAGGATAGACTTTGAACAGATCTAACGACTCAGATCTGAGCATCCACGAGGAGCAGCAGCCAGCATACTCCCAACTTGACAATTACCATCAAGCCAGCAGATCCATCTGGTCAAATGAAGACTGCAGAGAGTTTGCCAGGAGCAGCACTGGGCATTCATAACAATGATGTGTCAACCCAGCGAAGCTACAGAACATGATTACTTGCCTGTCAAATAACAAGTGACAGACAGGGCTAAGTGACTCCATAACAAATTGATTTGATCTTAGCTCTGCAGACGTGCCACAGCCAGTTGTGAATGATGGAGGACAATTAAACAACTCACTGGTCAAGTTGGATGCACAATGGGGGAGTCCAGCACATTAGTACAAAAGACAATGCTGAAGCATTTGCCTCAAACTTCATGCAGAAGTGCTGAATAGATGATCTATCTCGGCCTCCTCCAGAGAACACCAGAATCAAAATGATAGTTTTCGGCCAATTCCATTCACTTCTCGAACTATCAAGAAACTGGGGCAGGATACTGCAAAGGCTATGGATCCTGACAACATTCTGCTAACAGTACTGAAGATGTGTGTTCTAGAATTTTCCACACTGCTAACCAAGCTGTTCGCAATACTGACACTGATGCAACAATGTGGAAAATTGCCTAGGAATGCCCCATACACAAAAAGGAAGACAAATCAAACCTGGTGCCCCAATCAAACCTTGATCATCAGTAAACTGATGGAAGGTGTCATCAACAGTGCTATCACGTAGCACTTGCTTAGCATTAACCTCAAAAGCAATGGACTCTCAATTTCGGATTCCATCAGGCCACTCATCTCTGGACCTCATCATAGCCTTAGTTCCAACATAAACAAAAGGAATTAATTTCAAAGGTGACATGAGAGTGACTGCCCTTGACGTCAAGGATGCATTTGATTGGGTGCGACATGACAGAGCTCTTGCAAAGCTGCAGTCAACAGGAATTGGGAGAGAACATTCCTCTGGTTGAAGGAGTTCCTCAGGGTACTGTGCTAGGCCCAACCATCTTCAACTGATTCATTAATGGCATTCCATCTAATCATAAGGTCAAAAGTGGGGATGTTCACTGACGATTGAACAATTTTCACGACCATTTGTTACTTCCCAGATTCTGAAGCAATCCATCTTCAAATGCAGTAAGACCTGGATAATATCCAGATTTGGACTGATAAATAGCAAAAAACATTTACATCATCCAAGTAATAGGCAATGACCATCTCAGGTAGGACAGAATCTGGCGATTGACCCTCGACATTCAAAGCAATAACCATCACTGAACTGGCACCACATCCACATGTATTCACTAAAACCAACAATGACATTCACTAGCAGCAGGCTGTATCATCTACAAGATGTACTACAGAAATTCACCAAGGCTCATTGTACAGCATATTTAAAATGCATGGAAGAAGAACAAGAGCAGCACACACGTGGGAACACAACCACCTTCAAGGTTCCCTCCACGCCATTTACCATCCTGACTTGGATCATCGTGTCTTCAGTGTTGCCCCATCGAAATCCTGAAACTCCCTCCCTAATGATGTTGTGGGCGTACCTACAATAAACAAACTGCAGCAGATCAAGATGTCAACTCACTACCATGTCCTCAAGGGCAACCAGAGATGGACAATAAATGGTGGCCCAGCAAGCAGTGAGTATGTCTCTTGAGTGAATCTGTTTTAAAAAAACAAAATCACATCACACTCTTCTAAATTCCAATACATCCAGTCTCGTAGGACAAACTCTATCTCAGGAACCAACCCGATGAACATTTTCTGAACTGTTTCCAATGCAAGTATATGCCTATTTTAGTTTGGTGACCAAAACTGTACACAGTATTCCAGGTCTGATCTCAACAATGCCCTGTACAACTGTAGAAAGACTTCCTTGTTTTTATATTCCTTCTCTTTGCAATAAAAGCTGACATTCTTTTGGTCTTCCTAATCACTTTCTGCACCTTTATGCTGATAATTGAGATTCATATACAGGGCACCCAGATTCTTCTGTATTGCAAAATTTTCCACTATCACACCATTGAAATCATATCGAGCTTTTCCACATTTCTCGATAAAAGTAGAAACCTTCACATTTTCACACGTTACACCACGTTTTTCTTAAACGCATTCATTTAACCTGTCTGTATCCTATTAGTTATGAGTATGAGTATGAGTATATGTCTAAAATCATTTAATTTCGGGTTTCAAACTTCTAAATTAGTGTCAAATGGGCTTTTCTGTGTGTGTGAAGAGTTTAATGATTTAATTTGTACATATTTCTACAGCCATGGCCATCTCTTTTAAAAGTTAGCTTTTGGAACTAATGAGTTTGTGCCCACATTTGTAGAGTTCAAGACCAAGTAAGGTAAACAAACGTGTATCAAGGTTTCTGTTACAAATTTCAGGAATTTTTCTTAAGTTCAAGGGAAACACCCATACTTTGAGGAAAACATGTTTTCTGGTCTTCAGTTTGGGACAGTTCTGTAGAAGTCCTTGGGCAAGTAGATGCACAAAGAAGTGGTCATCAGAAAGGGAGAAGCTAGAAAAACAGTCTGCCTTAGGCTAAGGAGTGTAATAATAATCCCAGGCCAGAAGTGCTTAGATAAATCCTCAAGTGCTTATTTGAAGCCAAGAACATTTGAACGCTGGTGTACGAAAATTCCAAAAGACTATCAGATTTTCTACACAAGGAGTTGCAGTTGCACTTAAATTAATTCTATTGATATGTTAAAGAAAGGGATTCTTTGCTGGTTTGACAACTATACAATAGGTCCTTTGGTGTACGCAGGGGTGTTTTTGGGATCTGTAAAAGGAGTATTTTGAGATTATTTGGATTATATTTTACTATGTGTTTTAACATCCCTATATTTGTGTCGTTTAAATATTGCGTGTTTATTCCACTTCTTCTTCATTTCCCTTTCATTTCCTTTGTGAAATGAAGTTCTGTTTTGTTAAACCAAACCTGCAACATTGCATGCCTTTGTTTCAGCGAGAGAGCATCTTACTAAAACCAAAACAAACGATGATGTTTCAAGCTAGGTTTCATCTGGGATCTGACTTGTTCGGTAATAACAAAAGCTTCATGATGGAAGACAACTGCAGCATACCAAAACTAAAGAGAGTTGGGTGGGGGTGGTTGAAGGAAGGAGCTCAGTGCAGTAAGCAATAGCCATCACCAAGAGATGGTGCTGGGGAAACATGAGCTAAAAGATCTAAAGGTGGATAAATTACCAGGACTGGATGGACTACATCCCAGAGTTCTGAAAGAGATAGCTGAGGAGATTGTGGAGGCATTGGTGAAAAAGCTTTCAGGAAAATTGGAGTCAGGGATAGTCTCAGAGGACTGGAAAATGGCTAATGTAACACCTACGTTTAAGAAGAGAGGAAGGCAGAAGACAAGAAGCTGTAGACCAGTTGGCCTGACTTGGTCGTTGGTAAAAGTTCAAAGTCCATTTTTAAGTATGAGATTGCAGAGTACTTTGAAGTGCAGGATAAAGCAGGGCTGTGTCACCATGACTTCATCAAGGGGGAGTGGGGTAATGCATAAGTTTGACAAAGTACAACCAATGGACTGCCAGAAATTTGACAAGGTGCTGCACAGGAGCCTGTTAAGTAAGATAACAGCTCACAGTGCTAGGGGCATGGTACTGGCATAGGTAGAGATGCACTGATTGGAAGAAGCTGGAGAGAGAGATAAAGGGGTCTTTTTCAAGAAGACAGCCAGTGACTAGTAGAGTTCTACAGGGGTCAGCGTTTGGACCACAACTATTCCCATTGATGATCTGAATGAAAAAACTGACAGCATTGTTGCTAAGTTTGCCGATGTCATGAAGACAGTTGGAACAACAGGTAGTCCTGAGGAAGCAGGGAGACTGTCAGAAGGACATGGACAGGCTAGAACAGTGGACAAAGAAGTGGCAGATAGAACACAATGTAGGAAAGCATGATGTTGTGCACTTTGGTAGGAAGAGTAGAGACAGACTATTTTCTACATGGGAAAGGCTTCAGAAATCTGAAGCACAAAGGGACTTAGGAGTCTTAGTTCAGAATTCTCTTAAGTTTAACACATAGGTTCAGTTGGGAGTTAGGAAGGCAAATGCAATGATAGCATTCAGTGTGAAAGGGCTAGAATACAAGAGCAGGGATGTACTGCTGAGGATGTACAGGCTCTGGTAAGACTGCATTTGAGAGCAGTTTTGGGTCCCATATTTAACAATGCTCTGGCCTTAGAAGAGATTTATAAGAATTACACCAGGGATGAGGACTGGTCATATCAGGAGTGGTTGAGGACTGTGGGTCTGTACTTGATGGAGTTTAGAAGGATGAGAAGCGATCTCATTTAAACTTACAGAATACTCAGAGGCCTGGACACGGTAGATGTGGAGAAGGTATTTCCACTAGAAGAAACTAGGACCCAAGGGCACAGCTTCAGCGTGAAGGCATGACTCTTTAGAGCAGAGATGAGGAAATTTCTTCAGTTAGAGAGGGGTGAATTTTTGGAACTCATTGCCACAGATGGCTGAGGAGGCTAAGCCACTGAGTGTCTTTAAGACAGAGAAAGATGATTCTTTAATAGTAAGGGAATCAAAGGACACAGACGAAGGCAGGAGAATGGGATTGAGAAACATATCAGCCACAATTGAATAGTGGAGCAGACTCAATGGCTGAATGGTCTAGTTCTACCCCTCAATCTTATGGGACCATAAGACTTTGCTATATCTATCATCTTCATTGGCATCTCCACATCATCGACGCTAGTGTTGGACTACAGTGGACATGGTCAAAAATCACAAGACACCAGGTTATCGTCCAACAGATTTATCTGAAAATGCAAGTTTTGGAGCTGAGCTCCTTCCTCATGCCATGCCCGAAGAAGCAGCTGAGCTCAAAAAGCTTGAATTTTCAAATAAACTTGTTGGCCTATTACCTGGTGATGTGTGGTTTTTGACCTTATCTTAGAATCATTAGCAAATTTGGAAACAATATAATCTGTCCCTTCATCCAAGTCATTAACATAGTTTGAAAATAGTTGAAGTCACAGCACTGATCCTGTGGCTCACACTATTTAGGTCATCAACCCAAAATGTCTCATTATTCCCGATTTTGTTTCCTATTCAGTAGCCGATCCTTTATCCATGTTAATATATCAACCCTACTATTATGAGCCCTAACTTGTGCAATTAGTAACTTTTTACATGGCAATTTATTAAATATTTTTTGGATTTCCAAATACATGTTTACTGGTTCCTCTTTATCCATCTCACTAGTTACATCTTCAAAAAACTCTAATACACGATTTACATTTCATAAAACTACTTTGACTCTGCCAGGTTGTACTATGATTTTCCAAGTAGCCCAATATTACCTTCTGAATAATATTTCAAGCAGTTTCCCAATGAGTGATGTTAGACTAACTAGCCTACCACTTCCAGCTTTCCATCCCTTTCCTTGCTTGAATAATGATGTTACTTTTCCAGAAGATCAGGAAGTTTGGAAGATTACGTCCAATCCAGCCACTTCCTTTAAGACCTGAGC
Source organism: Ginglymostoma cirratum (assembly GCA_024137785.1). NCBI lineage: Eukaryota > Metazoa > Chordata > Chondrichthyes > Orectolobiformes > Ginglymostomatidae > Ginglymostoma > Ginglymostoma cirratum. The sequence continues at coordinate 14,031,018 of JAHRHZ010000140.1, read as the reverse complement.
ATGCCATCTGATTCAGACCTGTAAACATAATTTTCCTACATTTTTATCTTCAATGATAGAGATTATGTTAAGTCTCTTCCTTTGCATCTTCACTTTCTCACATCCTTGTAATGCTTTATGAGTGTTCTACAGTGAAGATATCTGAAACACTTCTTTGAAATCTCTGCCATTTCTCTTCTTCTCTCTTTATTAATTCCCTAGTCCCATCCTTACTACTACTAGTAGTAGTAGTAGTAAGTAGTGTGTAATACTACTCACACTTCTATTCTCAAAAGATTTTTACTGTCTATTATTACATGTTTTGCTATTTTTCTCTCACACTCCTACTGCCCCCTTTTCATTTTTTTGTCATCCTTTGCTACTTTCTAAAATGTTCCTCGTCTTTTCACCCACCACTAATCTTTATGTATCTTTTCTTTCAATGTGATATCAACCTTAACTTCTTCAGATAGCCATTGATGTTGCTTCCTTCCCATTGCAAATTTTTTTCCCCTCAATGGAATACATCCTACTTCTGAGTTATGATTAAATTATTTACTTTACTTTTGTTTTATTTCCACCCAAAGGGATTTTACAATGTGATCTTCTGACCCAAAATCATTGCTCAGTACTTTATTGTTCTTATCCTTTCGAACAAAGCCATTCTACTTCCTTTTCTTTTATTAAGAGTCAGAGAGATTATACAGCACAGAAACAGACCCTTCGGCCCAACTCATCCGTGCCAACCAGATATCCTCTATATATCTAGTCCTATTTGACAGCATTTGGCCTACATCCCTCTAAACACTTATTATTCATATACCGATCTGGACGCTTCTTAAATGTAGTAATCGTACCAGCCTCCACCACTTCCTCTGGCAGCTCATTCCATACACGCACCGTCTTCTACGTGGAAGAGTTGCCCCTTAGGTCCCTTTTCTCTCTTTCCCCTCTCACCTTAAACCTATGCCCTCTATATTTGGACTCCCCCCACCCTGGGGTAAAGTTCTTGTCTATTTACCCTATTCACGTCCCTCATGATTTTATACACCAGTATACAGTCACCCTTCAGCCTCCAAGGCTCCAGGGAACATAGCCCCAGCCTATTCTGCCTCTTCCTATAGCTCAAACTCTCCAACCCTGGCAACATCCTTGTAAATCTTTTCTGATCCCTTTCTAGTTTCACAACGTTCTTCCTATAGCAGAGAGCCCAGAACTGCACACAATACTCCAAAAAGTGGCCTAACCAATGCTACAGCTGCAACATGACCTCCCAACTCCTAAACTCAATGCTCTGATCAATAAAGCTAAGCATACCAAACGCCACCCTCACTATCTTTTCTACCTGTGATTCCACTTTCAAGGAACTATGAAGCTGCACTCCAAGGTCTCTTTGTTCAGCAACACTGCCTATGACCTTACCATTAAGTGTATAAGCCCTGCCCTGATCTGTCTTTCCAAAGTGCAGCACCTCATATTTATCTAAATTAAACTCCATTTGCCACTCCTTGGCCCACTGGCCCATCTGATCGGGGTCCCGTTGTACTCTGAGGTAACTTTCTTTGCTGTCCACAACACCTCCAATTTTGGTATCATCTGCAAACTTACTAACCATACTTCCTCTTAGGTTCACATCATTTATAAAAATGACAAAAATCAGTAGACCCATCACCGATCCTTGTAGCATACCGCTGGTTACAAGCTTCCAGTATGAAAAGCAATCCTCCACCACCACCCTCTGTCTTCTACCTATGAGCCAGTTCTGTCTCTAAATGGCTAGTCCTCCCTGCATTCCATGTGATCTGACCTTGCTAACCAGTCTACCACAGGAACTTTGCTGAACGCCTCACTGAAGTCCATACAGATCTCGTCCACTGCGCTGCTCTCATCAATCCTCTTCATTACGTCTTGAAAAAAAACTCAATCATGTTAGTGAGACAAGATTTCCCATGCACAAAGCCATGTTGACTAGCCCCAATCAGTCCTTGCTTTTCCAAATACATAGAAATCCTGTCCTTCAGGATTCCCTCCAACACCTTCCCATCACCGATGTTAGGTTTACCGGTCTATATTTCCCTGGCTTTTCCTTACCACCTTTAAGACATTCAGCACCTCCTCCTTTGTAATATGGACATTTTTCAAGCGATCGCCATTTTTTCCCCCACATTCTCTACCTTCTATACCTTTTTCCACAGTAAACATTGTTGCAATATACTCATTTAGTATCTCCCCCATCTCTTGCGGTTCCACACGTAGGTGGCTAATCCTTAAAGGGGCCTATTCTCTCGCTAGTCACCCTTTTGTCCTACATGTATCTGTAGAATCCCTTTGGATTCTCCATAACCCTATTTGCTAAAGTTATCTCATGTGCCCTTTTTGCCTTCCTGATTTCCCTCTTAGATATACTCCTACCGCCTTTATACTCTTCTAGGGATTCCCTCTATCCCTGCTGTCTACACCTGACATATGCTTCCTTCTTTTTCTTGACTAAAACCTCAATTTCTCTAGTCATCCAGAATTCCCTACACCTACCAGCCTTACCTTTCACCCTAACAGGAACATACGGTCTCTTTGACTCTCATTATCTCATATTTGAAGGCTTCCCACTTTCTAGCGTTCCTTTACCTGCAAGCATCCAGTCCCTATCAACTTTTGAAAGTTCTTGCCTAATACCATCAAAACTGGACCTCCTCCAATTTAGAACTTTTAATATTTAGATCCGCTGTATCCTTTTCCATCACTATTTTAAAATTAATAGAATTTTGGTCACTAGCCCCAAAGTGCGCCCCCACAGACATCTCAGTTACCTGCCCTGCCTTACTTCTCAAGAGTAGGACAAGTTTTGCACCTTTCCTAGCAGGTAAATCCACTTACATCCACCCACTGAATCAGAAAATTTTCTTATACATTAACAAATTCCTCTCCATCCAAGCTTAACACTACGGCAGTCCCAGTCTATGTTTGAAAGATCATAATCTCATACCATAACCACCCTATTATTCTCACAGATAACGGAGGCCTCCTTACAAATTTGTTTGTCAATTTCCTGCTGACTATTGCAGGGGGTCTATATTACAGTCCCAATATGGTGATCATCCCCTTATTTCTCAGTTCCATCTAAATATCCTCACTGGATGTATCTCCAGGAATATCCTCCTTAAGTACAGCAGTAAAGTTATCCTTATTCAAAAATGCCACTTCCCCATCTCTCTTACTCCCCCTTCTATCGTTCCTGTAGCACCTATGTCTCAGAACATTAAGCTGCCAGTCCTGCTCATCCCTGAGCTACATCTCTGTAACCGCCGTGATATCCCAATTGCATGTTCCCAACCATGCCCTGAGTTCATCAGCCTTACCCGTTAGGCCTCTTGCGTTAAAATAAATGTAGTTTAATTTATCAATCCTATCTTGTTCTCTACCTTGTTCCTGACTGTTTGACTTACTCCTTTTCCCAACTGTATCAATTTCAGACTGTTCTCTTTCCTTAACATCATCCCACTCCTAGTTTAAATCCTCCCAAGCAGTTCTAGCAAATTTCCCCACCAGTATAATAGTCCCCTTCCAATTCAGGTGCAATCCGTCCTTCTCATATAGGTCACATCTACCCCAGAAGCGAATCCAATGATTCAAAAATGTGAATCCTTCTTCCCTGCACCAGCTCCTCAGCCACGCATTCATCTGCTCTACCTTCCTAATCCTACCCTCACTAGCTTGTGACACAAGGAGTAATCCAGATATTACTACCTTTAAGGACCTCCTTTTTAAATTTCTGCCTGACTTCCTGTACTCTCTCCTCAAAATCTCTTCCTATGTCGTTATTTCCAATGTGTACAACAACCTCCTGCTGGTCCCTCTCACCTTTGAGAACATTCTGCACCCTCACCAAGATATCCTTGATCCTGGTGCCTGGGAGGAAACACACCATTCTGATGTCTCGCTGTCGGTCATGGATACGTCTGTCTGTGCCTCTGACTACAGACAGTCTCCTATCTCAATTGACCGCTTGGACCCTGGCATACCTCTTGTTACATTAGAGCCAGTTTAGGTACCAGAAACCTAGCTGTCAGTGTTACACTTCCGAGAGTCCATCACCACCTACATCTTTCAAGAGAGCATACTTGTTCAAGATGGGGATAGCCACAGGAAACTCCTGCACTACCTGTCTCCCTCTCCTACATTTCCTGGAGATCAGCCATCTACCCGACTGCATTTTCAGTTTACCTCCTTTCCTGCAACTGCCATTCATCCCACACCCAGCTCCTATAAATTCCTCATTGCCTCTTACTGCCACTTCAACCAATCTAATAGGATTCTCAACAAGTACATTTCCTGCAGATGGAATCATCAGTAACGCGGGAACTCTCCCCAATCTCCCATATCCAACTGGAAGAGCATATCGCTCTCCTAAAGACCATCTTTGCACTTTAACCTACAGGCCCAGAAAATAGAAGTCTTACTGCTCTAAATTCTTGCCTTCCAAAATGCTCATCCCAGTTGTGGTCACTTTACAACCATGTCTCTGCAACGGTCATCATATCAGACTGACTTATTCCTATTTCAACAATCAATTAATTCGTCTTGCTCTAAATATTTTGTGTGCACTCAGATAAAGGATCTGTGTTTCTGACCTTTTACCATTTACCTTTACTCTACTGTTATTTGCTGCTATTCTATGCCAATTTGCTTGACGCCCAAGTCAATCCAGACATTATCGCCTGTGTTGTTCTGTATCGTTTTAAATTTAATCCCCAGTTACTTGTACTCCCTCAGCAGATCTCATCTATCTACATATTCCTTCTATTTATTCACTTTTGCTTCCCCTGCCTGAATTGCTCCAGTAGCACAGTGCCATGGTCAGTTTACTCCTTCTCCCTGAAGAACCTGGTCTTGGTTACACAAACTGCAAGAACCTTGAACTTTTCAGACAATTGCAAGAGTTAAAGTTCCTCCAGCACTACCTTCTAGATCCCGATAACTGCCTCTCCTCCAGTCACTTCCTCCTTTCTCTGGCTACAGACCAAACTTGAAGTACCTAGCCTAAGGAGAGTGGTTATCCCTGAAACAAGGTGTCCAAGTAACTTGCCCCCTACCAGATACACATGATGTAGAGGCTCACTCATTCCTCAGGTGTTAAATACATAGGCATCTGACACCCCACTCCAGCTCAGCAACCTGAAGCCAAGGTTCTTCAAGCTGCAGATACTTACTGCATAGTGGTTGCTATGAATCACATTGGCACCCACTGACTACAGGTACACGCATCATCTGTCCTACAATCTTTATTATGTTTCACTAATAAGGTTTCAAGTTTAGAAATATTACTCACACTGTTGTCTTCAGCTTTATCAAGCAGTTTACCCAATTGAGCTGTAAATTTAATACAATACCTGTAACCCTCCTGGTTTAAATTACTGCCTGCATTTAGAATCTTTAGAACGTATTAAACAATCACCTATCTACTCACTTAAATAAAGCCTTAAAACACTCACCAGCTGGCTGGGGCTAATCAAAAAAGCTACACTTCAACCACTCCAACACAGAACTCTCAGATGCACCTAATTCCCAAGTTAGCACCCAGACACCAACACACGCTGTTGCCACTTGCATTCACAGTGACAATCTAGTAAAATCTTTCTTGCACCAAGTTCACGCCAAAAGGAAGGGAACAGATTTTTAAAGTCTAGACAATAGAGGTCGTTAACAGGCAGGACCATGCAGCAAACTCTTTTGTCCAAAAACACCTACAGTACAGCTACATAAAGTGCCGCTCCTGAAAAGCAATCTTCATGCCACCACTTTGATTTATCTCAGTTGCTCTCTGACCTTTTCAAACCTAATAGCTTCCGGCTTTACAAGTCATTTTCTTTATCTAAGTTTCTCTGGACACAATTAAGATCTATGACTGTTTATCAGAAAGTATCACGTTCTCCTTTCCAAAAAAAACTTCGTGGTTTTGTCCTCACCTTATAGACCTTGCCAAAAGCTCCATCTCCCAGCTCACCGATGATCTGCCAGACCTCTTCAGGGTTTACGTCTTTTTTCACATGCTCAAATTGTTTTTTCTTCTTCTCTCCACCAATCTTAAAGATCTTCCGAAAGTTAAAGAAGGACATTTTCAGATCCGAATAGATCTTCTATATTTCCAATCCTAAAATTTTAGTGGATCACTCCTCGACCTCGGCATCACTCCAGAACAGTTTCAAAAATATGCAACTCCAGAATGATCAAGACAGAGTTTTAACTCCAGAACCTTCTTGATACCATGTGGTACTCCAATGAGCTCTTTCTTAAAACCTGGATCACTTCAATTTTTCCACTTCACCCGGAATGACACTAGTTTTACTGCCGATTGCCCCTGTTCTATCATGGACTCCTTCAGTCGCAGGCTGTCGTCCAGAACACTCCCCGAGCCGGACCGTGAACCAATTCACTCCTAATAACCTTGCTTAGTCCGGTTCACTTCTTCCACTCATCACTTCTTTAATCGCTCTCACCTCTGGGCTTCACTCCAGGTCCTCCAGAGATCTACCCAAATACAGTACAGGTCAATTCCGAATGTTCGCCGCTTCTCCTGGGCCAGCGGTGTCTCCCGGCCCGGGCCCCAGGCTCTAGGTGGCCGCCAGCCTCTTAACAGAAGGAACGCTTCTCGGTGATTGCCGGCAAGAGCCGCCGTTCACGGGCCCGGAATCTTGGTCTCCCACTGCCGCCGCCCCGCTCGGTACACTACCCGTCCCCGTGACCCAGGCTCACCACCACCGCCTCGCGCTCCGACCGTTAACGTCTCCCGAGTGACAGCGAGACTAACCAATCGGCGACAGGCGACCGCGGAGGAGGCGGTTCCAACGGTAGGAACGCGTCATCTTCAAGCATCGCCAATCAAGCGGCGATGGCGTGGATCGATCGATCGATCGGTCCAAAGAAATCCTGATGGCTCCTCAATGGGATTCAGACTGTTCGTGAATGCATTGCAGGCTTCAGAGGGAAGTTGATTCCATAGCCGACCGTTCCTTCAGGTAGAAAGTAACTCCTTAGGCCTCCCCAATTTTTTGGATAACACTTGCTATTCCTACATCTTTTTGAAATAATCTCCCGAACAGGGCCTGGAGGTTCTCAGCTTTTGTCAATTTAGGCCCTGGCTCTGGGGTTTGAGCCAGGACTGCTTCTGCCTCCAGATCCTGGCAACAATCAGACAATACAAGTCTACAAGGAGGCGCTTCAGCCCATTGGGACCGTACTGGCTCTTATTAATAGCAAGTGCTGCAGAACCACTTTCCTGTCTGTTCCTCGTTGCCTTGCAAATCCTTCCCCTTCAGCAAAGGATTCAATTCCCTTTTGAACTATTCAATCACGCCTGCGTCGCTCCCACTCTCAGGCAGCGCATCCCATAACCTAACCACTTGCAGGATAAAATAAATCCTCGTTTTTATCATTGATTCTATTGCAAATTACTTTAAATTGGTGCACTCTGATAGCCTATCTTTTCATCATTGGCCACAGTTATCTCCATCTCCTCAGTCCTGACGTTTCCTCTTGATTTTAAACAACTCTGAAAATCTCTGTCAATTTTCTCCAAACAGTACCAAGTTCTTCAATCTATCTGCTGCATTAATGGTACAGCTGACATGCTTGAGAATAAAAAAACAGAAAGCCCTGGAGAAACTCGTCAAGACTTCAGAAGTTTCATGTTGGACCTGAAATCTTAACAGTTTCTCTCTCCATAGACACTGCTGAGTTTCTCCAGCATCTCCTGTACTTTTATCTTTGCTTTTATCTGACATACTTCAGTTGTTTTTAGAATTATACAGTCCTTTGAGTGTTAGTTGCATGTGCTGCAGTTCGCCTGCACACAGTGAGCTTTCTCCAAATGTAACTCATCCATTAGATGGGCAATCTATATACAATGTAAAGAATATAATGGGACAAATTTTAGTCAATAACAATATTGATTAGATGAAAAAGTGAATAGATTTTAAGGATTAATTAAGAGGGATAAATGCCAAGGTAGATATTTCATTTTCATTTTGTTTCAACCCTGACATGACTTTTATTTGGATAGAGTATAGCCTCTCAATCAGTAGGTTGTGTTATGGTGAAGCTCATTGCACAATGTTTTGTTTTCTATCTTCACCCACATCCCTCATTACAGGAATCATTCTTCTGAATATTTTTGTACTGTCTCCAAAGTCCTTCAGATCCTTCTGTAAGTGTGATGCTTAGAGTCGAACACAATTTTCCAGGTGAGGCCAAACTAATCTTTTATAAAAGTTGAGTATAGCTGTTAATACAGAAGTAAAATACTGTTGAAGCTAGAAATCTGAAATAAAAACAGAAAATGTTGGAAATACTCAAACGTTCTGGGAAAACAGGAGTAGGCAATTCGACCTGTGAAGTCTGCTTCACCAGTGCACAAGATCATGGCTGACATGATTGTGGGCTTAACTCCAATTTCCTGCCTGGCCTCCTTAACCTTTTATTCTTTGTCAATCACAACTCTGTCATGGTGCAATCTTGGGAAAAAAACAAAAAGAATGAACATTTCAAGTCGATGACTACTCAATGTTCTGTTTCTCTCGCCCCAGATACACCCTGATCTGTTGAGTCAGAGATAAAAGGTACTGCAGATGCTGGAGAATCCGAGATAACAAGCATGGGGCTGGATGAACACAGCAGGTCAAGCAGCATCATAGGAGCAGGAAAACTTGACGTTTCGGGCCTAAACCCTTCATCAGATGAAGTTTTCCTGCTCCTATGATGCTGCTTGACCTGCTGTGTTCATCCAGCCCCATGCTTGTTATCTCTGATCTGTTGAGTATTTTGTTTTTATTCATTGATGGGATGTGGACATAACTGGCTGGACCAGCATTTATTTACATTTTTTATTTCACCACAACTTTCTTGCATTTGTACTCCAAGCCTCTTTTTCTGAAGTTAAGTTTCCAGAATGCCTTATTAACCACTCTCAATCTGACCTGTCACCTTCAATGATTTGAGCACAAATATCTCCATACAACCCACAGTTTTTACACCTCCCTTTATTATTGTACTCTTTAATTTAAACTGCCTCTCCACATTGTTCCTACAATAATGTACAGAATCACTTCTCACTCTTCTTTATTAAATTTCATCTGCTCTGTGTTGGGCAGTCCACCAACAATCAAATCCTGTCTAAAGTCCATCACTGTCCTTATCACAGTATCAATATTTCCAAATTTTGTGTCACTTGAATATTCTGCCTATTAAATGCCATCGGAAGTCCATGTACATGGTATCAATTACATTAACCTAATCTCTCAGTGATGTAATCAAAAAATTCCACCAATTAGTTAAACAGGATTTGCCTTCAACTCAAACAATAACAGTAATTGCTGGAGAAACTCAGCAGGTCTGACAGCATTGTGGAGGGAAAGCAGAGTTAGCATTTTGGATCCAGTGACCCTTCCTCAGAACAGAGGAATCACTGAACCCGAAATGTTAAGTCTGCTTTCTGTCCACAGGTGCTACCAGACCTGCTGAGTTTCTCCAGCAATTTCTGCTGTTGTTTCAGATTTCCAGCATCTGCAGTTCTTTGTTTTATTTTTGCCTTCAACTAATCTTGGCTGACGTTCCTTAATTAATCTATATTTGTGTAAAAGGAACTATCAATTTTGTCCCAGATTATCATTTCTAAAAGCTTTCCCTCCTCTGAAATTAAACTGGCTGACATTTTGTTAGTGAGTTTTTCTGTACACATTGTTTTGAACAAGGGTATAACATTTGGTACCCCTGCTTTTACTGAGCAGCTAGAAGCGGGTGCAATATTCAAGGTGTAGTGATAAATACCAGAGCTGGGCACGGTTCAATCAGGACCTCATCAAGCTTTTGTTCAACTGCACTTACAACATACCTGCTCTGCACTGGTTGGACCTGTTTAGCTTTACGTTTATTGACTTTCCTGAGCCTTATTCAACATCAATCCTATCTTGTTCATCACTTCTCAGTAGCACACTGCTATAGATAGATAATGTAGTAGATAATGTATCTCTTGAGTTTTCCTTCCCAGCTGAAGCATTTATCTTTATTAATGCTACAAAAAGTGTGTTTTAGGAAATGAAACTGTCTGTCCTCCCCCATTCTGGGTCTGTGTATAATTCCAGTCCCACACTGCCCTCTTGTCTAGCAACCACTTGGTGTGCTTCAAACTGGAAGCACGTGAAGATGAAAACCAAATGCTACCTGATCCGACTTCTATCTTCCTAACACAACAGTTGATCTGACAGCCCTCTGTTCTGTGGAACTAAAATGAGTTTTTTATTATTTCATCTGACTTCAGCTTCTATCCCGCATTTTAAGATTTCCTTGTCCTTCTGATCACTCTTTTATGATAGTTCATAAAGAATTGCTGATAACTACAAGTAAAATGAGAACCGTTTTATTGCAATCAGACAATGACAGGGTAGTAATGGGCACTATGTGGATAAAATAGTTGAACTCCAGCCCCAAGTGAAGTTTAGAAGGTGCCATGTGATGGGATTCTCTGGTGAATACGAGCCAAGAAAATTCTTACTGTTTCTTTGTGAATGTGAGGTGTAGAATTCGTGGGCTAATCCTGCCTTCCTTCCATTTATCAGCACATAGGTATTAAAAGAGTGGCTATAGGAATGGTAATGTCAATTAAAGGTAAAAAGGGGAAATTGTCTTGTGGAGAACGAGGCATAACTGACGTCTTGAATGGATATTTTGCATCTGTCTTCACAGAAGAGTCAGAAATGAATCTTACAGTAGAGTGGGAAGGGTTAAGCATGCTAGCTAGGACAATCATAGGGTGGAGACAGCAGAAACTCCGACCGCAATCTTTCACTTCTCATTCGACTGAGGATTGTACATGGTAGGTGGTAGCATAGTGGTAATGTCACCAGGCTAGTGATCCAGAACCCAGGCTAATGTTCTGTGGAACAAAACCAGAAATTATGGAGAGTTGCTGGACATTCTCTGTCCCCACGCTAAAATCTCTGTCCTTGGCCTGCCACAGTTTTCCATTGATGTTCAATGGGAGTTTGAGTAGGAGTACCTCCCTTTTCAGTAGGCACTTCATAATATCCTTGGAGATTCTCTAATTGTTTCTTATCCCACTATGACCTAATTTTCTGGCATTTACCTGTCCTGCCCTCCGCCAAATCAAGAAAGAACCTGGATGCAGGAGATGGTGATGTGGGGAACAGAACCCAGGAGTGGAGTGTCGAAGAATTAAAGCCTGGAGGATCAATAGAGGACGGGAGCGCAGATCCCGGGAGAGGGGGGATTTCAAGGGAGAGAGGTGTAGACGGACGATGGAAGGCTACAGTCTCATTTTAGGGAGAGTTGTGCTCAAACCAACCCATTTAATGTTGTGTTGATTGAAGATTGTGTTAGTTTGCAGCACTCCACTGGACTTCAAAGCAACTTAACTAGGAGTAGATTTTACAATGAACTGCAATTTTTTGATTTCCTCTGGTTGAGATGCAGGTGGATGCAGTAGAAGCTGAAGTATTCGGTTTGGTGCATCTGTGATTATGCAGGGTGACCGTGTAGAAGAGTGTGCAGAAGTACAGAAGAGTGAGAGTGCAGAAGACCCACTACCTAGCATGTTGTGGGGGCTGGACCCAGTACATGGAGTATTTGCCAAACTCTACATCAAGGACATCCTGGAACTTAAAAATTCCTATACTGTTCCAGGTGAGTCAGTGGATTAACAGTTTATTTAAATAAGGAACATGGCATTCACAGCTCGGTCTAGTACCGAGTTACATACGGAATAAAATTCCATCTACTCTTTTAAACTAAAAGTAAATCTCTCTCTACACTCTCCCCATCAAACATTCCCAGGACAGGGCCACACGAGGTGAACACAAAGTAAAGCTCCTTCTGCACTGTCCAAAACAAACACTCCTAGGACAGGACAGCATACGTTTAGATACAGGGTAAAGCTGCCTCTTCACTGTCCCCACTAATAACTCCCAGGACAGGTACAGCACAAGGTTACATACAGAGTAAAGCTCCTGGTACTATTTTAAACTGAAAGTAAACCCTTGTCTACACTGTCCCCATCAAACACTCCAGGTCACGGCAGCACATGCTTAGATATGGAGTAAAGCTCTGTCTACTCTTTTAAACGCAAAATAAAGTTCTTTCTCCACTATTCCCATCAAACACTCCCAGCATTAGGGTAGATACAGAATAAAGCTGCCTCAATACTATATCATCAAACACTCCCAGGACGGATACAGTATTAGTTTAGATGCAGAGCAAAGCTGCCTCAATGCTGTTCCCACCAAACCATGCCAGGGCAGGTACAGCACGGGGTTAGATACAGACTTCTACATTCCAAGGACAGGTACAGTATGGGTTAAATTCAGAGGAAGCTTTGAAGTCTAAATTTCCAGACTCTTGCCTAGATTAATGACTGAAGATGGCCCTCTGGTGTGTAAATCGTATATTGCGGCAACATCACCCTGATCTGAAAATCTGTAGAATGCATAAAATTTAATTTTATCTTTAATTGATAATTTTGTTGTGATTCTTTTCAACTGAATCCTGTGATCATTCAGCACCAAAGGAGGCCATCGTAGCTATCACAGCCATTGAATCAGCTACCCAGAAATCGCAATCCCCAAATCTTTCTTTGTTGTCCTTCACAATTCTCCTCTTCAATTAGCTGGTTCCTTTTTAAATTCAGTCCCCTTTTCAGTCTCCTTCTACCATAAGACACCACATGCCAAATCACATTGAATCATTCATAAAACAATCTTCCCTTGTGAGGCGAATTGATGGTGTGGTGCTAATATCATTAAACTGATAATCCAGAGACCCAGGCTGATGCTTTGGGGATATAAGTTTCATTTCCATCATATCAGTTACAGTAATTTCTTCAAAACTACTTTCCTTACAAACTCTACCTTCTTAAAGTTCCACTTACTCACTAGACCTTTGCATCTTAATTACTTAAAGAAACTTCTTGTATCTTCCTCTGTAAAGACATACACATAGTAATTATTGAGTTTTTCTGCCATTTCTCTGTATTCTATTAGAACTTTCATGTCTCTACATGTAATAGACCCACAATTGTCTTTGCTAATCATTTCCTTTTACATATCTAGAAGTTTTTACAATCAATTTTTATTTCTTGCTATTTATTTCCACTGCTGCCAACTTTTTCTTCATAGCTTCATAATTGCCCTTGTTTAGATTTAACACCGTAGTTTCAGATTGAACAACATATTTTCCAAACTGAATGGAATATTCCAAAATACTGTGATCACTAATCCCTAAAGGTTCTTTTACAGCAAGATTATTAATTAGCCCTTTCTTATTGCACAATACTGGATGCAAAATAGCCTGTACCTCATTTGGATCATCAACATATTGCTCCAGAAAATTATCTTGGTCGCATTCCGGAACTTTTCCTTGGCAAATTTGGAGCTCGTTGGATTTAACCAGTTTATATATCGATTGAAGTGACCCATGATGACTGCATTTTCTTGCTACGTACACCTCTAATTTCCTGATTCATACTGTTTCCAATATTGTTATTACTTTTTGGTGGCCTATAAACTACATCTACCAATATTTACTGCCCCATGCTGCTTCTCAGCTCCACCCAAATAGATTCCACATCCTTTTCTTTGGATTGCAGACCATCTCTTACTAATGTACTGATCCCATCCCTTATTATCTGTAACATCCAATCTCTTTTTCTTATCCTTCCTAACAGTTAAATATTCTCTTTCCCAGTCTTGGTCACCTGGCAGCTATGTCTCCATATTGGCAATTAAATCAAACTCTTTTACTTTTCCCCTCAGCACTTACATCACTGATAAATTTCATCCACTGTGTGCCTATTTGTTTCACTAGTGGTGTAAAGTCGGGAGAGAGTTGCCCTGGAAGTCCTCAACATTGACTCCGGACCCCATGAAGTCTCGTGGCTTTAAGTCAAACATGGCAAGGAAACCTTCCTTCTCTGATGAATCAGTTCTCCTCCATGTTGAACAACACTTGGAGGAAGCACTAGGATGGCAGAGGTGCAAAATGTACTCTGAGTGAGGGATTTCACTGTCCACCACCAAGAGTTGCTCGACAGCAGCACTGCTAATCAAGCTGGTTGGGTCCTAAAGGACATAGCTCCTAGACTGCATCTGCGCAAGTGGTGAGGGAAGCAACAAGAAGTAAAAACATACTTCACCTCATCCCTACCAGTCTTCCAGCTGCAGATGCGTCCATCCATGGCAGTATCGGTAAGAGTGACCACTTCACAATCCTTGTGAAGACAAAATCCCAACTTCACATATAGTGTTATGTGGCACTATCACTGTGCAAAAAGACTTTGAATAGATCTAGCGCCTCAAGACATGAGTTGCTGTGAGCCATGAACAGCAGCAGAATTGTACTACAGCACAATCTGCAACCTCATGGCCTGGCATATCCCCACTCAACCATTACCATCAAACCAGGGGATCAATCCTGGTTCAATGGAGAGTATAGGAAGGCATGCCAGGAACAGCACCAGGCGTACCTGGAGATAGGATGTCAACCTGGTGAAGTCACCAAACAGGACTATTTGTATGCAAAACAGCATAAGCAGCAACTGATAGACAGAGCTGAGCAATCCCACAACCATTGGATCAGATCTAAACTCTCTAGTCATGTCACAGGGAGAAAATGGCCTAGTGGTATTATCTCTGGACTGTTAATCCAGACACCCAGGTAATGTTCTGGGGACCCAAATTCAAATCCTGCGATGACAAATGATGGAATTTGAATTCAGTAAAAAATCTGAAATTAAGAGTCTAATGAAGAGTAATCATTGTTGATTGTTAGCAAAAAAAATACACCTGGTTCACTAATATAAGATAACAAGCATGGGGCTGGATGAACACAGCAGGTCAAGCAGCATCATAGGAGCAGGAAAACTTGACGTTTCGGGCCTAAACCCTTCATCAGAAATGATTGA
>JAHRHZ010000140.1:13971278-14015677 GCA_024137785.1 Ginglymostoma cirratum | reverse complement strand
TCAATCATTTCTGATGAAGGGTTTAGGCCCGAAACGTCAAGTTTTCCTGCTCCTATGATGCTGCTTGACCTGCTGTGTTCATCCAGCCCCATGCTTGTTATCTCGGATTCTCCAGCATCGGCAGTACCTTTTATCTCTGGTTCACTAATGTCCTTTAGGGAAGGAAACTGCCATCCTTACCTAGTCTGGCCTACTTGTGACTTCGGACCCACAGCAATGTGGTTGACTCTTAACTGCCATCTGAGCAATTAGGGATAGGTAATAAATGCTGGCCTAGCCAGCGATGTCCTCATCCCATGAATGAATATAAAAAAACTTAAGAGTTGTGAATGATGGTGAACAATTAAATAACTCACTAGAAGGAGGAGGCTGCACAAATATCCCTATCCTTATGATTGAGGAGTACAGTACATCAGTGCAAAAGGTAAGGCTGAAGCATTTGCAGCAATTATCAGCCAGATGAGCCAAGTGGATTATCCATCCTGGCCTCCTCCAGTGGTCTCCAGCATCACAGATACCAGTCTATAACCAATTTAATTCGCTCCACGTAATATCAAGAAATGGTTGGAGGCATTGAATAGTGAAAAGGCTATGGGCCCTGACAACATTCCAGCTATTGTACTGAAGACTTGTGCTCCAGAACATGTCAGCCCCCTAGCTGAGCTTTTCCAGTAGTTAAAACACTGGCATCTCCCCAATGACATGGAAAATAGCCCAGATTTGTCCTGTACACAAAAAGTGGAACAAATCTAACCCGGTCAATTACCATCCCATCAGTCTACTCTCAATCATCAGTAAGGTGTTAGAAGGTGTCATCAAGACTGCTATTAAGCAGCTCCTACTCAGCAATAATGTGCTCGGTGATGCCCAGTTTGGTTTCCACCAAGGCCATTCAGCTCCTCACTCATTCCAGCCTTGTTTCAAACATGGACAAAAGAGCTGAATTCTAGAGCTGGGTGAGGGTAATAGCCCTTGACATTGACGCCGCATTCGACCGAGTGTGGTATCAAGGAGTCCTAGCAAAAGTGGAATCAGTGGGTATCAAGGAGCAAACTCTGCACTGGTTGAGTCATACCTGACACATAGGAAGATGGTTATGGTTGTTGGAGGTCAGTCAGCTCGGCTCCAGGACATCCCTGAGTTCCTCAGGGTAGTGTCCTTGTCCTAGACCCAGCCATCTTCAGCTGCTTCATCAATGACCTCCCCTCTATCATATGGTCAGAAGTGAACATGTTTACTGATGATTACACAATGTAAACCACCATTCGCGACACCTCAGATATTGAAGCAGTCCTCGTTCAAATGCAACAAGGTCTTGAGAATATCCAGTCTTGGGCTGAAAAGTGGCAAGTAACATTCATGCCACTCAAATGCCAAGCTGTGACAATCTCCAATAAGAGACAATTTAACCTTTAATATTCAGTGGTGTTACCATCACTGAATCCCCCACTACCAACATCATTGGTGTTCTCATTGACCTGAAACTCAACTGGACTCACCACATAAACATACTAGTTACAAGAGCAGGTCAAAGGTTAGGAATACTGCAGCAAGTAAATCATCTCTTGACTCCCCAAAGCCTGTCTATTATCTACAAGTCACAAATCAGAAGTGTGATTGGATACTCCCCACTTGCCTCAACGGGTGCAACTCCAATAACACTCGAGGTTTGACACCATCCAGATCAAAGCAGCCACTTGATTGACAACACGTCCAGAAGCATCCATTCCCTCCACTACCAATGTTCAGTAGCATAAGTGTGTACTATCTCCAAGATGTACTGTAGAAATTCACAAAGATCCTTAGTCAGAACCTTCCATGACTACTTCCATCCAGAAGAACAAAGACAGCAGATGCATAGAACAGTACAGCGCAGTACAGACATTTCAGCGCATGACGTTGTGCCAAACTTTTACCCTAATCCTAAGGTCTATCTAACCTCCACCCCACCTTATACTATCATCCATATGCCTATCTAATAGCCGCTTAAATGCCTCTAATGAGGCCGACTCCACTACCCTCTCCAGCAATGCATTCTATGCCCCTAACACTCTCTTGAGTAAAGAACCTACCTCTGATGTCTCCCCTATATTTGCCTCCACTCACTTTAAAACTATGCCCCCTTGTAATAGCTACCTCCACCCTAGGAAAAGGTCTTTGGCTGTCCACTCTATCTACTTTTTATCTACCTCTGATCATTTTGTACACCTCTATCAAGTCACCTCTCATCCTTCGTTGTTCTAAAGAGAAAAGCCCTAGCTCTCTCAACCTTTCCTCGTAAGACCTTCCCTCCATTCCAGGCAACATCCTGGTAAATCTCCTCTGCACCTTTTCCAATGCTTCCACATCTTTCCTGTGATGAGGCGACCAGAACTGGACACAATACTCCAGATGTGGCCGAACCAGGCTTTTGTCTTGCTGGAGCATAACTTCACGGCTCTTGAACTCAATCCCTCTAGTAATGAAAGCTAACACACCATACGCCTTCTTATCATCTCTATCCACCTGGGTGGCACCTTTCAGGGAACTGTGGACATGAACCCCAAGATCCTGCTGCTCTTCCACACTGCCAAGAATCTTTCCGTTAACCCTGTATTCTGCTTTCAAGTTTGTCCTTCCAAAATGAATCACCTCACACTTTTCAGGGTCAAACTCCATCTGCCACTTTTCACCCCAGCTCTGCATCCTATCAATGTCCCTTTGTAACCTAGAACAGCCCTCTGCACTATCCACAACTCGACCCATCTTCATATCGTCCGCGAGCTTACTAATCCACCCTTCCACTCCTTCATCCAAATCATTTACAAAAATCACAAATAGGAGAGGACCCAGAACAGATCCTTGTGGTACACCACTCGTAACTGAGCACCATGTTGAATATTTTCCATCCACCACCACCCTTCGGCTTCTAAGGATCAGCCAATTCTGAATCCAGTCTGCCACAGTTCCCCGTATCCCATGCCTTCTTACCTTCAGCATGAACCTAACATGGGGAACCTTATCAAACACCTTACTTAAACACATATATACCACATCCACTGCTCTACCTTCATCCACGTGTTTGGTCACCTCTTCAAAGAATTCAGTAAGGTTTGTGAGGCATGATCTACTCCTCACAAATCCATGCTGACTATCACAAATCAAACTGTGCCTTTCCAAGTGATCATAAATCCTATCTCTCAGAGCCCTTTCCAATAACTTTTCCACCACTGACATAAGAAATAAGTGTTCTCTGACAGGAAAGATTAGCACAGGCGTTTTATTCTACAAAACCAGTGGATCAGATCAAAGCTTTCAGAACAGCTATTGTTCTCCAAATGTGTTACAGCAGTTCAAGACACTTAGCACCACCTCAAGGGAAATCAGGGATGGAACTAAATGTAAGAATGAAAATTAAACCACATGCCTGGTTTTATATTCTTATAAATACATGGCAACAGCACCACTTGCAAGTTCCCCCCCAAGCAACTCATCATCCTAATTTGTGAATTGTGTTGTTGTTCCTTCACTGTTGCTGGGTCAAAATCCTGGAATTTCCTCACTAATGGCATTGTGGGCCAACATGCAGCGTGTCAACTGCAGTGGTTCAAGAAGACAGCTCAACAGCACCTTCTTAAGGGTGACTAGAAATGGGCAATAAATGCTGGCCAGCCAGTGATGCCCACATTCCATGAATGAATAATAAAAAAAGCCTATATCTCCCAAAATCTGTTGTTGTTTCCCTCATCATCTGCAAAATTTGAAATTTTGACCTGTATGCCCAAGCCCAGATCATTATATGTGTTAAAAAGACCAGTGGCCCTGAACTGACCCCTGATTAACACCAAAGTATGCTTGCTTCCACTCTTAAAAAATAACCAGTCACTGCTACTTTCTACTTTCCATTCCTCAGCCAATTTTACATCTATGTAGCCATAGGCTTTAGTTTTACTAACATGTCTATCATGTGGTCCTTTGACAAATGCCTTTTGAAAGCCCTAATTCACAACCCCAACTACATTATTTTCATTGAGATTCCCCCCATCTCTATTACTGTACTTAAAGAACTCAAACACAATTTGACTAATATTGGTTGTCATTTATTAGTCTGTACATATCTTGGTTTAGCTACAGTCCTTGCCAATATTTGAAACTCTGTGTTTGCTGATTAATTTGTGATTAATTCTTAGTTCCCTTTATTTGCATAGGAGTGTTCTTCTATAAAACCCATCCCATCACCAAGGTGGATATATTGGGTACAGTTGTTCAGAAGCGGGAGAGAGAGAAGTTTGTCAGTTTCGGAGGTTGGTATTTCTGAATAGAGTTTGTGTATTTATTTCCCCACTATGTCCTCATCAGCGTGAGGGCACAAATATTCTGCAGGAGAGTCAAACGTCACAGATGCTGGAAATCTGAAATAAAATCAAAGTGCTGGATATACTGAGCAGATCAGGCAGCACCTATGGCAGAAGACAAAATTAATGATTCAGATTGATGATTTTTTATCAGAATTGCCTGCTTCATGGGCACAGCCCCATGTTGGAACCTGAAACCCAGTAGTTTTCTTAACTACCTGAGAGTTGAAGGATTAAGTGCCCCCTCTCCCCCGATAAGACCATATGAAATAAGAACAGGAGTAGGCCATTTGGCCTTCAAGCCTGCTGTGACATTCAATAGGATCATGGCTAATCGAACACTCCTAATATCCAGTTCGCTAGATTTTACCCTAAACTTGATTGCCTGACTGATCGAGAATCCACCTTTCTCAGCCGTAAATGTACATGGGCAACTGGGGCCACATGAGGTTCAAGGAATAACTGTAAATTAAACAACTAGTTTCAGGGTTGTGATTGTTGTTCAAAATGACTCTGTTATTGCCTGTCCTGCTCGCTCACTAGCTGATCTGCTTTGCAGTGGATGATGGAACTGGAGTGATCAGCTGCTTGTGCTGGAAGAAACAAAGAGCATCGGAGAATATAAAACCAGGTATATGGTTTAATTTTCATTCTTATGTTTAGTTCCATCCCTGATTTTCCTTGAGGTGGTGCTAAGTGTCTTAAACTGCTGTAAAACATTTGGAGAACAATGGCTGTTCTGAAAGCTTTGATCTGATCCACTGGTTTCGTAGAATAAAACGCCTGTGCTAATCTTTCCCGTCAGAGAACGCTTGCTGTTAGCGAGGGAATTCCAGAATTCTGAACCTATGACAATGAATAACCAAGGGGTACTGTCCCTCTGATGGTGCAATTGATAGCACTATTAACAACTGCATCTATAACTTTGCTGATGATCGAGAGTAGCCTGATTTGTTGGTAATTGGCCAAGTCAGATTTGTCCTGCTTTTGTGGACAGATCATACCTGGGCAATTTTTCACTTCATCTGGTAGCCACCAGTGTTAGCTTTACTAGAACAGCTTGTCTAGGGTGCAGCCAGTTCTAGAGCACAAGTCTTCAGTGCTATGGAATTCATTGCCACAGAAGGCTGTGGAAACCAAGTCATTGAGCATATTTAAGACAGAGATGGATAGGTTCCTGATTAGTAAGGGAATAAAGGGTTACAAGAAGAAGGCAGGAGAATGTGATTGAGAAACATATCAACCATCATTAAATGGTACAGTAGACATCATGAGCCAAATGGCCTAATCCTGCTCCTATATCTCATGGTCTATTGTCAAAATGTTGTCATTGGGTATAGCCTTTACATATCCAGTGCCTTCAGCCATTTCTTGACATCATGTAGAATAGATTGAATTGGCTGAAGATTAGCATCCATGATTCTGGAGACCTCCAGAGGATGCGGAGATGGAACAAATTCTGGCTGAAATTGGTTGCAACCGCTTCAGGCTTGGCTTTTGCACTGATGTGCTGAGCTGACCCATTACTAAGGCTGCAGTTGTTTTAGAAGCATTGTCATCCAAGTAGTCCTTTAATTATCCACCATCATGCATAACTGAATTTGGCTGTTCTGAAAGCTTTGATCTGATCCATTGGTTTTGTAGAATAAAATGCCAGTGCTAATCTACCTGCCAGATTCTCCTACATTCTGCCTTCCTCCCACAGCCTCATCCTCCTTTGGTCTGAACCTCCTGGAGCAACTGAACAAGATCACTCAGCTGGAACAACATAACTCCCAGCTGGATCTAGGTGATATCGTCCATGTCAGAGGCTGGCTAAAAGATTATAGAGACCAAAGAGAAATCAATTCCACCAGTGTATGTGAGTCTATGGACAAGGGGGAAAGAGGGGCTTGTGAATGTGAGAGACAAAAGTTTGTGCCCATAGGAAAATGGTTCGGAAGTTGTGAGGGTGAAGCGATGGCGCATGTGGTGAGTGTGTGAGAGCTCTTGCAGAATCTCAGTACGGTGGGAGCCTTTGTGTCTTCACCCATCAGTTTGTGTTTTCATGATTGGGTGTCTGTGGGAAGCTCCCAGAGATGCTAGGCCAAAGGTCAAGTTGGGTTTGTGTTGCTGAGCCCAGTGTCAAATGGGTTTATGTTGCTGGGCTCAGGGCCTGGTATTGAGAGGCTGGGCGCAGGTTTGAGTGGAAGTTGAGATGTTGGGCTTTGCTTCTAGTCAGTACAGGCTGGCTCCGACTGGGATCCCTGATTTTTTTTAATGTATTCTGTTTCTTCCAGCTAAGATTGCTGATCCCGTATTCACTGCACAGATTGCTCGGATGCTGGAGCTCCCATATTTATACCGAAACTTTTATGATAAAACTTCTGAAATGCCAACGGATTCACCTGAACCAAAGTAAGAACCATCACAGCAGAGGGTAGAAAGAGTGAAGTAAGTGAAAGATAGCAAGAGGAGGTGTGGACGGATTGGTTAAAATAGACGCAAGTCTGGAGTCTGCGCAACAGAGAAAGTGCAGAGTGACAGGAGGGAAATGAGGGAGCACATGTGAAAGAGAATGGGAAGAGTGATGGAAGTGTATGGAAACTGAGAGGGAGTAAACAAAGGCTCACCTTGCATGAACAAGTCAATATTTTGCTGTACCCAGTTCTGTTTGTTTGCTGTTTGATTCCGACCAGTTTGCTCACCTTTCATTATCCATCTGTTTTTGCTGATACTGTCTCCTGTCAGTCAACAGGGAGTGAAGACCCTATCACTGCAAAGGAAGATCAAACAGTTTCTGAATCAAACCAGAGTGAAGAATTTCTACCAGCAGGAACTAGAAGCCATTGATTCACTGGTCTGCATTGCTCAGCAAGACCAAGTGAGCGCATATCTACAAGAGCACTCAGCCCAAACCTTACAGGTGGGTGGACAGGAATAGAAGGATTACCTAACATATTTTTGAGATGTTATAAACATGTTCCCTTTCTCTTTTCGTAAATAATGTATCCACTGGTTTATTTTAAAGAAAACCCCCTGTGTATCGAGGCAGATTCATGAAGTTTTTCAGGAAGCTGTCTGTGCTCTTCAGGAAGAGGGAATTATCTTCCAGAAAGTGGCTGGACCCAGCAAGCTGTACCTGGTAAGTGTTAGGCTAAATTACCAGCAGAGGCTGAATTCTGATCTCTCTCCCTCACCAATATGTTCAATCGCTTAATCCTATACTTCAGCCCCACCCTTATCCCTCTATC
Source organism: Ginglymostoma cirratum (assembly GCA_024137785.1). Taxonomy (NCBI): domain Eukaryota; kingdom Metazoa; phylum Chordata; class Chondrichthyes; order Orectolobiformes; family Ginglymostomatidae; genus Ginglymostoma; species Ginglymostoma cirratum. The sequence goes on along the minus strand of JAHRHZ010000140.1, from coordinate 14,008,110 downwards.
TCTCTCTCTCTCTCTCTTTCTCTCTCATTTATCCTATCCTCTCCTCCCCCATGTTCACATTCTCCCACTCGATAAAGCTCTTCACAAAGTTCAGGTGCTACTTTATTAAACAGTGCTCACAATTCATTCGTCTAATCTTGAGTCTTTAGACCTATGAATATCTTAGCAATACCCATAATGTTGAATTTGCCATTCAGACCACCGGCAAAGAACATGGGCCCAACTCAAGTATCTGTACGTCTCCACTGGTGACCAGCCTCCACAAATCATTGCCATTGCCTGGTCAGTCTCTGTCCCACCATCCAATCCTAGTGAATATCATTCAGCTGCTATTTAAATGGCTCCTCGAAAATTATAGTTTATAATGTTGCTGTAGTGCTGACCGCTCACCGAACCTATAACTACTGGTAAATGCCAACTCAATAACTTATCCAAATTTAGATTTTTAATGTCACATTCTTTTTAGGCAAAGGAATTGTTGATTGCTAGCCCTTGACTTCTGAATTCACTATAATGAAACACTAATTGCTGGCCGTGGAATTCCTGGTTTTACTAGTGTCAGTGCCTAGAATACACCAGGGTTAAAACTGAGATAACAAGATGTGGAGCTGGGTGAACACAGCAGGCCGAGCAGGAAAGCTTGACGTTTCGGGCCTAGACCCTTCATCAGAACAAGCTGAGCAGCAGGAGCTGGGGTACAGTGGCGGGTGTCAGTGGCGGGTGTCAGTAACACTGACTGACGTATTAATGGTATTAATGATTAATGGTATTAATGGTATTAATGATTGTGATTGCCCTACAGGTGACTGATGAGGCGAAGGAATTACACAATGTGACACTCAGAATCATTCAAGATGACTCCACACGACCAAAATGTGAGTGATGCTGTCTCCTCAGAATCTTGTTGCACTTGTTAGAGTCTCTTCTGTGTGTAAACCACTGGGTCAGTGACAGAGTGAGGTAACCAATGCCAATGCGGGATGGGTGATGATAAATGATAATTATTGCTTTTCTAAAGCTCCTTTAAGATACAAACAGCATGCCAGCAAGTTTCAGAGATAGAATCAGATAAAAGTGATGTTCCCTGGCTTATGAGGTTACATTGCCCATGCTCAGCATCCCACTATGTAGTAAATATATACTCACTGATTGAGCTGGGCATCTTCTGAACCCAGCAGGATTTTTCTGTAATCCCGCAGTGATATGTCACTTTCTGATGGTTTTGAGTATGTGACCAACTAGTGGCTGGTCTAATCCTGTCGTCACTGACTACTGTAGCATTGGTTACAGTGTCATTTTTTATTACAATGCTTTTTGCTCAGACACTTTGGGAAGAACATCTTTAAACTTCATCCACAGAATCCTATTGAACGTGGTGGGAATGAACTGTCCAGGGAACATGATGTTTGTTCACTGCAGAATATGATGGACAGCAGCTCCTGTGAAAGGGAAAGGGTGATTGTTAACTGAAGGGATATAGGGAATGGGTATTGAGGGAAGCCTCAAGAGGGTTGGAATATAAAAGCAGTGATGTGCTTCTGAGACTTTATAAAGCTCTAGTTAGGCCCCATTTAGAATACTGTGTCCAATTTTGGGCCCCACACCTCAGGAAGGACATACTGACACTGGAGCGTGTCCAGCGGAGATTCACACGGGTGATCCCTGGAATGGTAGGCCTAACATACGATGAATGCCTGAGGATCCTGGGATTGTATTCATTAGAGTTTAGAAGGTTGAGGGGAGATCTAATAGAAACTTAGAAGATAATGCATGGCTTAGAAAGGGTGGACGCTGGGAAGTTGTTTCCGTTAGGTGGGGATACTAGGACCCGTGGGCACAGCCTTAGAATTAGAGGGGGTCAATTTAGAACGGAAATGAGGAGACATTTCTTCAGCCAGAGAGTGGTGGGCCTGTGGAATTCATTGCCACGGAGCGCAGTGGAGGCCGGGACGTTGAATGTCTTCAAGGCAGAGATTGATAAATTCTTGATCTCGCAAGGAATCAAGGGCTACGGGGAGAGTGCGGGTAAGTGGAGTTGAAATGCCCATCAGCCATGATTAAATGGCGGAGTGGACTCAATGGGCCGAATGGCCTTACTTCCACTCCTATGTCTTATGGTCTTATGGTACAGAGACTCTTCGTCAGAGATTTACAAATATCAGATTAACAGGGGAGAGGGTGAGATGAGAGAGACTGGAGATCACAGAAGGTAGGATTCTGAGTGCCATACCAGTCTTGGTAGGTTTTCATTACCTTCAATCTGTCAGAATGTGCTCCTGCTAGCACCCAGTAATAAATTCCTTTTCTGTTTGCTGTAGATGTTGATAAGGGCTGTCCTTTCCTTCACATCGTGAGCTGTGTACGGCACAGTTACAGTGCAGGCGTTAGTGAGGCCACAGTGCAGAGAGTGCTGGACAGATTGGAGTGCAACAGTGAAATAATCAGCACCATGGACCGACATTACACAGCTGCCTGACTGGGATACAGCCCAAGAACCCTCTGAGGAGTGGGACAGCAACTATGACACCAATAACAATATGTACTTTGTTGAACTGAGCCAGGAGTTGTGAGCTTGATTCATAACCTGTGTCTGTGATCACCCAGGGTGCGACCATAACCCAGGATGTGTGAAAATCCGCCCTGTTATCTACAAGAGTAGCAGGGAATGTGTCACAAATCAACGAGGTGTTTTAATCCCTTTTTTTAGTAAATTACAGATAAAAGATATAAGTAATTTGACAAAAATTTGTCCATGGTTGTGAACTAATTAAAAAACTTGCATTTATTTGTACATGGTACATTTTACTTCCACATAGCATTGCAAAATCTTTCCAAGTGACTGAATTTAACTGAACCCCAGTCATTATTGTTTTAGAGTAACATATGTTTTATGTTTTAAAGCAGGATTCCACAACTAATAATGAGACTAACCATCAGAATATCTGTTCTTGGATGGTGCAGGTCAGAGCCATGTGGCCAGGTAACAGTATTGGCTTTGCCTCAGCTTTAGCAGCGGACATTACTTGAGTATTGTGGGCACAGAAAGCCAGTATTATTGTGGACAGGGTCAGTGAGTGAGATGTTATGACACAGTCAACAAGTGAGAACTTTGTGCATATTCGGTGAGTGAGACCTCTGGGCACTTTGGACGAGAACCACGGGCATGGTCACTGAGTGAGAACTGCGGCACAGTGAGTGAATGAGAAAAATACACAGGATTTTTATCTCTTTACTCTTGTATGTGATGTGGTCATTACTGGAAAGTTAAGCGAGTGTACTCATCCCTAATTGCCCTTGATTTCAGTGGCATGCTACATTATTTCAGAGGGCAGTTAAGAGTCAACCACATTGTTGCGGGTCTGGAGTCACATGTCGGCAAGACCAGATAAAGAACATTAGCGAACCAGACTGGTTTTTATGGCAATTGCTAGTAGTTTCATGGCATCATTACTGAGATATCCTTTATATTCCTGATTTATTAATTTAACTTTTTATTAGGTCTATAATATATTATTACTTCAGAACTCAGATTTGAAAGTGGAGGCAAATAGATTTCAGTTTTCAAATCTCTGAATGCAACTTGCTTTTTCAACAAAGGTCAGAAAGTTATTTAAAGCAGTGAACTAAAGACAAAATGTTGTCCAGGAATTTTCCAGGAATGCATATGACTTAAGTTAAATCACTCGGTCAGCTGCTTGGAAAATTAACTGCTGAATGTTTAGGAAATTGAGCATTATAGTACAGAAACAGATGGTCAAGAGCCATTAGTATGTTAAGTTCAGAAAAAATGTCATCTTGGCAGAAGGGCACTTTGTTTGTTTGTAGAGATCTCCAATTTGCGAGGGTTTGGTTTGTAGAAGTATCCAGGTTGTGTTTAGTTTCTAGCAGTATCCAAATAGTGAGATTTTATTTTGTAGAAGCATTCAAGCTGTGAAAGTTTAGTTGGTAGAAGTCCCCAGACTGTCGGAATTGGGAAAAAAAAGTCTTAAGTTGCTTTAGCTGTCCAAGGAGGATGGCTGGAAAGAGTCATTTTGAGTAAGGAATGAAATATTTAAAATAGAAGTGATAATTCTCCAAGATTGAGTGACTGTAAAGGATGATTCCTGGGAAAAAGGGTTGGCATTGTTTATGCTATCTATGTTGCAGTTGTTCTAAATTGGCTTATACAACTTCATTTACTTTTGTGTAATAAACTTGTGTTTTTTTATTTAAAAAGAATGCCAGTTCTGTGTGAGTGTATTTGGTGACTGGCCATAACAGTAACCAAACTGGGAAAAAAAAAGACCCATATAACCTATCAATCCAGGTTTCACTCAGAGATCTAATTGATCAGTATTATCCTCAGCTGTGATTGTACACTTAAATTCCACTAGCTGTGTGATGGGAACTCACATCCCCATAGCATTATCCTGGGCATCTAATCCAGTGACATTACCATTATGCTCACTGTCTCCCCTAAACTCTAATTTCTCAAGCATTGCTGGTTGATTTGAATTATTCACGACTAATGTTTAAACAATCCAGAGCAACAGTGTCACACTGGTCGTCAGAGGCTTACTGAGCCTATGATGACCTCTGACCATTTGCTTTATAAGATCCGTTATCTCCCTCATGAACAGTTGATCTGGATTCATTTCTCCAGTCTCTGCAGTGAGGCTCGAACACACTACCATCTGACTCAGGAGAGTGCTACTCACTCCAGTGGGCCTGTCAGAGAGGTATAATATTGACTGAAGACCTGGAATCTCTCCTTGTGTCCTCTCCTTCCCATGACTAATCTTTGGGATATGGAGAATTATTTAATATTTCGGTACAATATTTGAAACTGTAAGTATGAAGGAGCAGGGAATGGTTGGGTAGGAGTAATTAAGGGGGATGAATTCCGTAGTTCAAATTATTTCTTCGGCTACCGGAATCTCCTGCTTTCAGAGTCTTGTAAATGGCCACGAGTCAAGAGTGAAAACTGCTTGTATTTTTGGAATGTTTGTGAATTGGGAGATAGGATCTGAAGCATGAGGTATGGTCACATTCAAAACCACAAATAATGGATCTGCTGCAGATTTTGATTCATACAATCAGACCCTGAACACATTTATGCTAAAAGTATTTATTGAAATGTTTGACAGATTCACTCGGAGAAGGAATAGCAGTAATTTAGGGAAGAGCAAATCCATAGTGGGACCGAGGAACCATTCCTGGAGTAGAAACCCACCTGAAGGGGTTAAAGGCCCTGTAATGGGTGCCAGGTGTTGTTGGCCATCACTACCCAGGCAGCCAGTGCTCGGCTGGTGATGAGGCCATGTGTTGTTAACCAGGTCCGGTTTCTCGGTCCCTATTTACCATCACCCAACCTAGAACCAGCGACTGATTTTAAAACCTTGCACTCATTAACCACAATCACGCAGCTGAAGGCTGCTTAGGGGCACATTCTAATCAGTTAGTGATAAGTGGTTGAGGTTCCTCTTTAACCAGATTAATGAGTGAACAACCTCAAGACAAAGGGGTAAAGGGCATTGAGTTTGCCTCTTTCAGCTCAGCCACTGGACTGTGTCACAGTGACTATGAGCCAAGAGAAGCTTTTGGAGCATCAAGTGTGACTAGCAGTAACATGAGAGGATTTCAAAAACACCCATCCCAATGGCTAGGGTTCAAGGGAGATGTCTCCATCCCCATGAAGTAGAGAAACAGCAGGTTGATCACAAATCTGAAATAGGATCTCCTAAGGAAAGCAGTATTGCCATGTGAAATCAAAACTTGGTGAGAACGGTCAGGGAATGTACTGAGAATATGCTTCCATCACTCATTCATGCTCTTCCCCCGCCCTTCCTAAAACCTCCCCACTCTGCCCTGGCAGAGTGTGGCCAGCCTTTACAACTTTGGCAAAGCAGTGTTGACCTGTGGACAGCATGGATTGCAGGCCCTAAGTGAGGTGAAGCTGCCAGTCAGTTGCAAGTCTGATCTCAGGCTGACAGCAATCAGGGGCTCCCACTGGCTTGGAGTTTGTTAAGAACAATCCTTTGGCAGGTGTTGAATAAATCTGGTGAGGAATCCACTTTGTTTTGTTTCTTTTTAAAAATTATTTTATTCCAAAAAGAAAAGTTTTACAATTTTAAATAAGACAGGCTGTAAAATAGTCAGCTGGTTAGTGGCACCTATGTAACCGACAAGAACCTGATGCACAAGAAAACCATCAGAGCAAGAATTAAACTGTACAAATGAACAGAAGCAAAACAACTGAATCATTCTTCTTATCCTCTGGGCTACCCAGACACGGGGCTGTGGTCATTCTGTTTGTTCAGAACTCATGCTGGCTCTTAAACCATGGACTCTCTACCTCCAACCTCAAGGCAACTATCTCCTTCCTGAGAAAACAGCAGGTTCTGCTGTCACTATCTCCCAAAACTGCTTCTCAAACTCCTCTTTACAGCTTTGTGAGGTTGGCAACATGGTCAATTCATATCAAGGAGCTGTGCTTAGCTGTTATTGGCTCCTTCCTCATGAGCCTGAGGATCCAGTGAAGAGGATTTGGAATTGTAAAAGGTGATGCTGTTCCCATTGACTCTGGCTTTCTCCTCTGATGTTGCCTGCAATTGCTGAGGGGTTTGGAAGGAGGAGTGGCAGGAAGCTGTCAGCTGTCTGCCTGTTCTGGGTGGGGTTCCACCACTGGGAGGGGTGTGTCACCTGTACATTGATTATCCTGAACTGGAGGTCACAGCCGTTCTGCTGGGACTTTTAATAATTCTGTTCAATTATTGATATCGGGCACCAGCTAAATGTAGACAATGAAAGAATGGGCATGAGCCTGCTCCCTTATCATTCATCAAAGGACCCAGATTTTGAAAGGGCTTGGCAGGGCTGACCCTGACAAGCCTAAAGGGATGGTTATTTAGGACTGAGATGAGAAAATTTCTTCACTCAAATGCTTATGAATTTTTGGATTTCTCTACCACAGAAGGCTGTGAATGTTCCATCATTGAATATACAAAAATGAGTTGTTTAGGGCAAATGGCCTCCTCCTGTGCCTTATTAAGTCTGTGCCAGCTCTCAATTCAATAAGTCCCATTCCCACGTCGATCCCTATAGCCCAGTGTGTTCATTTCCTTTGAATCACCTTTCAACTTTGCTTTGAAATCATTAATCATTTCCACTTCCAACACCCTCGTGGGCAGCAAGTTCCAGGTAATTGCCACAGTCCCCTGCAGCTGCTCACAAAATCATAAATGTGTCCCCTGCTTCTTGTACCATCAGCTGATGGGCACAGCTTTATATTGTACCTGATGCCTGTTATAATCTCATGCATCTTTATCAAATCTCCCCTCATCTCCTGTCCTCCAAGTAGAACCACTTCAACCTAATTTCATAACTAAACCAACCCCTCGTGCCTGGAACCATTCTGCATCCTCCCGAGGATCCTCACATCCTTCCGGAAATGTGGTGCCCAGATACCAGCTGGATCCTGAGCAGAACTTTTGAAAGATTAAACGTGATACAAATCCATAATGGATTTTTGGTCTCTCAAGGAATCTGTGGGCATGGCCAGCAGGTGGGAAGGTGAACATGAGGTGGAAGGTCAGCCAAGATTGTGATCAATGTCAGAGAAGGCCCCAGGGAGAGGAAGGTATTCTCCTGCCCCTATTTATATTTGATCAATGTTTGGTGATTAATGGAAAACTTCGGAGTATCATCTATGACCCATGTGACCACTGAAATGGAATGTTTCAGAGATTTCTGGCACTGAGTGGCAATGATCCAGGAACAAATAGAGAATGGGGAAGGGGAAGCTCATACAGCAGTCTCCCCACAGATCTGTCGCTGTCCATCTGTTTCCATGGTTACAATTACTGCAATTAGAATCCAGGATTAACGCGCTGTATTATAGGAGGCACAGAAAAGAAATTTGCATGAGTTTTTCTTCTGATGTTAAGCTGCTGAATAAAGAGGGTGAGATGCAGGCAAAGTCACTGCCTGTAGCCAGAAGAATAGAAGCAGGAGTCAGCCCCTTGAGCCTGCTCTACCCAAGTCGCTGCATCACTTTAGGCCGTGAGCTCGTCGTTGGGTCCTCCTGTGTGAAGACTGACCTACAAAAAAAAAATGATTATTATAAAACACAATTCCTTCTCTGGATAGTATGAGGTCAGTGGTCAAATTAGGGATCAAGAAAAGATGGGGTTGAATCACAGAAGGGTAGGGTATGGTTATTATATACATTTTAAAAACCTATAGATCCCTGCAACACAGCTCAGATGAGAATGTAGGTCTTTCCTATATAGCTTCACTACATTACCTGTAGATTTTCTTCTCCTCTCCTTCTGATCAGACTGCGTCCCGAGGTTGGTGTGTGACAGCCAAGTAGCATAAGATTCCCCGAGCTTCCCTGCAACAAAAATCAACAGAAATCATCAAATCTCCTCCTGCTGCAGGGATCTTGTTGGGTCTTTCCCATTCTTCCCTCCAAACAGATGACAAACGGAGAAAGACTAAGCTTACTTGCTGGGATTCTGATGGAGGCAATTATGTTCTCCGTGTGGGCCATTGTTACTAAATTGCGCAATGTAAATGGGTAACCATCTGTTAGTGAGGCTGATGAGCCATTGCCTTGCCAAAAGGATTGCAGGAAGGATTGGCTTGATCTCTGGATAGGAACAGTACGTGTTGATCAATGGGTATGTGTCAGGTACTCATCTATGCAGACGCAACCAAAGCTTCCTACCTGTACAGGAGCACATTTTCATCCATCCAACTGATCAATGTTCACCTCTCTCAAGCTATTCTGGTTTACCAACTTTGGTCAGCCATATTCCTGGAGGTTTTATCACATAATCCTGCTATCAACTGCCACCATCCTAAATTAAATAGTTTCTTCCCACTACCCCACCATCTACTACATTTTTATAACTAATCACAATTGCGTGCAAAAAGAATGTATAAACCACACCAAATTTCTAAAGTCTTGATGATTTTGTACTGCTCACAGCAGTCTCCCAGAAAAGGCTGTTTCATTTCTGAAGAACGTTAGTGTCCTCAGACAATCATGTGAACATCTGATGGCCCCGTTGACCGACTAGAGTCGAACAGACTCTCTAATTCCTTTTGCTCAGTATAGACAACAATGAGTACAACAGGCTGGCAGTTCTCATGGATAACTCTGCAGAATAACCTGGTGCTAGTGGTGGGCTGTGCATGTGAGTAATATATCACAGATAGCTCACAGGGTAGAGATACAGCATGCTCTGTAGAAGAATGAGCCATGGCAGTGAAGTAGAAAGAGGCTCCCACCTTTTAGCAACTCCTCTAACTCAGCATCACTCCTGTAGGTCCCATCATGCCAAACTCCTCCTGAAGAATGGGAAGAACTAGAGGAAGTTGATTGACTGGAGGAACTGTGTGATGTTTCAGAGACACGATGAGCTCCAGATCCATCTGACTGGCTGGAGAAGCTGGATGATGTATGGTGTGATCGACTGGCTGCAATTAAATAAGAGATACTTACTAATCCTGATCAGCAATGTAAGTAGTGACTTGGTATATGTCCCACAATAAAGTAAATTTGGGGCAGGATCTGCGAGTCTGGTGTAGGGGGCTGGAGTCAGAAAACAGATAAATTGTGATTTGGAACTGAATGGTTACGACAGTCTCTCTGGATTACAGATAGGGTAATTTGCATTTCTCTGGGTTACAATGCAAGTGATTATAGTCCCTGAGTTACAGTGAGAGTGATTTCAGTCTCTGGATTACAGTTGCAGTGAGAATGACTGCAGTTGCCAGGTTACAGTTATGGTGAGAATGAATACAGTCTCTTTGGGTTACAGAGAAAATTATTAAAGTCTCACTGGGTTACAAGAAGAATTATTATAGTCTCAGAGATAATGGTTGCAGGGGAGATTGGGGATAGCAGAAAATTAGGGGTGGAAGAAACTGTGGTCTTTGAGTGATGATAGGTATGGGAATTGGACTGGGGAATTAGGTGAGGGGTGGGAATTAGGATGGGGGTATGCATTACATCCCTGTTGATGAACATGCCCCTCCCCTGTTCACCTTATTTCAAATCAACTGATAGGAACTGCGCAGTTTCTATAATTGTTACTCAGTCATTGAATGTGGCTCCACCGACCTAACATAGGGAAAGTGAAATTGAAATACAGAGACTGTGTGTGTGTGTGTGTGTGTGTGTGTGTGTGTGTGTGTGTGTGTGAGAGAGACAGACAGAGAGAGAGATCACAAAAGGAGAATGTGTAAGTATAATGAACAACAACAACTTATATATCTATATAGCACCTTTGAAGCACCCCAGGGTTCTTCACTGGAGTAATATATCAAACCAGGTATGATAGAAGTAAAACAGAAGTTGCTGGATAAGCTCATCAGGTCTGGCAGCATCATGAAGAAAAATCAGAGTTAATGTTTCGAGTCCAGTGACCCTTCCTCAGCACACAGACCCAAAACATTAACTGTGATTTTTCTTCACAGATGCCACCAGATCTCTGAGCTTTTCCAGCAACTTCTGTTTTTGTCGCTGATTTACAGCATCTGCAGTTCTTTTGGTTTTAATCGGATATGATAGAGTCGCATCAATGACACTTGGTGAGGTGACCAAAAGCTTGATTGATGAGCTATGTTTGAAGGAACATCTTGAAGGAGGGAAATGAGGCCAAGAGGCGAGGGGAGGGTATTCCAGAGCTTATGGCCCAGGAAGTTGAAGACACAGCGAATGGTGGAGCAAAAATTGGGAATATATAAGGAGCCTGAATTCGAGGACCACCGCTATCTCAACAGTTACAGAGCCAGAGGGGGATTACAGAGAAAGTGAGGAGGGGTTTGAAAACAGGATGGGAATTTTGAAATCAAGGCATTGTTTGACTGGGAACCAATGTAGGTCAGTGAGCACAGGCTGACAAGGGAATGAGAATTTCTGCAAGATAATACATAGGCAGAAGAGTTTTGTATGATCCCAAGTTTAAAAATTGAAGAATGTGGGAGACCGATCATGAGTATTTCTGAAAATTCAAATCTTGATTTACCAAAGGCATAAATATGAACAACCAATCTTACATTACCCCACCAATACTGATCACTGAAAATTGCTCCTTGGAGACAGTCAGATAAAGAGAGAGAGAAACAGTGATAGAACACAGGTGTCTGCGAGTGCAGATCAAATTAACTTCATTCACAACATCTACCATTTCAAACAGTGAATCCTTAATGTGACTGACCTCCTCCTGTAAGTGTTGCACCACCTCCTGATGCTGCTGAATGTGCACCGAAACCTACAGACAGAGAGAAAAATTGGATTTTAAAAAACAGAAATCACTTGAATTTGGATAGAACCTTTCACATCCCAAGAGGTGACCCTCAGCTGGGAGTCAGGGTGACCCTTGGCATGGAGTGAGGGTGACCCTCAGTGATGAATACATCCCACACAGTTTTCAGCGGGAGGCCTAGAAAGAGTCAGGAGACTAATCTTGCAACCCCCTCCCCCTTAACAAGGAAAGTTGGACAGACCTGGCTTTAGGCAGTTTAGAAGAGTAAGAGTGACTTGATTGAACATACAAGATCTGAGGGGTCTTGATAGAATGCCTGCGGAGAGGATGGGAGTGGGGGAGTTGTCTTATGAGAACGGTCAGAAAGGCTAGGTTTGTGTCCATTCAAGTTTCGAAAAATAAGTGGTGACTTGATTGCAACATATAAGATTCTGTGGGGTCTGGTTAGGGTGAATGTGGAGTGGACGCTTCCTCTTATGGGCGAATCTAGAACCAAGGGTCATTATTTTAAAATTATTTAAAGTAGAGATGAGTTGAATGCTTTCCTCTCATAGGGTCATGCATATTTGGAACTCTCTGCATGAAAAGGTGATGGAAGCAGAGTTGTTGAATAGTTTGAAGGCAGAGGCATAGAGATTAAGCAAGTAAGTGAAAGGTTATCAAGGGTGCATGGGAATACAGATTTAGCATTACATTCAGATCAGTCACAATCTTATTCAATGACAGAGCAGGCTCAAGGGGCCAAGGGGCTGAGCCTTGCTCCACGTTCTTATTGCCTGTAAATGTTGTTACATGAAGTTTAAGACATTTGCATTATAATTGTTCAACTGGGGAACCGTGCAACTCGGATGTTTCGACTAAAATTATACATTAGAGATACCGATCAACAAAAGTTTGGTTACTGCACTGAAACAGGCCATTCATGCGATCATGTCCCACTAGCTCTGTAACAGCAATTCCCTTTGTCCCATCTACCCTATTTTCCAAAAGCCAAAGCAAACTTATTTTGTTAGTGGCCCCATGACCATGCGGCACTCCCTCGGTGCTGACCCCACAACCGTGCAGCACTGCCCCCATCACCAGGGAATCCCCTGAATGCTGCACAGACCCACCACTGTTGCAATTCCTTCACAAATCCCTACATTCTCACCTCTCAGGTATTCATCATATGCTGTCCTGTTCCCGTTGAATAATTTCTCCCAATTGTCTTCGAGAATGCCAGATGTCCCAGATCCTCCTGAGCTAGGTGACCTGTACACAGTCCAGCCATTTTCTGCAGAAGGACAATAATGGAATTGGTCACAAGGGTGGCTTATAAAACTGTTCATTGGATGATACATTGTGGCAGAGAGTTTATCGGTTCTTTTAACTGTTGTTGAGTGAACACAAGTTCAGACATTTGGATTTTACCTACTTCATCAGAAAACTATGTAATTAGGATGTTCCAGATGGAAAGTAGAAGTTAGAGTCACCAAAAATCAATCGAAGATTAGTTTCAGCACTGAAAGAGGCCATTCAATCTAACGTATCCATGCTCTGTAAGAGTAACTGACCTTGTCCCAGTCCCCCTACCATTTCCTCATAACCTTGCAATTTCTTTTATCTTCAGAAATGATCCAATACCTTCTAAAGGCCACATAATTCTCAATCTCTGACCTGCTGTTGCAACCATTGTCCCGTGACATTCAACGGCATTAACATCGCTGAATCCCCAATTGAATGTCAGGGAACAATGGTTAGATTCTCTGTTATTGGAGATGGTTATTATTTGGCACTTGTGCGTTGCGAATGTTACTTGTCACTCATCAGCCCAAGCATGAATATAGTACCGGTCTTGCTGCATATGAATATGTACTGTTTCAGTATCCGAGGGTCATTGTGCAATCACCCCACCTCTGACCTTACGATGAAGGGAGGGTCACTGATGAAGCAGCTGAGGATGGTTGGCCCTAGTTATTACCCTGAGGAACTCCTGCAGAGATGACCTGGAGTTGAAATGACTGACTTTCAACAACCACAACCATCTACCTTTGTGCCTGGTATGACTCCAATCAGTGGAGAGTTTGCCACCTGATTCCCATTTAATCCAGTTTTGTTAGGGCTCTTTGATGCCACAATCGGTCAAATGCAGCCTTGATGTCAAGGGCGTCACCTCACTCCTGGAGTTCAGCTTTTTGTCTATGCTCCCAGCAAAGGCTGCAATGATGCAGGAGCTGACTGGCCCTTGTGGAATCCAAACTGAATGTCAATGAGCAGGACATTTATGAACAAGTGCACTTGATAGCACTGTTGGATGATACCTTCCATAATTTGCTGATGATCAAGAACGTACTGAGAAATTGGCTGCATTGGATTTATCCTGTTTTTTTTGTGTACAGGACATATCTGGGGAACTTTCCATGTTGCTGCGTAGATGCCATTGTAGCTGCACTGGAATGGCTTGGCTGGAGACTTGACTAGTTCTGGAACACAAGTATTCAGTCCTATTGCAGAATAACACTATCATGAAGCCTATAGCTCCTGTGGTATCCAGTGCCTTCAGCTGTTTTCCTGATATCACAGAGTGAACTGAATTTGCTGAAGACTGGTATCGGTAATGCTAATGACCTCAGGAGTAGACCAAGATGGATTATCCACTCAGCATGTCTGCTTGAAAGTGGATGCTAATACTTTAGCCTTGTCTTTTTCACTAAAGTGCTGGGATCCCTGTTATTGAGGATGGGGACGTTTATCTACCTCTTGCAGTTTGCTTATTTATCCACCACCTTTCATGGCCAAGCTGCAGAACTTAGATATGATCCATTGATTGAGGGTCACTTATCTCTGTGCATCATTTGGTGCCGAGGCTATTTGGCACATACGTATTCTAGTTTTGTAACTTCACCTGATTAACACCTTGTTTTTAGGTATGCCTGGCGCTATTCCTGGTGTGCCTTCCTGAACTCTTCGTCATTGAATCGGGATTGATTTCTTGGCTTAATGGTAGTGGGGAATAAACCAGTCCATAAGGTCAAAGACTTGTGAAGTATAATTCTGCTGCTGCTGATGGGGCAAAGCACCTCATGAATGCTCAGTCTTGAATTACTGTATCTGTTGGAAATCTATTCCATTTACCCCGGTGATAGTGCCACTTATTTCAATGAAGGTGATTCTCAATGTGAACATTATCTGCTCAAGAAAGGTGTACACTCTTACCAATAGTGTTATGGACAAATGCATCAGTGACAGGCATTGTTTTTCCCTCTGCTTGGTTTGCCTCACCACTTTCTGTAGGCCCAGTCTAGCAACTATGTCTTAAATGATTACAATCATCCTCCCAACCCTGCCAGCCTTCCTTCAGTCCAAAAAACAACCACTCACTGCTGTTTCCCATTATCAGCCGCCTTCTTACCTATGCTGCCACTGTCCTTTTTTATTCTATAGGCTTTAATTTTGATGAGAAACCTGTTGTGTGGCACCTTACCTAGTATGTTTTGGAAGTACACACATACTATAACAACTGTATTACCCTTACCAACATTGCCTGTTACCTCAAACAAATATGGGGGATGGAGGTCCCCACACAATGCTAGTAAATTCTGTAAAATTCCTACTTCTCACCTCGGAGGTATTCCTCATAAGCTGTCCTGTTCCCATTGAATGCTTTCTCCCAATCAAACACAAAACGGCCAGATGCCCCAGGTACCTGTGATGGTTGGGATGAACCATGTGACGTGTGCACACTCCACCTGTTACCTACAAGGAGGACAACAATGAAAGGCTGTTTAATTGATGATATTGTATTGCTGTAGTAAGTTGGATGACAGCCTGCTTTTGAAGAACGATACAGGTGAATGCTTGCCTCTGTCAAAGTTTGTCCTAGATTATGGCAGCATTCCGAGACATAGGGGTGGAAATGTATAATAAAGCATGATGGCTTAAAATTTTCTAATGCCTGATATCTCACAATGTTCCCCATTAGTAAGACTTACAATTATATGTCTGGGTTTTTACAAATGTTGTCTGACAAGTTGCTGAAACTGTGAGCCTGTAGGGCAATGAGAACACCAGGGGTTTTAGTCACTCAGAGATAGCAAAAACTGCAGATGCTGGAGTCAGAAACAACACAGTGTGGAGCTGGAAGAACACAGCAGGCCAGGCAGCATCAGAGGAGCAGACTGGGAGGTGGGCATCACTGGCTGGGCCAGAATTTATTGCCTGTACCTAATTGCTGTGGAGAAAAGTGGTGGTGAGTGCCTTCCTGAACCTCTGAAGACTATTTATGTAGGCCATTGTCGTTAGCTCTCACTCACTAACAAGTCTGATTATCCACCAGGAAATTCATGTCACAGATCAAACAATGCTATTAGGGAAGTAGTTCCAGAATTTTGACCCAGTGACACTGAAGGAAAGGTTTTGAATATAAAACGAAGAACCGTGGATACTGGAGATCTAAAACAAAAACAGAAGTTGCTGGCAGGAATCAGCAGGTCTGGCAAAATTGTTGGGAAGAAAGCAGAGTTAATTTTTCAAGTCCAGCGATTCTTCATCAGGTATATTTTGAAGTCAGGATGGTGAGCGGTTTGGAGGAGAATTTACAGGTGGTAGCACTCCCATGTATCTAATGCTCTTGTCCTTCGAGATGGCAGTCATCACGGGTTTGAAAGGTACTGTCTAAAGGAGCCTTGAATATCTGTCATGCATCTTGTAAGTGGTACGCACTGCTGCTACTGAGTGGTGGTGGAGGGATGAACATTAGTGATGTGACGTCAATCAAGTGGGTTACTTTGTCCCGGATGGTATCAAGCATTTTGAGAGCTGTTGGAATTCCAGGCAAGTGGAGAGTATTACATTCACACTCCTGATCTGTACCTTGTAGATGATGGACAGGTTGTGCAGAAACAAGAAGGGTGTTACTGTAGGATTCCTAGCCTCTGACCTGCTTTTGCACTTATATCCTAGCCTATTTTGTTTTATGTCAATGGTAACTCCCAGAATGTTGACAGTAAGCAATTTAGTGACGGTAATATCATTGAATGTCAAAAGGTGATGGTTAGATTCTGTCTTGTTGGAAATGGTCATTGCCTAGTACTTGTGTAGGTCAAATGTTACTTGTCATTTATTCAGCCCAAGCTAGGACCTGGGGAAAACAAAGCAAACAGTTTATCTTTTGAACCAGTAAGATTAAAGGATTGGGAAAAAATATAGCAGAAGGACCAATATAGAAGGTGAATTAGATGGAATTGAGGGATTTGGAATCAAGGTGTTTGGAATACATATTTACATTTAAGGACAGTGTGACTAAATTGGAAGCGGTGGAATAGTTTGGATCTTTTCTGGATTGAAAAGGTTTGCCATGTGGTTTTTATCAAGTGATGAAGTCAGCAGCTTAGTGTGTGCTATTTACAGAAAAATTGAGAGTTTGGAGCTAAATTTTCAAGTAGACAAGAGTGGGGTTTATGGACCATAGTTACTGGAAACCCTGATTTTGAAAAGACTATGGGTGTCTTTATGCTTATTGACACCTAGCAACCCTTGCTGGACTTAGTTTTTGTTCAACAGACCTGAGTAGTCAGTTTGAAGACACCACAGAAGGTTCAAGTCACCCCTTTCTCAATAGAGGTTTTGGGGGACCTGACAACGTTCCAATCCTAGTATTTATGAATACTTTGTAAAATCTGAGAAGTTGAATTGTGGCCACTTCCAAATACTTGGATCCAGATTAATTGCAATCAGAACTGTACATCTTCCGACAATGTTGGCAAATTCAACTTCATCAGCTGGAAACACCGTTGCCTGTGATTAAGGGATATGGGGAGGAAGTGGGACTGAGGGATTGTGGGAGGATGTGGGAGCGAGGGATTCAGGGAGGAGTGGGTCAGAAAAAGAGATTTTACACTGATTTCGGTTCTCTTCTGCTCCATTAAATGACCTGAAAGATTGATGAGTCAGGTGAGAGCAGTCCCAGAAAAGTCGTCTAACGTCTCCACAGATGGTTTGCTGTGTAAAACAATTTAAACACTCACCTCCTGCAGCCTGGACATTCCCTTGTCCTCCATCCACTGACCCCAGATCAACTCCATGTTCTTAAACAAAGGAAATAAATGATTTAAATCATATTTTCCAAGGATAGTGAAATCACCTTCAAAATTCAGGAACTGAGGAATGTAAATATGAGGAATACTTGAACTCAGAGAGATGAGATAAAGTTCAGAGTCCTTAACCATAGAGAATTCCAGCTCCATCATCCTGTCTCTTATCCCCAACTCCCAATGTATCCCTTCTCAACCTCTTTCTCCCATTCTATCCCTGCTTGCATCCCACCCTACTTAAAAATTCCGTTTTCCCCAAATGCACACATTTCTCATTCTCAAGCTTTCCCCATCTCCATCACTTACAATATTACCTTCTTTCACACCCAGCCTCTCCCTTACAGATACATACTCAGTCAATTGGACACACATATTCTCTACCAATGCTCATTCATGCCTACCTCTCAGGTACTTCTCCAGTTCGGTGTCATTTCTATATGTTCCATCTTGCCAGAGTACTCTGTGACGTCCAGGACCGCCAATGATGATGGTGCGAGTATCGATCAGCCCATTATCTGAAACAGCAAGAGCTAGGTCAGTGTTTGGAGTAAAGATGTGCTTCCTGTGAATGGATTCATGTGATGCACTTGCAAAAATTAGACATCATCTCCTGATCTCAATTGCAAAGTAGTTAATTTAAGTTCATTCAAAAATAAACATTGTGGATTATGTATACCTATGTGTATAACATTGTCAAACTCCCTTGAAAATGTCTTGCTTCAAAGTGTTTGAAAACTGATTCCCAAACAAGTCAAGGTGAAGCTGGCATTCTCTATGAGCCTAAAGGATTCCCATTCTCTTTTAGTTTGAGATTATCGCATACTAATTTTTTAATGTTCGAATTGACATGAACTGCCACTTTATTTGAAGCATGGGTCTCATTTCTGAATCCCCTGTAGTTATCCGTAAAAAGAATGATTACCCCTTGTGGATTTTTCATTGATTGATGATGGAGGAAGTGATGGGATGGTGGTAGAATCACTGGACTAGTATTCCAAAGCCATGGGTTAGCATTCTGGAGGCATAGGTGAACTGGCTTGTAAGATTTGAAAGCAGTAAAAATGTGGAATGAATAATGAACATGTAACCATTGTCAATTGTCGCAAAAACCCATCCAGTTCACTAATGTCCTTTAGGGAAGGAAATCTGTTATCCTTATCGGGTGTGGCCTACATGTGACTCCAGACCTGCAGCAGTGCAGTTGACTCTTAACTGCTCTCTGAAATGGCCCTAATAAGTCACTTAAGGAGCATTTAGGGATGGGCAATAAATGCTGGCCCAGCAATGTCCACATACATGCGAACAAGGAACAAGAGTAGGCCATTCATCCCTTCTCAAGCCTCTATGCCATTCAATAGGATCACGATTCATCTGATTTTAATCTCAACTCTACTTCTGCAAATTCTGTAACTATGAATCTATCCATCTCTTAAAAATATTTAAAGATTCTGCACCCACTTTTGAGGGAAGGGAATTTCAAAGACTCACAACCCTCAGAGAAAAAATGTTGCCTCATCTCTGTCTTAAACGGATGCTCCCTTATTTTTAAACTAGGATCTAGATTCTATCATAAGAGGAAACATCCTATCAATATCCACCAGTCAAATCCCCTCAGGATTCTGTATGTGTCAATTAAGTGGCCTTTGACTTTTCTAAATTCCGGAGGATATAGGTCTAGCCTGTCTAGCCTTTCCTCATAAGTCAATCTGCTCTTTCCATGAGTGAGTAAAAAATATGGCTGGACTGATTGTACGACATACAAATTTGAACCAAGAGTAGGCCTTTCCCTTCCCCTAACCTGTTCCACAATTTAATAAAATTGTGGCTGATCTGACTGTTTCCTCAACCTCCCAGGAAACTAAAACTGGAGACTGTGTTCTGGAGTAGATACAGTGTGGAGCTGGAGGAACACAGCAGGTCAGGCAGCATCAGAGGAGTAGGATTAGATGGAAGTTTTGGGTCTAGACCCGTCATCAGTCCTGATGCCTCAGTGTTCTAGATGCTGCCTCACCAATGCCCTGTATAACTATAGCAAAACATCCTGGTCGATATGACATTTTCCTTTGGAATAAACAACAAAAATTCACCTTCCTAATCATTTACTGTAGTTCTGTACTAACACTCTGTGATTCATGTACCAGCACATCCAGACCTGCTTGTACCTCAGTTCTTCAATCTCTCTCTATTTAAATAATATGCTGCTTTTCTATTCTTCCTGGCAAAGCAGATAAGCTTACATTTTCTTACATTCTATCTGGCATTAAGATTTTTCTAAATGCTCTCCTACAATCTCCTTAATAATAGATTCTCATACTTTTCTTATGACAGATTACAAGTTAACTGGCCTGTTTTTGCTTCTTATGCTTTGCTGAATTGTAAAGCTTTTGGTCATCGTTTAATGATAAATAACAGATAAAACACTTGGACAATTTAAGAACATGCTTAGAGTGAGTTTAGCCTCACAGATATTGCTGATAAGTATCACAATCTGATTCAGTTAATGACTTACCTTTCATATACCTAGCGAGACGTGGAGCTACTTCAGAATATACAATGCGTCCTGGGGGTCCTGGGGGTCCTGCTGGTCCAGTAATGTATGGTCTCATTCTATCACCTGGAGAGCAGAGGGACTCAGTTAGTAACCATCTAGAAAGAAGTACAGTCATCCAACCCAGTGTCATAGCCCAGAGAGATCCCACTGAACTTCTATCTATTCCCATTGAGTGCAGCATGACCTGTATCACATAATTACATTTAAAGGGTATGTTTTCACTGATGCTTTAATAGAGTATTACCTCCACCGCACAGACAGCAGAGGTTGAAGAAGGCAGCTCATCACCACCTTCTCAGGGCAATTACAAATGGGCAATAAGTACCTGCCAGCCAGGAGGGCCCACATCCTGTGAATGAATAAAAATCTATGTTTCCTAGTTTTTGAACTTATAAATGTGTAATAACTCAGGAAGTCTGACTCGGAAGGAACATCATTTATTGTTGAACACCTAACTGAAGCCACTGTTCATGGTGTACATAAGCTAGTCCCAACCCAGGACAAGCCAATTCTACAGACCCACCCTGAGTCTGCTTTATAAAAGGACTTGGTTGTGCATTCCAACTGAGCAGTCCCTCCCTTGTTACCAGGGGAACTTATACTCAATGAGCTCCAAAAAGAGATTAATTAGTGATTCCTCATGGACCCTAAAAGGGTTATCACAAAGTGTAAGGATGCATAACAATAACATTTGTGAATTTGCTACACACCCACAAGGGGATTGAATTAGAAGAGTAATACAGAATGTGTTTTATCACACAGGCAGTGAGCCACAGAGACATCCTTAGAACAAACAGCATGAGTAACAGAGCATGAATAATAGAAAACATCAGAGTCAATAGTGTCTGTTATAAACTATGAACCATAGTTCCAGAGAGAGAGACAAATGGTGGTGGGTTTAACCTGAGAGTCAACACATTCTCAGAGAAGGGACAAGGTTCAGAATACAGGGTTTTCATGGTGATCACAGCCAGTCTAGGATTTGGACCCACACAGTAAACATCACCCTGAATCATAGATCAGCCATCCTGATAATGAAGCTAAAAAACCCCCAGGTTATGAAAGTCGGAACAGATTCAACTCCAATTCCTCAGAACTTGCTCATCAATGGCATAGGATAGACATTTAATGCCAGTTACATTGCATTCCCATTGGATGCCACAAGTTCAATATCAGATCTGACAAGATGGGAGTCCTCAGTCTCTTTGAGATCAGCAAATTCAAGGTATAAATATTCAATATTAAACCAAAGTCTTGACCATTGGGACTGAGATTACCACTTACTTGAGAAATATTCAATAATCTCACTCTTCATTTTCTGCTGAGCTTCAGGATATAAACCTCCTCCAATTCCTGGTGATCCTGGAGGCCCTGGTGGTCCTGGGGGTCCTTGAGGGCCTGCGATACTATAACCCGAGTCTGGGGATTCACAAAAAGTATTACAGTTAGTGTAGAGGATACTGGACTCACACGAAGATAATGGAGGAATGAGAATTCTCAGAGCCACTGTTGCAAACTCAGGGCTGAAGATTTTACAGCACTGCCCATGATGAATCTATTGCCCACAGACTCAGAAACATCTCACTGTCACATCAGCAATGACAGTGCTCCTGCTCTCTGTACTCCCACCCGCCCCAGTTGTAAGAGACCCCTTATGTGACCTCACCTGCATGTCTGGGCACTGAAAACTGGCAGGGGTGGTCAAACCTGAAAGACCATCACAACCACAACTTGAGAAAACAGTTTTTACAAGACAACAAAAGAAATTACTTTGAATGTAGGAAACAACATCTTCAATGCGGATGTTCCCACCCCCAAGCCCAGGGGGTCCAGCTGGTCCTGGTAAACCTCGTGGCCCAGGAGGTCCAGGCTGTCCAAGGATCCTCCTAAAGGAAGAGGCTACAGGGAATAAAATCACAGATTGTTCAGAATAAGTGGAAAACTCGACATAGAACAACAGTTACAAAATCTGTTAACTGTTTCTACATAGAGAGTATTCAAGGAGTCGGGATCAGCAGCTGTATCACTGAGTCAGAACATTTGGGGGAATGGGGACGACCTGGAATTCGTGGGGATATGGGAGTCATAGGATTGGGGTTCAGGGAGGTCTGGGATTCGGTGAGGACGGGGCGTGGTGTTCAGGGTGGCTGGGATTCAGAGGTAACTGGGATTCAAGGAGGAGTGTTGGAATTCAGAGGGTGGATGGGATTCAAGGGACTGGGGTTTGGGGCTCTGGGATTTGGGAGATTCAGGTATTCCCGGGGTCTAAGATTCAGAGGACTGGGGTCTGGGAGGGACTGGGGTTTGGCAGGCTGGGGTTGAATGGGCTCCAGGAAGGGGTCTGTGTGAGCGGTGTGTTGGTGGATGAAATATGTGTTTAATTCTAGTATTGAATGGTGGTACTTACTCTGTAGAAGAGCCAACAGCTCAGTGCTGGACACAGTGCCTGGTGATCCAGGGGGGCCGGGTGGTCCTTGGACCCCAAAACTCATTCCTGAACCTGGTGGGGAGACAGAAATATAAAAACAGTCATTATATCTCCACTGCACTCAGTATTGATTTACAAAGTCACAGTGCCACAGTTTGATAAAGTGCTGGCCATCTCCACATTCTCAATAAAACTGGCTCAGGACATGAATCAAACCGAATCTTCTTCTTCTGAGCCAGTGAATCCACCTCCCCACGGCTGACCAGTGACAAATAATTGCTGACCAGTAACCAATATTGCTGACCAGTGACCGACCATTACTCACTATTGACCAATCGATCAGTGACAGATCACCAAGCTCTTTCCCAACTCCATTCACCCACCTTTGCAGCTGATCCTATAATCCCCTCAGCCAAAGACTACTAACTACTCTCAGTTTCAACATTTTCAATTGAGCTCCAGCCTCAATGTCTTTTTGGGGAGAAAGAGTTCTAGATTTCCATTCATCTCTGCGTGAGGAGATGCTTCCTGACATCATCCCTTAACAGCCTGCTCTTGCTGCTGACCAAACTGTCCCATTTCCCCATAATCCTCACCCAACAAAACACCACACACACACACTCGAGTACAAACCCACTTTTAAGATCATTCTTGTGAACCTCACAAGGCTAGAACATCCTTTCTCAGATACGGAGCCCAAAACACCTTTCAATATTCCTAATGCAGTCTGACCAGAGCGTTATACAGCCTCAGCAGTACACCTCTACTCTTGTATTCTAGCCCTCTTGAAATGCATGCTAACATTGCATTTGCCTTCCTAACTGCCAACTCAACCTGCATGTTAACCTTAAGAGAATTCTGAACCAGCACTGCTAAGTCCCTTTGTGCTTTAGATTTCTGAAGCCTTTCCCTACTTAGAAAATAGATTACACCTCTATTCTTCCTACCAAAATGCGTAATCTCACACTTTCCCACATTGTACTCCATCTTCTTTGCCCACTCTCATCGCCTATCCAAGTCCTTCTGCAGCCTCTCCACTTCCTCAACATTACCTGTCCCTCCACCTATCTTTATGTCATCTGCAAATTTAGCAACAAAATACCGTCAGTTCCTTCATCCAGATCATTTTTGTATAACGTGTATAGTTGTGATTCGTGCAGAATTCCTCTAGTCACCAGCAGATTTCCTGAAAAAGACCACTTTATCCTACTCTCTGCCTTCTGCCAGTCAGCCAATCTCTACTTATGCCAGTACCTTGTCCCTAACACCATGGGCTCTTGTCTTATTTAGCAGCCTCCTGTGCAACGCCATGACAAAAGCATTCTGGAAATCCAAATAAATCGTGTTCACTGGCTGTAATTTGTCTAACTTATTCATTACCTCCTGAAAGAATTCTAACAGATTTGTCAGGTGTGACCTCTCCTTGACAAAGCTGTGCTGACTCAGTCCTATTTTACAATGCACATCCAAGTACTCTGCAATGTCATCCTTAAGAATGGACTCTAAAATCTTATCAACAACTGAGGTCAGGCTAATTGGCCTATATTTTCCCATCTTCTGCTTCTCTTCCTTTTTAAACAGGAGTATTACATTAGCATTTTCAGTCCTCTGGGAACCTTCTGACTCCAGTGATTCCTAAAAGATCACCACCAAAGCCTCCACAATCTCCTCAGTTACCTCCTGAGGTTTGGTCATCTAGTCCAGGTCATTTATCCACCTTCAGACCTTTCAGCTTCCCAGCACCTTGTCCTTAGTAATGACCACTGCACTCAGCTGTCCCCTGACTGTCTTGAAGTTCTGATATGCTGCTGGTGTCTTCCACTGTGAAAACTGATGCAAAGCACCTATTCAGTTCCTCCACCATTTCTTTGTTCCCCATTATTACTCTTGCAGCCTCACTTTCCAGTGGTCAATGTCCACTCTTCACTCTCTCTTACCTTTCATATATCTAAAAACATCTCTTGCAATCTTCTTTTACATTACTGGCTGGAATATTTCTCTCTCATATTTCATCTTCTCCGTCTTTATTGTTTTTTTAGTTGTCCTATGCTGGTTTTTGTAGGCTTCCCAATCCTCTGGCTTCCTACTAATCTTCACCACATTGTATGTTTTTCTCTTTTGCTTTTTAGCTGTCCTTGATATCCCTTGTCAGGCCTGGGCACTGTCCCCTAGAGGTTCATTCACCTTAAGCTCCCAATCAAGTCTGCCTTATTATACAATTTATATGACACAGTCCATACAACGTGTCCTCATAATTAAATCCTTTCAGCTTCAGGACCATTCTGCTGAATCTATGCTGCTCCCTCTCCAACAACAGAAACCTCTTTCTGGTGTGCAGTGCCCAGCACGGAATTCTGTGGCTCAGACTGCGGTCTGACCAGAGCTCTATAAAACCGAAACATCACATCCTCCCCTTTGACAGATACAGGCCAACATTCGAACAATCTTTTTGAATGTTTGCTGTACCTATTGACCACCTTTCAGTCATTTGTGCACTTGGATATCCAAATTCTTATTGCCTTCCACAGATTTAAGTCTCTTGTTTTTTACAAAATATTCCCTTACGTATTTCCCAGATCTGAAGTCAATGACTTCCCACTTTCCAACATATTCCCGACACTTACTCCTCATGTAATCACGGACACGGGTGGCAATGTCTTCATAATTGAGCTGAATGTTGGTTGTTCGTTCTGACGCTGTATAACCTGGGCGACCAGGTGGCCCTGGAGGTCCTGGTGGTCCCATCAAATATCGCCGAACATTCTCATCTGCAGACAGCATTGGAAAAATCAGCTGCATAGTCAACAAATCATAACTATCAGGATAGATCGAACAGGCTGGAGCTCATTTGTCTAGACTTGATACACTCATAATGATGAAAGTTTTTTTTATTCTTGCGTGGGAATTCTGGCAAGGCCATCATTTATTGTCCATCCCCAATTGCCCCTGAACTGAGTGCCTTGCTGGGCCATTTCAGAGGGCAGGTAAGACTCCAACACATTGCTGTCGATTGGAGTCACAAGAAGGCCAGACCACGTAAGGACAGCAGATTTCCTCCCCAAAAGAATATTAGTGAATCAGATGGGTTTTTATGACAATAGTTAATTGCAGATTTTTATTGAATTAATATTTCACCAGCTCCCATGTTGAGATTTGGACTCAGGCCCCCAAGTACCCATCCTAGGTCAAGTAAAGAGAAACTCAGCAGATTTAGCAAAATCTGTGGAGAGAAACAGAGTTAACTTTTCGTGTCCACTATGCATCTTCTACAGAATACATGTCTTACCCTGGGCCTCTGTGTTGCTAGTTCAGTGACATTACTGCAATGCCATCACCTCCCTTGGTTTGATAGGGTAGATGTAGAGAAGTTGTTTGCAGTTGGAGGAGGGAAGACTAAAACTTAGGGGCTATCAATATAAAACAATCTCAAATAAATTCAGCAGAAACATATTCACTCAGAAAGTGGTGAGAATGCTGATGATGGCAAGCAGGAAGCACATAGCGATTGTAACAAGGTCAGCCGGGTGGACTTCATAGAATATAAATTCCCTGATTGGGACTGATAATCTGGTCTAATCAGGGAGCCCTGGCTAACAGATATAAACAGGAGCGTGTCTGATGTCCTGTGCACTCTGACAGCTGGTTCTGAGGGAGCTGGAGCAGTGTAAAGGATTCTCCACAGATAAATAAAGGGTGACTTGTTGATGGCATTCTGGCCTCTGTGGAGTTATTTCACAAGCCAATTTGGTTGAATGGCCTGGTTCTGTAGATTTTGGGTACTTTGGTGTCGAAAGTTGGACTGTGGTTAAATACGGAGAAAGTGCCCTGTCTGGGGCTCACTGATCCTTGGCAATGTGTAGGTGCTCGCAGCTGGACAACTGACAATCTGCTGATAACCCCAATCCATCTGCTCATTTGGTAGCTGCAAAGGAGAAATGAGCCCACTAAAGGAATTGAGCAAATGGTTCTCATGAGGAAGAGATTGATGTTAAATTTGGTGAACAAAACATCATTCCAACTGGATGAGAAACAGCAGGTGAAGACCTCAGAGTTTGGTCATTGACTTTTTGCTGAACAGTCATTGTGAAGCAGGGTCAGACAAAGATCATTTCAATTCCAATCCACAGCTGGTGAAGAGGTGCTGGGTTTATGAAAGAATACAGGAGCTTAAGGGGCCATTCAGCCTCCCAGCCCATTCTTCCATTCATTTGTACTGTGCTTGATCTGCCATTCATCTGCATGTTTATTATCTCTCGTGTTTACCTTTAAGTGTAATTACTGACATTTTGGCACTCCCTGTTTCCTCACTCGTCTCCTAAACACCTGAGTGAGACTATCCCCTGCTCATCTTCCTGGATGCTGCCATCGGAAATATTTGTTGTTAACACAAGCAGCAGGAAAAGACTATGGGGTACACAGAGACCTGCAGAACCTCAAACCATACCTGCACACTTCATCATTGAGTTGATACTTACCCTGGAGCATGGCACTGAGATCCCCTGATAGTGAGATAGATCCTGGGGTACCAGGAACTCCAGGGGGTCCTGGAGGACCAGGCCGGCCTGACCCAGCCGCCCAACCTGGGGAAAAGAGAAATTGGCAAAGAATAAACGACATGAGGGAAACCTGATGTGTAACCTTACCCCCCACCCGGCCGCCCCGGATCCAGGGATGTGCATGTCAGGAGTGTGAGCATCAATATTCTGGGTGCAAGGCGCTTTCGGTGGGTCCAGATGGGGAACAGTTTCTGCTGATGCATGAAAGGGTGTATGACCTCATGACACTACCCACCAGTTCCAATGGAACTTGCACGGCATCTCTTACACTCTGCGGACTCAACCAACTAAAACCAGTTAAAAACAAGCAGCTTCAACTCACTGATCAAAACATTGCAGAAGTGCCATCCCTAGTAACAACGCAGCTACAGTGTGTACTCACACACAAGCATAGTCAGCATTCAAACACACTTATACTCAGTGCTCACACAGATACATTCACATTCTGTGTATACACACATTGCACATTCAGACACACACATAATGCATGCACACACTACAGAAGCACACTCAGTGTAAAAACACGCACAGTATATAAATACAGTTGTGAATTTAAAGAGCATTCAGAGATTGAGAATTACTTCTGGTATAATCGGTGATGTAAGCCTCCAGCTCTGCCCGACTCATCCCATCCCCTCGTGGGCCAGGGGCTCCAGGAGGCCCCTGGGGACCGCGAAGATATCGCTGGATATCCTCATCTGTGGGACACAAAGACCAATGAGAGGCAATGACACTCCAAGTATATTGGCACTATCCCCAGAGCAGCGCCTCCTTCATCACCCACACTCCACACACCATCTCCCTTGATTCCGTTCCTATCAAATACTCCCAGGACAGGTACAGCCTTGGGCAACATACAGACTAAAGCTCCCTCTACACTGTCAACATCACATACCCCCAGGGCATATATAGTCTAAGGTGATTACAGAGTAAAATTCCTCTAAACTGACCCCATCAAACACTGCTAGGGCAAGTACATTAAGAGGTTAGTTACAGAGCAAAGCTCCCTTTACCTGTAACAGTTCTATGCTGGAATCATAGCATGGTTATGGTAGAGAAGGAAGCTACTCAACTCGTCAAATCAATGACAGCTCTCTGCAGGGAAATTTAGCCAAAGTCATTAACTGACAGCACAAATTCTAAGCTGATCATTTTACTGGGGAATATTTGTAGTATGTGTGTGGGTTGTACAGGCCCTCACCCTAGATCCCAGTCTCATTCACACCATCAATGTCACTGCATCATCCTATCATCAGCTAGAGAGAGTGTAAGCCCTCATAACTCATTCCCAGCGGACACCATACTTACTCTGAAGGTAGAGAGACAGGTCAGCATTCGATATTGTTCCTGGAGGACCAGGAGGTCCTGGAGGTCCTCTCGCACCGAAACCCACGCCTGAACCTGAAAAAATACATTTGTTTGAAAGTTTCCCAGTTGACCAGTCTTAATCCCAACATGACCCCATTCCTCCGGATCTATTTCCTGGATAATATGAGATCTTGTTTAACTGCTATTATAGTAGGAAATGGTCTTCATGAGCATGAACGAGTTTCCAGCAAGTAAAAAGAAAAGGAAGGTACAAAAGAAATGTCACAAAAATCACCAGGATCACTGAGATTATAATATTCCAGTGAACTGATGTCAAAGATTTATCAGACATCATATCTACTTTATTGTCAATGCAGTGTTTTGGAAAATAGGAAGCGTAAGTTTTTGATTGGATGACAACTAACCTTCAGATTAAGATGGGGAAGGGGACAATGGTCATCCTGATGTTATTAATAACTTTCCCATGGTCATTGGCTGAAAAGGTTCAAAGGGTGATGGACGTAGTCCAGCTCTAACCTAACTTCCTATGATTTGTGACTTTAGCTCTTTGACACCTCATTGCTTCATCCAATAATCAGCTTTTATCTTCTTCCCAGATCTTTGCTGTCAGGGAAACCAGGCTTGGTGAGGGTGAGAGTGAACAGTCCCATACCCAGGACTGGGCGTGGCATTCACAAGCTGTTCTAAGGAAGGGTCATCGGACCTGAAACGTTAACTCTGATTTCACTTCACAGGTGCTGTCAGGCCTGCTGACCTTTCTCAGCAACTTCTGTTCTTGTTACTCCCAAGCTGTTGGTCAGTCCTGGGCTTGGGAATAGTCCTGGTCTGGAGACATGCGCGCACTTGCTCCAAGGCTACAGAGTTGCTCCTGGGCTGGGGACAGTTCCATGGGCACTGAATAATGCTGGGGAACAATTGGTTCTGGATACTCTCCTTCTGATCTTGCAGATTTTGAATGACAGTTGACTATTTCCCACAGAGATAGTGCCCTCATTCCACCACTCCATTCCTTCCCCTACAGCACATGAACACCCCCTGCACTGCCCCCCAGAACGCTCTGTGTCCATGAATGAGCAGACTCCATAAATGAGCAGAAGGCCTAAATTATTCTGGTACTGAGGTCCAAAGATGGAACTTGGGATCTTTCTGTACTATTGCACACAGGGGCAAGATGGGAAGAGGGTTTTGACACTCAGCCACTGGGAAGACCAATCTTACTTCTCATGTAGTCAATGACTTGGGTGGAGATTTCTGAATATTCCCGACGTCCGATTGCTCCGCGATCGCCTTTAGGACCGGGTGGTCCAGGTGGTCCTGGTGGTCCCACAATTGATCGGCGGACACCATCAGCTGAAAGACACCAATCAGATCGGCTGAAACCCCTCATGTAGGCGCAGTAAACTTCTCGGAACAACATACACCCCCTGTGCAACACAACCCCTGCACAATATGCTTCCAGTGTATGCCTCCCTGTAGAATAGACTCTCTAAGTAATGTAGCTCCACCATACAGTAAACCCCTCTAACAAAATATAAATGGTAAAATATAGACCTTTTTTAAATTTCAAAAACTGAATTTTTTCATGGTTTAAACTGGTTTTAAAATGAAGAGAAAGCAATGTCTCAAAGTTGGCCACAGTGGTTACCTGACCAGGTTGAGAAAAGCTCATGAAATCATTAAAAAAAAATTGGCTACTTTTATTTAAATCCTATCTTTAGTTACACCTTCTTGAAAATGTCACATACTGGGAGACATGTCACCTGCAGATTAGCAGCTTGTAAAAACAATGATGCCATACATGGGAATACAGAAGAGAATTGGATTTCAGGCAAACATCGTTTGGGAAGTGCAGAAACAAAAAAAATTGTTCCAGCAAGTGCTGGAAGACTCTCCCACCTTCCTTGTCCATTTCTCTCAGTCTCTCGATAAACAGAGCACAGTGTTAGAACAAACTGGAGAAACAACTATTTACCAAATTCAGGGAAAATGATAGATTTTGCCACTGCTGAGGACAAGAGGCATCCGTTAAATAACCTGGTCCCTGGTGAAGATCTAACATCTTATGGTCCCCGAGGATGTCCTAAACTGTATATTCTTCACCTTTTTAACGGATATTCCCTTTTGAAATATTTTACCTCTGTTTGTGGATGTGTGTTTGCTGTTGTATTTTATTATTTTTCTTTGGGGTTAATGAGTAATGTAATTCCTCTTTCTTTTACTCAAGAGGACCTTGGTTCCTTAATTTTGATCAAGTGTAATATAGCTGTGTGCTAAAAAGAAACTAAAATATTACTGAGGGGTGGGAGTATAAAAAGGGACCTGATTCACCCCTCTTTTCACCTGGTTGTGCGGCAAACAAAAACTATCCAATATCATATACCATCCATACAATACACGCCCCCTGAACAGTACACTTTCCCTATAGAATATACCTGCCCACTCTGAGTGTCAGTACAATCTTGCAAGTGTTACAATGAATACTCACTCTGGAGGTATTCCATCACCGTCTGTCTAACATTAGCCCTGGAAGTTGATCCGGATTCTCCTGGAGGACCTGTAGAGTGTAGGAGAGGTTAAAGGGGCAGAAAAGTGTCCTGAGCATAAGTCACAGTATGGTTTACCAAGATGACACTAATACATATCAAAGCTACCTTACACTGAGACTGCCCATAGGCTTCAGTATTATATACTGGTTTATCCCAGATGCTAAGTTTCCTTTCATTTTAACCTACTTTTCTAATCAAACTGTTCAGAGATGTTTGTACACACCTCTGGAGCAGGTGAGTCCTGAACCTGGGCCTCCTGGTCCAGGGGTAGAGACACTATCACTGTGCCACAACAGGGTCCCCCCAGAGGAGTTAGGATCTCTGGGGATCTGTTTGAGATCAGGGGTTTTCCCAGGCAAAGTTAAATTTAATACACTTCAACTGCAAGGAGACACTGGCCACATTGCTTAAAGTTTAATTGAAGCTTAACAGTTAACTGTCAATTCTTATTAACTGATGCATTTTTCATGATCACCCCTCAACCAGAGTCCATTCACGAACCAATCAGAGCACTCCCCTATAAATGCTGTTTTCCCTTTACTTTGCCATTTGTTGCAAATTATCCTGATGAGTCAAAGAGAAAAATCTTTGACAAAAAGTGTCTTTTACAGCAGTATCCTTAACTATCAAACAACTATTCATGCTGAGAGGTATGATAAATAATTCCTTCAGACTAAGTATCACCTTGTGGTCCTGGTGGGCCAGGAGGTCCAGGGGGTCCTTGAAGTCCTCCACCATTCGTTGTAACTGGGATTGATAGATACAGGTAATGAGTAACACTCTGAGTAACAAATTATAATTATAACCCATCTGATAATCCCTGTATCCTTTTCAGGCCCCACATACACTGACTGAGAATTAGCTCTTCAGCTACAATTTCTCAAGACCCAGCCTTGAAGATTCAGACAATCTTGGAAATGCCCACATCACTGTTCTTGAGATCTTGCAGTGTTCAAATTTGCTCTCGTTTCCTGCATTGCAAGCGCAACTATATTTCAAAAGCTGTGAAGCAATTTGCTACAGTATCCCTGAAGACGATGAAGAACACTGTGGAAAAGTTCCTTGTGCATTTCCTGTCCTTGCAGGAATCAATGGCTGATGTTCCTCCTTCCAAACTGGATACACTGATCCCAGTTAAAACAGCCCCCTACTCAACCACAGCACAATCCAGGGACAGGTCATAACTAGCACCACTCCACAGCTAACACTTGCTGCCCAGTTATTGACTCAACACACAATCCTGGACAGGAATCTAGTAAGTACAGAGCAGGATATGAGTGAACAATATTCCTACCTCGTGACGATCTTCCAGGAATACCTGGAGCTCCTGGAATTCCAACCTCTCCTCTGTCACCTGGCAACACAAGGAGATAAGGAGAGAATGAGAGTGTGAGTGAATGTTCTGCAATGTGATTATGGAGAATGATGTGGAAATTGGGTCATACCACATCCCTTGGTGCAAAGCACCCCTTATAATAAACATTAAACTGTGAAACAGGGACTTAGTTCCACTTCCGGGGAGGTCCGTAGAGTGTCAATGTATGAAATATGAGACTGTCACTGCTTGAAGTATTTGTGAATATCTACTTTATGGTTCATGTCTTTTGGCGTATAATTTCTTCGTTTTAGGTGTTGGAGATTAAATGTAGGAACTGGCATATAGAACAATTAAAGCAAGCTTGAAGCCTACTGGACAAGGTTTGGGGTCGTTTTACTTTAAAAGGCTAACAGCTATAAAGGTAAGTTCATAAAACTGCCAGTGGGCTTACTTAGCTGAAGTACAGGAGACAGATATCTGCAATCCTTGCAGGAAGGACAATGTAGAAAGATGCTTCTATTTTGGGAGTTAAGGTGAGGTTAGTTGAAAGCACTCAGTAAACCCTGGAAGGTTAAAAAAATCTACGTACTTTTTCAGATCAAAGAAGTAATTGTAAATGAAAAGCAATTAACCAAAAGGCAATTTTGGGCCCAAAGCAGACTCTGTCTCATTAAGACTGGTGGAGCCTGGAGGGGGATGCTGGGAGAGTTCTCCAGATTTTTTCAGGTCTTTTTGCTGAGGGCTTAGAGTTTCAGTTTAAACCTTGTACAGTTTGCAGCTCTTTGAGAGGAATTAGCTGATGTGAATGATAGCTGGCTACGCCCGCGCTACAAGCAAAAGTAAAACATTATTTCATCATTCATTGTGTGAAGAATAGGTGAAGCTTAATCCTAGTTTCAATCTTGTGGGAGAACAGAAGCCAGATGACTGCATAGTTAGGAACTCAAAGAAACAACTGTGGGCCTCACAGTCTTTTTAATCAGAAAGTAATCAGCTGAATTATCTGAGAAACATCAGAAAAACAACGAGAACAAGGGACTGGGTGTCCATAGTCAAGACAGGGTAAATAAAAGTTTAATCTCTGAGAATACTTGATGCCAAGGACAATTTTACAACTGAATGTACCCACTTATGCATACTACCTACGAAAGTAAATAACATTATAATTAGTGTGTCTTAAGAACTCTTGGGGTAAGTAAGAAATAAAGCTAACTACTTTAGTTATAAACTGTACTGTAAAGTTGTTTGTATTTGTTCTATTCAACTCTTCTGCGTAAAGTTTGCGTTTTGTCTGAAAAGTTTAATATTTTGGCATAGTTCTATTGGTTAAAACAAGGTATTTGATTTCTCTTTAAGTGTTAATGATCCCTAGCAGGATTGTAACATAAAATTGAATATGTCACAAATATGGGTTGATAGTATGGGGCTTCTGTTATCAAACTAATAATGAGACAGTAAGAGTTCAAATCGCACTATAGCTGTTTGAGACCTTCAATTTATTTCTTATTTTAAAGCTGATAATAAGGCTGGTCTCTGTGAAAGTGACCACAAATCTGGTAGATTGTCATTAAAAAGCCAATAGTGTTACAAATGCCTGTCAGGAAAGGGAACCTGCTTTCTTCACTCAGCCTAGGCCTATAGATGACTCCAGTGCCACATTAACTTGGCTGCCCGTAAGTACCCTGTGAAAGGATCTAGCAAGCCACTCAATTTGTATCAAATCTCCTACAAATGAGATTAAGCAGACAGCTCACCATCACCTTCTCAGAGCAAGTATAATGTAACATACAAGAACTGCAGACTGGAGTTTATTCTAAAAGCAGCCACCCTCTCCATTCATTGAGACCATCACCAATCACCACACAGGCTCTTGACTCCCTCTCCTGCATCAAGCTGAGATTTTTGATTCAGGAGGGGAAGTTTGTTTTGGCACACACAAGCGCGATTAGGAGCTCTGTCAGTGAATTTTCGAGAATCTAATTTCAATCTGCAGACTGACCTCTGTCACCTTTCTGTCCAGGAGGTCCAGGGGGTCCTGGTGGTCCTGGAGGGCCAGAGACGTATGAATCACCTGTTGAGTCAGAACACAGGAAGTCAGTGAGGTTAAACTATCGGTGTTGGGAATGACAGAACCCCCACCGTTACTATTGGAAAGGGCTGAGGGAAACATCTATGCAGCTCTTCTGGTCCCCTGGAATGATGTTCAGGTATAAGTGGTATCCACTGACACATCATTCCCATCAGACAGGAATAGTCCCATTCACCCCTCACCCAATATCTACAATGATCTCTGACCAAATCGGCTGGGATCACAGTGGGTTGAACGTTCCATCCTGCTGGGTGCAGGCACCTGGGTAGAATATCCAAGCTGCTGATGGGAAAATCCATCCCAATAGGGCCTTCACTAATCCCTCTGCAATCAATTATACCATTCAGAAAGTGGTCTGTGATTGGGGATACGATCATGCCCAGGGAACAGACACTGGTCACATGAATGCAATAGGAGACGAAATTGGACGTATATTCCCTGAAGGTAGGAATGAGAGGCAATTGCGTTGTATAGGATTCTGAAGGGGCTTGACAGGATCAACGCTGATAGGCTGTTCTTGACTCATCAGGGAGTCTGGAAAATGATGACATAGGGTCAGTATAAGGGCTAATCATTTAGGATCGAGATGAGAAATGGCTTCAGTCAGAGAATGGTGAATCTGTGGAATTCCCTACCCCAGAGAATTTGTTAATGCTTCATTGTTGAATATACTTAAGGGTAAAGGAGACAGATTTTTGGTGCCTCAGGGAATCAGTGGATGTGGGGAGTGAATAGAAAAATGGAGTCGCAGCCTAAGATTAGCCATGATTCAATTGAATGGTGGAACAGACAGAAGGTACCATGTGGTCTATGCCTGCTCTTATTCCTTTTGGTTATGATGGCGATTTACATGGGGACATGGCCACAGTGACACTTACCACCACCAGAGACACCAGGTAATCCTGGTTGACCAGCTTCACCTGCACAAAGAAATAGGGAATCCATAAGCATAACAGTTTCCAATGTTACACTGTAACACTGATATATACTGCACCCATCTCTGTAACATTCTGAAAAACACTGCACCTTTCACTGTAATACTCTGATATACTCCACACCCCTCACCATAACACTGATATATCCCACACACCTCACAGTAATACTCTGATATCCCCACACATCGCACAGTAACACTGATATACATAGCACCCCTCGCTGTTACACTCTGATATACCCCACACTTCTCATAGTAAACACTCTGATATGACTGCACTTATTATCATAACACTCTGATACATCCATATCCTTCCCTGTAACACTCCAATACACCCTAGTGAAACAAATAGACTGCAGTGTGTGTGTGGCAACAGATGGGGAAATGGGGCAAAGACAACTGAAACGTACATTAAAAGCAAAATCCTGTGGATGCTGAAGAAATTAAATAAAAACAGAATATGCTGGAGAAACTCAGCAGGTCTGGCAGCTTTTGCGGAGAGAGAAAAATAGTTAGTATTTCGAGTCATCTAAGTTCCAAAGAAGAGTCATTCTGGACACTCTCCACAGGTGCTGCTGGAGCTACTGAGTTCTATAAAAATTAGAATCAAATATTTTGTGTTTACCTCGCGGTCCAGGGGGTCCTGGGGGTCCAGGTGGTCCAGTTAATCGAGGTCCTGTAAGAAACAGTAAGTTTGACCAGAAATGTTCAATCATCTTAACATTCTCCTGTGTTAAACAGTTACTCAGATGTTATCCACAGGTTTGTTACACCTTACAGCTGAGTAGCTATTTCTATATTGAGGGTTAGACCCTGTGATCTGGGTACTGAACAATTACCTCTGCGGTCTGTTGAAACATCGGTGCTTGCTGCTGGAGGATAGGTAGAGTGAGAGGTGAGTGAGGAGTGTTCATGCTGTAGTCTTGAGGAACCACTTTACAGAGATTGAACAATTACAGAGCTGGGAAATGCCACGAGGCTGTTCCAGCAGCACGTCTGATATCATTTACCTCAGTTTGTCAGTGCTCAGTTGCTGCAGAAAGCTCCGTGACTGTTTAACCCTGAACTGTGCTCTGCTCATGGGACTTACAGGACAGTTTCTGACTGAGTTGTTCATGTCAAGCCCACATTGAGGGGAATCTCTGCCAGCTGAACTGGCTGTTCTTAGATGTGATGACCAACATCTCTTCGCTGAGGTACCAATCAGATTCTGGACCTTAGCAGAGACACACCTCTTCCTGGACCCTAGGGTAAACCACCAGGCAGACTGGAGGAGATGGACTAGTGGTCAAGCAGTCACTGAGAGAACAACCTTCTCTCAACTTTTATAACCGCATCAGGTAAAACAATCTGAGCTAGAAATTCAGTGAGGTTTATGTATTGTCAGAATCAATGGGCCCCACTCTCTGTGAGCCAAAAGGTCAGAGCTTCAAGTCCCAATACAAATCATAATCCAACTGACAAAACCATTACTGACACTGAGGGAGCGCTGCACTGTCAAAAGGGCCAGTACTGAGGGAGCGCTGCACTGCCAAAAGGGCCAGTACTGAGGGAGGGCTGCACTGCCAAAAGGGTCAGTACTGAGGGAGCGCTGCACTGCCAAAAGGGTCAGTACTGAGAGAGGGCTGCACTGTCAAAAGGGCCAGTACTGAGGAAGGGCTGCACTGCCAAAAGGGCCAGTACTGAGGGAGTGCCGCACTGTAAAAGGGTCAGTACTGAGGGAGTGCCGCACTGTAAAAGGGTCAGTACTGA
>JAHRHZ010000140.1:13942141-13970878 GCA_024137785.1 Ginglymostoma cirratum | reverse complement strand
CTGAGGGAGTGCCGCACTGTCAGAGGGTCAGTACTGAGGGAGTGCCGCACTGTAAAAGGGTCAGTGCTGAGGGAGTGCTGCATTGTTAGTGATGCCATTCATCAGAGGTAGGCCTGTTATTTGTATAGCTCTAAAAAGAGAAGAGAATTCTTCCAGTAAACTGATGAAGATTCCTCCTGCAACCATGATCAACAAATACATTGTCTGATCATTATCTCATTGTATTTTGTTGGCCCTTGCTCTGAGCAAATTGGCTGAAAAACAGTCTTTTATATTCTTTGTAAATAAGATTTACAGATTGATTAAACATTGGTTACATCAACGCCTAGGCAACCCTAACGATTGGCTCATGATAATAGGTGACTACAGTCTCTGAGCTTAGAGTTAACACAAACTGTTCCAACTGGGACACTGTTCCTGTCAGAGACTCTGAAACACAATGGTGTCAAACACTCACCTGGAACACCAGCAGCACCGGGCAGTCCAGGTGGTCCTCGAGGTCCTTCAACCGAGGCCCCTAAGAAGCAGAAAATGGAAATATCATCTGGCACGGACTGATATTGAATACAAATCGATAAAGACAACTCGGCCACCCTCTGCTGTGCAGTCCTCATTCCTACACCTCTTCCTTCCCCTTACACCCCACACCCATACACACCCTTCTGTAATCCTCCCCACCCCTCAGCTCCTCAATTTACCCCTTCCCACATCTGCACCTTCCTCCAGAGTGAAGACCCAGATTCTCCAGCAAGAAGAGCTCAGCCAATTGTCACTCCCTGTCATTCAGTCAAAAGCAATGTACTCACCTTTAGGGCCTGCAGGTCCTGGTGGTCCTGGGGGTCCAACAATACTCTCGCCTGCGAGATAAGGCACAGAGTAATATGGATTTAGTAAGGTTCCATATTAAAATAAAAACGTATCAGACAGACAGTGGGAAAGTGACAGCAAGGGAGCCAATGGGTCATTAGGCAAAAAAGGACAATCAAGACTCCATGTAGATGTCATAAATATTAATACTTTCACTCAAATTTCTCTCTGGTAGAACAGAAATGGCTTCCTCTGCTATAAGCTGGTCGCTGCCTCCTGCCTTTGTACAATAACACTGTCAGAAACAGGAGAGCAGGAGGAGATATCACAAGGAAGAAAAAGCAGAAAGGGGAAAAGCAATGAGAGGGGAAAGAGTGTTAATACAGGCAGAGAACAAGAATTACAAACTGTAAGTTTTCCAACTCATTGAATCCTCCCAAAACAGTACAGCATGGTGTTAGATACAGAGTAAAGCTCCTTCTGCACTGTTCCAGGAAAAGTACAGCACAGGGGTGGATATTGAGTAAAGTTCTTGCTTTGTGTTCCCAACACAATAGTCTGAATGTTAAGCCCAGATAAACATTGCACAATCAAGTGGCGTTTAGAATGGTGAGTGTTGAACTCTGTGTCCTAGTTCAATCGGTTAGCAGAGGCTCTGTAAACTCCTACAGCTTTCTGACATTAGCTGGCAGTGGAAGAGGAGTATTTGTTGTCAGCCATTCATATTAATGTGTACCTGATTGTCCTGGGAGCCCAGGTGGTCCGGGAGGTCCTGGCGGTCCCTGTACAACTGGATTTCCATTTGATCCTGAGAAAGAGTGAAATTAAACAGGTTTAACCTCCAGAGAGACAACAAGCCAATATTCTATGTCCTAGGCACATTTGGGCAAGGCAAACACAGTGGCTGAGATCCCAAGTCAAACATGATCACATGGAATAGCAGAACAGGTTTAGAGGACCGAATGGTCCCCTTCTGTTATGCTGTAACAGGTTCAAGGGACAGAATGGCCTCCTCCTGTTCCAGTGTAACAGGTACAAAGGGCTAATAGTTTCATCCTGTTCTAGTGTAACAGATTCAAGGGACTGAATGGCCTCTTGCTATTAGGTTCTAAGTGACTGAGTCAACCGCTAATCCACTCACCACTGTAGTTAATGACCTTTCCTGGTGCACCGGGTTGACCTGTAACAAAAAGCCAACACTTAGAGCATTAAAAATATCCAATGTATCAGCTTGACTACTCACATCGCTCATCTCACAGAGAATTGTGGACTAAAGTCCCAGATCAGAGATGTGAAGCTCTAATCTACCATTCACACGTAATGCAGTACTGAGGGAGCACCACACTGTCGGAGGGTCAGTACCGAGGGAGTGCCGCACTGTCAAAGGGTCAATGCTGAAAGAGTGCTACACTGTCAGAGAGTCAGTCCTGAGGGAGTACTGCACTTTTGAAGGGTCAGTACAGAGGGAGTGCTGCACTGTCGAAAGGTCAGTACTGAGGGAGTGTCACACTGTCACAGGGATCATCTTTCAACTGAGACTTTCACGAGAGTTCGTGTCAGGTAGCAGTCGATGATCCCATGTACCCTTGGCAATATACAGCCTTTGCCATAAACAGGTCAACTAGTAATTACCTTGCCACTATTGGATTTGTTGTGCTCAAAGATGAGTGCTGATTTTGTCTCTGTAATAGTGAGTACTGTTTAAGGTGCTTCATTTGTTGTAAAGCACTTTTGGACATCCTGAGATCGTATTGGTACTACAGAAATGGCAAGCTTTATTTTACTTTGTTACCTCACACCTCACACTGGAGGCCAAGTTTCTATTTCCCTTAGCAGCTAAATAGCTCTAAGCAGGATGCTGGGGGACAAGGTCCAGTTGCCTCACTGGCATTCGTTCAGCTGATCAGACAGTGTATTGAAACATTGTATTTGGGAAGGAGCTCCTAACTAGGTACTCTACGATGCAGCCTCTGTTACTCACCAGGGGGGCCTGCAATTCCTGGTAGTCCTGGTAAACCGCGAGCTCCTGGTTCACCTGATGGCAAAAAACAAGAGATTATCTAATCATTCATCCATCCCCCAAACTGCTCTTCCCCTATTGCCCCCCCCTGCAATTTACACCTTCCTGACAGGTTCACGTCTCCTCCCATCACCCCTCCCCTCATTCCAATACCCGTCCTCCACTCCATCTCTCTACGATTTCTTCCCTCATTCAAATCCCACTCACCTCAATCCCCCTCCTGTTTACCTCAATACCCCTCCTAGTCTCCTCAATACCCCTCCCCACTCATCCCAATCCCCCTCCCTCATCCCAATCTTCCTTCCACTCATCCTAATTTCCCCTAACTCACTCATCCCAATCCCCTTCCTCATTCACCCCAATTTCCCTTCCACTCATTCCAATTCCCCTCCCTCACTCACCTCAAACCCACATCCTCACTCATTCCAATACCCCTCCCCCACTTGCCTCAATACCCCTCTCCCATTCTCCCTCAGCCCTCCCCCATTCATCCTCATTCCCTCTCCCTCACTGAAGCCCCCTCTACCCATCAGGGATATTTACCTCGGAGGCCACGGTGACCATCAGCTCCTTGAGAACCTGAGAAAGGAGCAGAGGACAATTTAGAAGCCCATCCCACGGCAGCACCGCCTGCAATTCACAGGACCCCACACCAGAACGCCATGAAACACCTTGCAGCACCCCCGATCCTCCTCAAATACCCTTAAAGCCAAAACTCCAAAAATCCCCCACTAAAATCACCCAATAATCCTCACACGCCAGAAACCCCATTGTATCCCCAATTGTATGCTTAGTACATACTGTTCCCTGGTATTGGGTCACTAACCCCAGCAACAACCTGAGAGGGTAGAGGGTCACGCAGACGCTTCCTGTAGACTCTGACAGTGTAACTCAGACACCCCAATGCTGTCACAGTCAGACAGGCAGGGGTTTTTTTATCTGCAGTATAGATCATGGGTCCTTGACACAGATCAATGAATTCTCTTCCTGTTCGGGAAGAATTAGCACAGACTCTGTGCTTTTTCTTCTATTCAGAATGGCAGCTAAGAGGTCAGGGCATCAGACAAGAGGATGAAAAAGAGGAAGAGGAGGAGGGAAGCTGAGGTAAATGAAGTGGTTACGATTACAGGGGGCTTTCACAGCAGCTAGGTTGTGAATAACAGAGAGAGACTGGCAGAGGGTAAAGGAAGGAAGGAATGAGAGTTTAAGTGTGTGGAGTGTGGCCTGATTACTCACCAGTTGATCCCTTCTGCCCTGGTTCTCCTGCAACACCAGGCAGCCCTCGAGGACCTTGTTCACCTGCAGGGAGCCCGGGAAAGGCAATTAATGTGGATGAAAATCATCTGACTTTGTTCTTGCTCTGATTGCAAGAAGCCGCGCTGTATTGTTGGGATCACTTTGGACCAGGAGATAGAGAGGGGTTCCAGCCACTGAGGCTGTCCCCTTTCAGTTATCACCTGACTCACAGAGAATGAATGTTGATGGGACAGCCCACTGGCCACGCAGAAATAAATTGTCATTACCTTCTCCATTGTAATTTTTCTGCTATTGGCTATTAAATTATTGCTGAAGTTCTTAGGTTTCTTGCAGTTGGGAATCATTCACTTGGGAAACTGAGTCTGTTTATTTTCTAATTCGCTGTGTAAGTAATACACCAGGAGGGCAAGTTGCCAGTTAACCAGTCACAAGATTGGATATGATGAATATGTCCAATTAGTGCTGCCGCCCTTGTTCACAGCAGATCCCTCACCCAGTAACCACAAGGTTATCAAAGGATGGGAGGTCACTGAACAATTGTGTTGCTGTTACACTTTCTAACTGTGGGATTTGGATTTCTGTTGAAACATTCCAACCTCTGTCCTGTTTTTTACACCAGCTCAAAGCATTGCCTGTAAATGGAATCTGACTTCATCATATTTATGACTCAGGAGCAGTTCAACTCAGGAAAGTTTCATTAGTGCTTGGAAATACTGCGGACAAAGCCACATCACTGAGTTCATTCGAATAAAAGAAAGAACTGTGAATGTTGGAAATCTGAAACAAAACAGAAATTGCTGGAGCAATTCAGCAGGTCTGGCAGCATTTGTGCAGGGAAAATAGAGTTAACGCTATGGCAGAAGAAGAGTCATACTAGACTTGAAACATTAACTCTGCTTTCTCTCCACTGATGCTGCTTGACCTGATGAGTTTCTCCAGTAATTTCTATTTTTATTCCTGAGTTCATTAGATTCTGTGTGTTTCATAATGAAAGTTTCCCTGTTAAAAAAACAGCTACTTACCCTGTAAACCACGAGTACCTCTCTCTCCTGCATCACCTGAAACAGAAACACAAGGCAATAATTATAAAACATAAAAACAAAAATCATCAAGAATATAGGCTTGAGATTGAGGCTCGATATTGGAATGCAATCAGTGCAAGCAGTGAAAAGCATTCTTTACTGTAACATTACCTTTAGGTCCGGGAATGCCACTCGATCCTCTTTCACCTGGAAGGAAAGGCAAAAGCTATGTTGAAAATGTCGGGGAATGGCTAGAAACGCATCAATAGAATAAGTGTTACTATGTAATGGACAGAATGACACAGGTATGATAGAAACAGGGGACCTTCAAGAAGGGCTGCATTTTTGACATCAGAAAATGAGCATGAGGGAAACAAGCCTGTCTCCCTGTGACTGGGGTTGCTATTACAAGACACAAACTGAGGAAAACATAATGGCGGTGTGATGCATTGACCTGTGTGATTAGCAAATGTTACAGCACAGGAGGAGGCCGTTCATTGAACAAACTATCCATTTTCCCAATCTATTCCCCTTAGCCGTGCAAATTTTTCTTCTTTCAAACATTTATCCAATTTCCTCTTGAAATCTGTTTCCACCTTCCAGGCATCCAACTTTCCAACAATTCTGCATTTCTTGGTTTTGAATGGAGTTCAGACAGGCATGCTACAAATTCAAAAACAAGTCTGTAAAATACTAAAAAATTAATTCGTGCATTTGGCCCAGTTAAAGTTGTGGCAATAGTTTGTTCACATGGTCTTTCAGATGATGAATGGATCTTGACAATGAAAAGATTTGGAGGAATTGTGGCAGAAACATTTGCAAGTGGTCATTTACTGACTTTGTAGTTATTTTCTTACAGGTGAAATTTTGCCTTTAGAGTCTTCCTTGTCCATTCATAAATAAACAATTCCCATCTCATTGACTAATCAATGATTGGACGTCACTGAGAGCTTACCTTTAGGGCCTGGAAGCCCAGAGTCACCTTTGAACCCTTGTGATCCTGGAGGACCTACAGAGACAGAATAATCATGGATTAATTATCACAAATTATAAATAATCCCATTCACATTCTTCTACTGCCAGATTCTTACTTCTCAAATTCATCAGTTTCTGTGAAGTGACAGATCTGTGCAACGGTACAGAGTTGGCCTCATGCTCAGACACTACACAGTGAGAAACTGGAGACATGTCTCTATGGTAGAGACACAGATTTCTCATTGAAAGTTTATGGATCATGGTAGACAGGTACTTCCTTGACCCACACCTACTTAGGTAGCTCCTGGCTAAAAGTGATGGTTCATTTGAGAGGCAACATGAAATGTTGTAGGTGTTGTTGTCATTAAACCAAACGGTCTCACGGGAGAAAGAGGAACTTGCATTTACGATGGATCTTCCACATTCTCAAAATTATCTGAAGTTCATTACAGCTAATGAATGACTGGTGCTACAATGACTGTTGTATTGGAAATCTCCACAAACCATAATCAATAATCTGTTTACAGGGGAACATTGGCAAAGACTTGGAGAATTCCAATATCCAATGCTGGTCTTCAAACACTGCCACTGACCATCGGAGAGAGAATATTCAGAACTGTTAGAGTGTTTGTCTAACTTTGTAAATACACAATGAACTAAAAGCACTGGCAAGTTTAGAATCTGTTCCACAATTCATAGTCACTGTGGGACACTGCCAATGGTGGCAAACACTCTGCTGTGCATGGTTCTATCTTCACTCTCTGTGTCACATTGAAAGATTCTTACCGACAAAAAAGGTCAACACCAAAATGTCTTACCAGAAAATGAGAAAATCTAGTTACCTTGAGAACCAGGCATTCCAGTGGCACCTGTGGGAAAGAGAGAGGTTGAGATAGCTCACACTGCGTCTGAAACTGGCAGATTGAAGAAATTGCTGATTGGCGGAAATTAACCTTGAGACTTCAACATGACCTGAAATTTGCAATGTCACTGGATGATCCTGACTAGAGTACGCTGCATTGAGTGAATCACAGAATCCCTACAGTACAGAAAGAGTCCAATCGGCCTACTGAATCTTCACCAATCCTCTGAAGAGTATCCCACCCAGATCCACCCTCCTAACCTATCCCCATGACCCCACATTTCCCATGGCCATTCCACCTAGCCTGCACATCCCTGGACAATACAGGGCAATTTAGCATGGCCAATCCACCTAATCTGCACATCCTTGGACTGTGGGAGGAGGCCCACATAGATATGGGGAGAATGTGCAAACTCCACACAGATAGTCACCCGAGGCTGGCGTTGAGCCTGGGTCCCTGGTGCTGTGAAGTAACCACTAGAGTGGAGTATGTTTCTATTTGAATGACAATTAAGTTATTCAGAAAGCACAACAGCCAGCTCCACAAGAGACCCCCACCAACCCTCATTCATCTCACCCTTTCAACATATTCCTCAATCCCTTTATCCGTCACATGTTTGTCCAGCTTCCTACATTGACACTCTTCACCT
The DNA here is from genome assembly GCA_024137785.1 of Ginglymostoma cirratum. NCBI lineage: Eukaryota > Metazoa > Chordata > Chondrichthyes > Orectolobiformes > Ginglymostomatidae > Ginglymostoma > Ginglymostoma cirratum. Next base: position 13,963,285 of record JAHRHZ010000140.1, on the reverse strand, counting down.
CAATCACTTCTTGTGTCAACCAGTTCCACATTCAAGCTCTCTCAGGGTAAAGAAGTTTCTCCTGAATCCCTCTTGGATTTTTTTGTGACTATTCAACATTTATGAATCCTAGTTTTGGTCTTGCCCACAGTTGAAAACGTCTTCCCTACATTTGCTGAACTAAATGCTTGAATACAAGTAAAGGCCTCCCAACCCTTCCCCATCCCCTGTCTTCCTTACTCTCAGAAAAGTGTCCAAACTGTTAAATCTTACCTCACTCAATTCCAGTATTATTTTTGTCAACTAGTTTTGTACCTTCTCAAGAATCTTTTTTTATAATACAGAGAGCAAACTGTTCACGTAAACTGGTAAATATTGAGGTGACATAATTATTTGCTATTTCTGCATTTCACAGTTGTTACCATTACGTTTATCATGTGATCTCTCAGTAGCTCTGGTCTGTGGTGGTGGTTAATTTGTTATTGGCTTTGTGTCTGTAGAATATTTCACTATTTATTTTTATATTTCTTGATAATGTGTTTTTCTTTTTACTTTCTTAATTTGTCTGCAACTTCTTTACTGACTCCTTTTGTAATCCTTTTTGTTATCTCTTGCATAATTGTTTCTGTAGCAAACAAGATTTCCAAATACAAAGGGTGTGTTCAGTTGCATAGGGTTCCAACCTCTCTCAGAGATGCATCACCTGGACTGAGTGATCAATTACACCTTTACATTTACCTTTCATTCCTGGTAGTCCTGGGAGGCCAGGTAGACCTGGTTCACCTGAAAAGCAAAACAACATTTCTTCTTATGCTGAGCACAAATAACGATACAGAATAGAATCAAATGACATCCTAAGTTTTGACCTTCAACAACAAATGAAATAGTCAAGGTCATTGGAATCCAGTGGATCAGGAGGTTTGGGAATTCCAAAGGAATGGATTAATGGAAGACAGGAAATGCAAATTCCTTTCTTGGCTCATTCTCAAAATACAAATTTTCTGCTCCACATCCTTCATGTGTAACACTGTCAGTAAGACAGTAAGTCACCAGAAACTGTCAAGTTGCTGCAGATTTCTTGACACCTTAGGCTAGTTATCTCATGAAATATGGCAATGGTGTGAACCAAGGAATTGCCCAATGACCGCACAACCCCTGGCAGGGTCAATGACAGAGGCCATAGTCACATACTTCCAAAACCATTCCCTATAGCATTCAGGCTCTGCGCCAAAAAATAGAAGACAGTAGAGAGGATTGCCAGCTCTGACGGTGATAGTATGATTTAGGCATGGGGAGCCCAGTCACCCAATTTCCTGTTCTTCTAACTGTAGTGACCTGACTGAAACAACACAGTTCAGTCTGACAGTCTGAAACCTGACACCCTCCTGTGACCCAGTGACAAACTGAACTGTATTCTTAGCCATGGACTCAAAGTATTTAGGAGCAAAGCAAATTATTATTCAACCTCAGCCGAAATATCTTCCTACCTCGCTCTCCTTTCGTAAATGACCCAGAATCACCTGAAGCTCCTTTCGCTCCTTTCTCTCCATGTTCACCTGAAATTGAACAAGAAACAAATCAATGATCATTGATCCTGTCCTAACATTTGTCAGTAATGCCGCCTGTTTGCCATTCATCAATAAATTTCCCCTGTTTCCCCATTGTCAATAACTCCTCCATCCCTATGATGCTGTAATCAATAACTGGCTCTTACCCGTGTCTCCTTTTGGTCCTCTTTGGCCGTCATGTCCAGGGGCTCCATGAGGACCCATTGGACCTGTAGAGAAATATTAAAATTAATAGACACATGAGTCTCCCATTATTTTACAATTCATACACAGAATATCTGTTAAAGTTTCTCATTACTGACCTATAATGGGGTCACAAGAAAAGAGAGTTTGAGTTATAAGGAAAGGCAGGATAGGCTGGGGCATTTTTCAGTGGAGCATAGGAGATTGAGAGGTGACCTTATAGAGGTTTACAAAATCATGTGGGGTATAGATAAGGTGAATGGCAGGTGACTTTTTCCTAGGATGGGGGATTTTAAGACTAGGAGGCATATTTTTAAGATGAGAGGAGAAAGATTTAAAAAAGACATGAGAGGTAATTTTTTGTTTTACACAGAAAGTGGTTTGTGTGCGGAATGAACTTCCAGGAGAATTGCTGGATGTCTGGATGTGGCTACAGTTACAATGTTTATAAGTCATTTAAATAAGGGAATATTTGGAGAGATATGGGCCAAGTGCAGATAGGTGGGACTAGTTTTGTTTGGGATTATGAATGGCATGGACTGGTTGGACCAAAGGGTCTGTTTCTGTGCTGTATGAATCTATAACTCTACAACATTACAAATAGGACCAGAATTAGACCAATTGGCTCCTTGAGCCTTCTTGGTCATTTAATACGATCATGACTCATCTTGGGCTTCAATTCCACTTTGCCACTCACTCCCAATTTCCCATATTTCCTGAGAGACCAAAAATCTGTCTATTCCAGCCTTAAATCTATTTGATGATGGAGCATCCACAGCCTCTGGATAACGAATCGCAAAGGCTTACAAGCTTTGAGTGAAGATATTCTCCCCATCTGAGGATAAGGAACTGATCGTTTTGGGACTGAGACTTGTGCTGTTCTTTTAGATTATCCGAGGGAGACAACATTTCAGAGTTGACCCTGTGAAAGCCCTTCAGAATCTTATATGTTTCCATGGGATCACTGATCATTCTTCTGAACTCCAGAGAATATTAACTCAATTTATTCAGCATCTCATCACAGGACAAAGCTGTCATCCCTTCACGGGACAAACCATCATTCTAGGCAACTTTGCTTCACTGCTTCAAAGAAAAGGATATCTTTCCTTAAGCGTGTAGGCTAAACCTACACACTGTATTCAGATGTGGTCTCACTAAACCCCTACATAATTGCAGTAAGTCTTTTTTTATTCCTGTATCCCAATCCCCTACGTAGAGTTTAACAAGTCATCTGTCCTTCTAATTGCTGGCAGTACCTGCATATTGGCTTTTAGTATTCCTCGGATGCACACACCCACTGCATTCTGCTTTCTTAAAATTTTTCCTATCAAAATGAAAAACTTCAAACTTCTTCACATTATGTTCCATCTACCACCTTGTTATCCGTTCGTGTAGTCTGCCTGTATCTCCTTGCAGCCTCTGTGTCCTCCACATGGCTTACATTCCCACTTAGCTGTATATCTGGTCAGAAACCCTGGATATATTACTATGTTTCTTGGCCTCAGTCATTAATAGAGATTGTAAAAAGCCACGTCCCTGAGCCCACTGAGCAAATAGGAGTTGGGGCAGAAAGGCTCACTGACCAATAGGAGCTGGGGGCAGGGAGGCTCACTGACCAATAAGAACTGGAGTCACAGGAGATGAAAATTCTGCAACAATTCTGCTCTTGGATTTTGTGTTTTACCATTTCTCAGCTTTACCTTGATATTTCTATCAACAAACCATGTTTACATCGATCTTATCCCACAAAGAGAAAAGGAATTAGAGAATCTGTTACCATGATACTGAAACCCTATATGATTCTTAACTTTCTAAAACAGCATACAGTACAAAAATGAGGGTGTGACGCTGAACCTACTTCAGCCCCGGCTGAAGGACTGTGTGCAGACAGGAACAATGTCAAGGGCTGGGACAAGGTGAAGAGGAGATTTACTAGAATGGTACCAGGGATGAGGGAGTTCAACTCATGTGGTGACACTGAGCTTGTTCTCCTTAGGGCAGAGAAGGGAGATTTCGTCGGAATGTTCAAAATCAAGAGGGGCCCAGATGGAGTAGACAAGGACAAACTTATTCCACTGACAGAAGGGTCAGTGAGCAGAGGACACAGATGTGATAATGACTAGCGAAATAACCAGAGGCAAAATCTGAGGGCACTGCCTCAAAGTGAGAAGTTTGAGATTTGTGATTTCAGAGAAGGTGAATGGTACGATTGAGAGATAAGGGAAGGAGCTGAGTGGAGTTAATTTCTGAAAAGAATGGGGTCAATTGGCCATTTAATATTCCTGAAACTTCTCTGTTCTTATGAACACACCTCAATCTGATAGAATAATGCAAAGAATATACATCGCTGTGTCACAAATTAAAGTTACCTGGCATTCCGGGAAATCCTTGATCACCTGTAAATAAAATAACAGGAACAGGTTAATGGAAATGTTAACAAAATTTCAGAGACAGGACAGACCGCGGAAAGGAAGAAAGTGGAAGAGATGAGGAAGTCAGACTCAAATGTGAAACAGAGAGACAGAGAGAGAGAGAGAGAGAGAGAGAGAGAAAGGCAGAAAGAGAGAACAAGAGAGACAGAGCAAGGGAAAGACTCAGAAACAGAGAGAGAGAGATAAAAGCAGCATGAGACACAGAGAGAGAGATCAAAGGGGGCCGAGAGAGAGAGATGGATACAGGGAGAGGGAAATGGAAGAAGGGAGATGAGAGTAGCCAAAGTGACAAGGTGATAAATGGGTAACAGAGTAAAAAATTAAAAAGTAAAGTTGAAGGATGCTTTCTGGCTTACCTTTAACCCCTGGAGGACCTGTTCAAAAGGCAATAGAAAATAAAGGATATTTGTTAGAATCACCAACAAAAGGGAATGGGGTCAGGGAACAGAACACAGAATTGCTGTTATACTATGGGCAGAGAGACCTAAAGGAACACATTGACATTACACAGACTTATATTACACAGAGGAGGCCATTCGGCCCAAATACTTGTGCTGGCTCTCTGACAGAGGTATCTATGACTTAGGAGTTCACATCCTGATAAGCTTCAGAGAACCAAAATGGGGAGAAAATGTAGGTTTCAAGTTCGCACTTACTGATAACGTGTCTCCTAACTAGTCACCTCTGCTCTGTCCTATTAAAGAGGTGTGCTGTCACTTAATGGTACCAGGCCAGTCAGTTCTGAAGCCTCACCAGCTCCACGGGTAGAGGTGGCCAATGCTGACACTCATTGGGACCATGTAGGTACTTCAACATGGGGCTCCACCTGGAGAAGATTCTTTAAAAGGTGAAATAATCAGGACCACAGCCACTTGGTCCATTCAAGGAGGGGGAATCCTCTGGGGAATTGTTTGAGCTGCAAACAAGGACTCTCTTGACCTTAGCCTCCTCTTTGGAATACAGAGCCTTATGCTTCACTGGCCTCCTGGACTGCCTAAAGGTGCTGTCTCCACGGCAATGACCATCTCTTATATGGTCAGGCCTCTGCTGCTGGTCACAGAATGTTGACCTTGCCAAAATAAGACAGCATAATTTAGTCTGCAATTTTATACCTCGACTTCCCAACTCCATGGTGCAGGGACCTGATCCAGATCCCTGACCATCCGCGGAAAATGTCCTCAACAGAGGGGTGCATCAGAGAGCCATCCAATGCTGCTTCCCTTATTTTCCCAGTACTACCACCCTCTTCCCAAATCCATCTCCCAGCAAATCAGCATGGGGCTGGAAAGATTCACTCCAAATACAGTCAAAGCTCTGTTGTATCAGGTACTCACCCTGTCGTCCTCTCACCGAATCTGTAACGAGAGATAATGAGAATCAGCTTTGGCCAGAAACATGGAGGTAAATTATTATTACTACTTCCCAGCTAGTAACTGCTACTTAAATAATTTCTAAACCAGAGTCTTCAGTAACATTTAACAAATCACTGAGCTTTGAAGATCATTTCTCTCTTATTCTTCCATGAGACGTGGGTGTTGCTGGTGAGGCCAGTATTTTCCACCCCTACCTAATTGCCTTTGAATTGTGTGGCTTACCCAATCATTTCAGAGGGCAGTTGCAGAGCCAATTATTTTGCAGACCGTCTGGAGACCCATGGAGGCCAAGCCAGGTAAGAATGGCAGATTTCCTACACTGAGGGATATTGGTGAACCAGATGGGCTTTTATAACAATCAATGGCAATTGCTTGATCATCGTTGCAGAGACTAGTTTTTATACTCTAGATTTAGTAATTGACCAACTGCAGAGGTGGGAGTTGAACCAGCCTCTTCAGAGCATTAACATGGGCTTTGACTAATCCACATACGCTATCAGTACATCTCTGTCTCCCATGGGAAATGGAGGAGGTGGGATTGGGGATATGAAGGAGGTGGGATTGGGGGATATGAGAGAAGTGGGATTGAGGGATAGGAGGAAGTCATAGAATGGAAAAGGCCCTTCAGCCCAACAAGTCTGTGCCAGTCAAAAACAACTAACTATTCCGATCCCATGTTCCAGCACTTGGACCCTAGCTTTGTATGTCTTGGCACCACAACTACACATCTAAGCCCTTCTTAAATGTTATGACAGTTTCTGTATTTATCACCCTTACAGTCACCGAGTTCCAGATTCTCACCACATTCTGGATGAAAATCATTTTCCTCACATCCCTCTAAACCTCCTGCCCCTTACCCTAACTCTATGGCCTCCGGTCACTGATCACTCCACTAAGGGGAAAAGTTCCTTCCTGTCTATGCCCTTCATAATTTTATACATTTCAATCATGTCCCCTCTCTCAGTCACCTCTGCCCCAAGGAAAACGACCCCAGTCTATCCAATCTCTCTTCATAACTAAAACTCTCTAGCCCAGGTGACATTTTGGTGAATCTCCATGCACCCTCTCCAGTGCAACCATAGCCTTCCTATGAAGTGGTGACCTCAACTGCATCCAATACTCCAGTTGTGTCCTAACCAGAATTTTGCATAGATCCAGCATAAACCTCCCTGCTCTTAAACTCTATGTGTCAGGTAATAAAGGCAAGTATCCGATATACCTTCTCAATCACTTTATCAACCTGTGCTGCTATCCTAAGGAACTGGTGGACATGCGCGCTGAGGTCTCTCTGGTCCTTAGTGGTACTGACCATTGTCTATTCCCTGGCCTTGTCTGTCCTGCCCAAGTGCATTATCTCACACTTATCCGGATTGAATTCCATTTGCCACTGATCAACCCGTCTGTATTCTCTTGTAATCTAAAGCCATCCTCTTCACTATTTACACTAAATTTCATATCATCTGCAAATTTACTGCTCAACCCACTTACATACAAATCTAAATAATTTGTATATACCATAAAGAGCAACAACCCCAAGACTGTTCCCTGTGGAAACCCACTGGACATTGGCTTCCAGACACACAAACATTCCTTGGCCATCACCCTCTGCCTCCTGCCACCCTTCCAATTCTAGATCCAATTTGCCCCCAAATTTCCTTGGATCCCATTGGCTCTTACCTTTGCTGTCTGCATCCCATGCAGGACCTTGTAACAAGTTTTGCATAAGTCCAAAAAGACCACGTCAAATGCTTTGCTCTGACCTACATATTTGGACACTTGATCAAAAATTTCAATTGAATTGATCAGACGTGACTTGCCCCTAACAAAACCACGCTGACTGTTCTTGACTAACTCCTGCCTCTCCAAGTGCAGATTAATCCTCAGAATTGTTTCCAAAAGTTTCTCCACCACTGTGTTAAACTGACAGGCCTGCAGTTTCCCAGTTTATCCCTTCTTCCTTTCTTGAATCATGGTACCAAATTGGTCGTCTTCCAGTCCTCTGTCACCTCCCCTGTGGCTGGAGTGGAATTGAAAATTATTGCCAGTGCCCCTGCTATTTCCTCCCTTGCCTCACTCAAAAACTATGATATGGTTCATTCAGTCCTGAAGATTTACCTGGTTTCTAGACAGCAGACCACCCAGAACCTACATTGTGTCTATGCTCATTTCTTTACATATATCAGTCCTCCTCCTTGACTTCTATACCCACATCATCACAAAGTATTCATTTAAAACCACACATCTGGTCTTTTCACCCATGCACAAATTGCTACTGTGGTCCTTAATGGGCCCTACTCTTTCCCTTAATGTACTTGTAAAATAATTCAGGATTTTCCTTTATTTTACATTTCATGTCCCCCATTTGCTCTCCTAATTTGCTTTTTAAGCTCCCCTTGCACATTCTCTAACCCTCTAGGTCTTCTGCTGTTTTCAGTCCTTGGTATGTGGCACAAGTCTCCCCTTTTCTCTTTAGCCAATCATTATCCCTTGATATCCAGAGCTCAGTGGAATTGTTAGTCCACCCTTTATCTTTATTGGAACATATTGGCCCTGTACTCTTCCTATTTCCTTCTTGAATGTGTCCCACTGCTCTGATACAGATTTAGCTAAACATGTCTGCTCCCAGTGTACTCTGGCCAAATCATACCTGATCTTATAAAAAAAACTGGCTTACTCCCAATTTAGAACTTTGATTTCAGATCTATCCTTGTCCTTTTCACAACAGGTTTGATGGGATTGAGGGAAATGGGGAGGAGGAGGGATTGAAGGATTTGGGGAAAAGGTGGAATTGAGGAATGCGGAGGTGGGGTGGAAGTACATGGGGAGGAGGTGAGTCAGAAATAGAGATTTTCTGCTGATTTCAGATGGAATAATCTTGTTTTTAAACATCAATCATGGGAAAATCTCACTGCATTTAACAATGTTCCCAACACCAAATGCTTTGGCCATTTGCCCTGGACTCTGTGCTCTCACCTTGATATTCTGGAGTCTCTAATTTGTTTTTTATCCGGGTCCATATGTTACGTTCAATGTTTGTTTCTGAGCCACCAGCTGCCGTGCCCACCTGTCTATCCCATTCTTCCTTCAGGATATTAACACGGTCAGAATGAAGCTTCCCAAATGTTGGTCTTGATTCCAGTTCGCTGACACGGCTTTTCAGCTTCTTCACCTCTTCCGCTGCAGAAATAGAGTCACATGGGTCAATGGTCTCTATGGCGATCATACTGCCAATCAGGGCTCAAACGGAACATTGAGAGCCAAGACAAAAATGATTAGAAAACCAGACCGGGGTGGGGCATGTTCCCATGCCTCCAGGATTGGCCTGGATTCTCCAAGAATTGGAGATCAATCCCCAGAGCATTTCAGCATGAAGGTGAAGGAGTAAAATCCCTGGGGTAACTGTGCTTGTCTTCAACACTTCTCTCCAATAATTTTAGAGAACAGGGTCTATTTCACCAGGCTGTGGCAATTGGAGCGAATAGAACACGCGATGAAAGCCTAGCGTTGCATTCAACTGGATTTGGTAAGCTGGTGACCAGCTCACACTCGAAACAATATGGGCCCTTCCCCTGCACCACACCCCCCAACCCCACACCCCACCTCCTCCTCCAGGCCATCATCCATTCTCTCAAAATCAGTACACAAACGTTGGATTCTCCCCTGCATTCTAATTAGATCTGTGCAGGAGAATTAACTCACATTTTCCCTTCCACTACACCCTGTTATTGTCACTTGGAAAACTGCAGACCCAGGGACCAACTGAAGAAGGGCAGGGGTAGAAAACTTTCTAGGTCCCTATAGGCACGAAACTTTGATTCAGGATTTCCAGGATTTCCCTGACCTTCTACAAATGGCCCCCTCAGCTGCCTTCACTTACTGCAGCCGTTCCCTATTGATGGTTGCTTCAGCCAGGAGCTTATCATCAACCCTAAACCCCCTCAGTGTCTCGCCAATGTAAGTACTGCCTTCAGCTACACCTAACTAATCAGGAAAAGGTCCAGCCCAAATTCTTCAATCCTCTGATTTGCATCTCATCCTTTGGAAGTGGTCATCAATGCCAAAGCTATCATTTCGTGCCCGACCATAGTTCCCTAGGGTGAGCCGCCTTAGAATCATAGGAAATAGGAACAGGTGCAGACTATTCGGCCCTTCGATTCTGGTCTGAATTATGATCAGGGCTGATGATCCAACTCAGCACCCTGTCCCTGGTTCAGATTCTTTAGCCCTATGAAGTATGTCTAACTCCTGCTTGAAAACTATGTTTTGGCCTAAGTGACTTTCTGTGTGGAGAAACTTCCTCAAGCTCGCCCCTCTCTGGGTGATGAACTTTCTCCAGCCCCCACTCCCTGCTCCCTCCCCCAGCCCTATGCTCTATGCCCTTCCCCCAGACCCCTGCTCTCTGACCCTGCCCCAGCCTTTCTTGGTCCCTGCAGCACCCCTCTCTCCCTTTCCCCCAATTCTTACCCAGTGCAATGAGGCCGAGTAGGAGGCCAAGGAGCAGTAACCAGGCCAAGAGCAGTCCCAGCAGCCACTTCCACCAGGTGCAGCAGCGACAGCAGGAGCACCAGGAAGGCAAGGAGCCCACATTCTCCTCACTCGACCGGATCTCTGCAAAGAGAGGCACAGAAAACATGAGCAATTATCAATACTGCCAGCTAGCTGGCAGGTGGGTGAGCAGTTTACTGTGGTTTAGTGTTGTGTCTGATGTACAGGGTGATTCTGGGCTTTATAAAGAGGAGGCACTGAATAAATTGGAACACAGGGACTTGAAGAGGCCATGCAGCCTTTCAAACTTGCTTCACCATCGTAGATCATGATCAATCACCCAACTCAATGGTGGCCTAATGCAACTGTGAAGACATTGCAGTGAAAATGAAAATATATAAAACTTCACACTTTAGAAAGGATGTGAAGGCCTTGGAGACAGATTGGCACCAGGAATAAGAGACTTCAGTTCATGTGGAGGGACTGGAGAAGCTGGGATTGTTCTCCTTGGAGTAGAGAAGGTTAAATGGAGATTTAATTGAGACATTCAAAATCAGTAATAGTTTTAATGGAATATAACTGTTGCCTAAGGCAGGAACATCGGTAAAAGGCAGGAACAGATTTAAAGTGATTGGCACAGGAACCAAAGAGCAAAATGAGATTTTTTTCTACTTGTGTACAGGTTGTCATGATGAGGATTGTATTGTCTAAAAAGATTTGTGGAAACAGATTCAATAGAAACATTCCAAAGAGAATTGGAGAAGGGTTGTGAATCTGTGGAATTCCCTGCCCAGTGAAGCAGTTGAGGCTGCCTCGTTGAATGTATTAAGGTAAAGATAGATAGATTTTTGAACAGTAAAGGAATTGAGGGTTATAGTGAGTGGGAGGGCAAGTAAAGCTGAGTCCAAAAAAAAGGTCAATATGATCTTATTGAATGGCAGAGCAGGCTCAACAGGCCAGATGGCCGACTCCTACTCCCATTTCTTATGTTCTTAGGTTCTAAAGAAATACAAGCAGGGTGATGAGGAGAGAGCAGCTGGGCATAGAACTCAATGAGAAGCTCTTTTAAAGAGATAAGACATGCCTAATGATCTGAATTGCCCCCTCTTCTGCTTTAATCATGAACAGAACATCTATGTTCTATGTTCGAGAACCTTAGAGTTCTTTACATTCACAACTTCTGAGGTTTGAATAATTGCTGAATCTCAGCTCAATGTTTGGACTTGTCAGGCAATGTGGACATAGAACAACTGGGTGTTTTCACTGACCTGCATACGTTGCCTTGTCCTTAGTTGCCATCTTCAGACCTCCTGGACAAATAGAAACACTTATTCATCAGTGAACAGACAACAGTATTAGATAGAGAAAGAAAGACAGGCGTCGACAGAGAATCAGATAGAGAGTGTCAGAGACGTCAGGTGGAGAGACAAAGTCAGATGGAAAGATAGAGCATTACATAGCTAGATAGAGAGGGAGAGTGTGAGTGTCAGACAGCCACAGCAAAAAACAACAAAGATTTAATTGACACTCTGAGTTAAACTATGATTAAATTCCAAAACGTTATTGTTATATGAAGTAAAGCCATGGAAACATGGGATCTCAGGCATTGCTCCAGTGAAACTCTGGGAGGAATTGAGTGACCTTGTACAGTCTGTCTTGTCCACTGCTCACCGTTTGTATGAGCCTTGAGCCCCGATGCAGCACTGCTCATCACTATCTGCTCTTTCTTCAAACCATCATCTGTGGTTGATGCTGTGAGACATAAACCGGAATCAAATTAACCGGCCAAGCTTCACACCAGATCCACCCCCCCACCCTTTACATTAATGTTACCCAGTCCACAAGTGGCACAATTTCCCCACAGAATGAACAAGGGGTGGAGATGCTGTGTGGGGCACAGAAGGTGCGAGGGGCACAGGGGATGTGAAAGTTATTGTGAGAGAGATATGCAGCAGGTGAAGGGCGTGGAGGGGTGGGGGATGAGGCAGTGTACAAGAGTGAAAAGTGTTCAGCAGGGAACAGCCAAGGGAAGAAGAGGACTGAAGGGTGCTGAGGTGCTGGGGGAGGGGGTGTTGTAGGGGTGAAGGTGTTAAAGAGGAAAGAGAAGCTGAGGTAAGCAGGATGATGGAGATGTAAGAGTGTGAGGGGTTTATTGTGGATTCTGAGAGGAGAGAGAGAGGGGGAAATGGTATTTGGTGCAATGGAGGTACTATGACTGATGGAGGTATTTGATGAGGAGTTGGGGACTGCAGGAGACATAGGGATATATAGTGAGGGTGGTGGAGGGGACAATGGCATGGAGGAGGTATAGTGTCAATGGAGGTACTGGTTGAGGGCAATACAAGTAATGATGGGAGGACAGGGGCTGCTGAGAAGGTAAAGGGAGTGATGGAGGTAATGGGTGAAGAGAGTGAAGGGGGTAATATGCAAAGGGCTGCACCTTTAGGCCACATAATTGAGGTGATGGCTTTGATAGGAATCTGCACTTCCCACTTCCTTGTCTATTTTTAGTTCTGCCGATACTTTTCTGCGTCTAAAACCTAATTTCCTCTTCCTAATATTCTGCCCATATGTTCATCTCTATCCTATAGTATTCCAATGGAAACAATTCAATCCAGTTGGAATTATAAGGATTTTCATCCAGTGTCAATATTAAGTGGTGACATGGTTTGGAATTTGTCACTTCTCAATCCTGTGTGGGATGGTCACTGTGAATTTGGCCAGTTTAATAAATCATTCTCTCCTCTCCTGATACTTGCTCAGGTTCCCAGAGCCTCCAAAGGGTAGGATCTTTGCCAGATGGTTGGTCAGCTACAGGAACCCTCACTGTTTGTTACCCCTTCCTTGTACAGAGCATTAAGCTCCTTTGAAGGTTTCCCATTGCTGCCTTGTTTAGCATTTAATACCGAGAGATAAGAGCTCCAAGATCCCTCTAGCCATAAGACTGTTCTGGAGCCTGGATACAAATAGCACTACCTAATTATTTTACTGGGACGGCTATCAAGTGCTGTTCGAATATGACAGCAGCACATCCAGGTTGGGGACACACACTGGGGTCAGTTTTGGCAAGACTGAAGACTGTGGCAATGTAGTCCCACAGTTGGGTTGTGCCTGGGAATGGGTGCAGGGTTGGTGTGAATACAGATTTGAGTCAGGTTAGAGTTGGGTGTTGAGCTGGACATGAGTAGGGAGCTGTGTCCAGCTAGGTCACTTCAGGAATTAGAACATAGAACAGTACAGCACAGTACAGGCCCTTCGGCCCACAATGTTGTGCCGACCTATTATCCTACTCTAAGAACAAACTACCCTGCATAACCTACATTTTAATATCATCCATGTGCCTAATCAAGAATCGCTTAAATGTCCCGAATGTATCTGGCTGCACTACCACTGCCGACAGTGCATTCCATGCACGCACCAGTCTCTTGTTTAGTGAGCAGTTTTGAATGTTACCAGTGAAGCTGGCAGGAGACGCAGTGAAGAGTTTGCCGCTGTCCTTGGTCATGATCAGAAGCTCTGTGTCCTTTTTAGGAGGAGTGTTTTCCTTCTCCAGCAGCAAAAACTTGTAGTCTTTCTGTAAAATGTCGTCAGTGCCTGTGGTCCCCACTATGAAGAGAAACATTGCAAAGAGTGACTCCCTATTCCAACTTCAGCCCTGAAATTCCTGATACACCCCAGTCCCAAAATCCCCAGCACATTCCTGATCCTGAAATCCCTAACACATACCGATCCCAAACCCGATACATTCCCAATCCCAAAATCCTCAACATTCTGATCCCAAAATCCCCAACACATCCCATCACCGAAATCCCAAATACATCTTGATCCCAAAATTCTCAACACATCTCATTCCCAAAATCCCAAACAATCGGATTCCAAAGATCTCAACATGGAAATCAGCAAATGTCATTTTGATTAAAGGGTGGAACCAAAATGAACAGGGTTAGAATGAATAGATGAGAGGAGAAATAATCATGTAACATTCCCTTTAAATTGCGCCCAGAGGAGCGGCATGCTGGAAATGCCTGGATTGCCAGGGTATCAGTGTGATGGGATTTTTGGGGATATCAGTCTGCTGGATTTGCCAGGGTAACAATGTCTCTCACTGACCTGTGGAGCTAGTTTGGCCTGTGGTAACACCACTGGAATTCAATACAAGGTTTTTCTGCACCGCCAGTGCTGGAGGGACAGCGGAAGGTGCAGAGACATCCATTAGGGAACCGAGGAGAGAATGAAATAAACACAATCAGAATAAATGAATATATCAAAACTCAGAACTAATAGCACATTTATTCACCAACTAAATTCCTCCTCTAAGTGCCACATACCTTAATTCCCAAAGGTGCTGACTCTCACTGGGATACAGTTCCTGAAGGCACTGACTCACTGGGATACAGTTCCTGAAGGCACTGACTCTCACTGGGATACAGTTCCTTAAGGTGCTGACACTCATTGGGATACAGCTCCTGAAGGTGCTGACTCTCACTGGGATACACTTCCGGAAGGTGCTGACTCTCACTGGGATACAGTTCCTGAAGGTGCTGACTCTCACTGAGATACAGTTCCCTGAACGGGCTGACTCTCACTGAGATACAGTTCCTGAAGGTGCTGACTCTGTATCTAACTGGTCAATACTCTTCACGGTCTAATATGTTTCAATCAAGTTACGTCTTTCCGTACTAGACTTAGATTGGTATGAGCCTAGACTGTCCAACTTTTTCTTATTTGACAACACACACATTCCAGGTGTTAGTCCAGTGAATCTCCTCTGAACTCCTTCCAACATAATTATGTTCTTCTTTAAAGCCTGTTGGGCTGTGCTGTTACCCACTTACCCCAGTTCCTAATTATCCCTTTTTACCCCATTTGCTGTAATTTCTGGTTCACCCATTTCTCTGCTGGACTCTAATCCTGTTAACATGTGAAGAGGACACTGTTGCTGGTGACTGGTGCTTTACTCACCTGAGTTGGAGTTAGTCTGGGTCTGTGTTGGACTAGTGACCAAACTGGATGCGGCTGTTAGATTGTTCTGAACCCCTTGAACTGTCAACAATACAGAAGATAACAAGCAGAGTGAGAGCAGGATGGGAATAGAGTTAGCAGTGATTAGAGATAGCTGCACTTATTGTGAAGATGACCATCAGTAGCACAATGCCCACACATTTGCAGGAAAACAAGCTTGCAGTGCCATATCATTGCAGCTACCAGAAACATTATCTTTGTTTTGTTTTTAAAGTTATATTATAGGATTTGAGGCCTGACACATATTTCTGGAGCTGCCTTGTCAAAAAGCTCAGTGAGTATGAAACTGACAACCAAGTGTGTTGTACTGTGCTGTACTGTTCTGCAGTTCTATATTCTATGTATGTCCATAGCCAGCACTCAACTGCACATGCTGCAAACACTCCTGTGCCTGTGCCTGCGCCTGTGCAGTGTCCTCTACAGTGAGGAATGATGGCTGGGCCGCCAAGTGGATGGGAGTACTCTGCCAGGGAGGAGGATCTCGGCCTAATTCCCTAACCCTTACTCCCAGCTTTCCTGACCCTCTCTCCCACAGCCTGCCTGACCCTTTCTCTCCAGCATCCCTGACCCCTTCTTCCCCAAATAAAGCAGGAGCCTTTAACAGAAGGTTGTTCACAGGGGTGTAGTCAGACAGGATTTTAAACTGAGATAGAATTCGCAAATATTGAGACAGGAGCCCAAAAGCTTGGTCAAAGTGGTCAGTTTTCAGAAACATGCTTAGAAAGGCAGAGAGGTCTAGGGAGGGAATTTCAGAGTGTGGGAGCCCAGGCAGCTGAAGGCATGGCTGCCAATGATAGAATGAAGCAAATTGCAGAATAGGCCAGAATTGCAAGAGCGCAGAGAGCTGACAGGGTTGTTGATGTGGGCGAACTCAAATAGTGAGACCATGGAGAAATTGGCAGACAAGGAGAGAATTTTAAAATGGAGGTGTTGTCAGATGGGGAGCCAATATATGTCCAGAAACACAGGCAGTAATAAAGGAACTGGATTTTGGTAAGTTATGACATGGGGGTAGAATTCAGGATATGCTGAAGTTTACAAAGCGTGACTGACAGGAGGACAGCAGTGCCATAGCTAGTCTAAAAGTGACAAAGGGTAACGAAGAAGAGGTTTCAGGGGCAGATGAATTGAGGCAGGGACAGAGACAGGAAATATGATGGAAAGGGAGCTATGCAGCCTTGGATTGTGGAGTGGACATGTGATCAGAACTTGGCTCAGGGCCCAATAGAATATACAACTTACAAATTGTCCGTTTCTGACCCAGCTTGGGAGATTGTTTGAGTCAGGAACAAGGCAAAAGACTTTGTGATAGGGATGGTAGACAATGGCTTCAATCTCCCCAAAAATTATTTGCTGGAAATTTCTGCTCATCCTGCATCACTTCAGGAGAAGAAATCCTTTCATCTTAAAACTATGCAATGACCCAATCTTCACTCCTCTCTGGGGTATAGGGTCCAACAGACCAACAACTTTCTCAGAGATAAGATTTCTTCTCATTTTCATTTTAAATGGGAGTCACAGGAAGGAATGCCCCTTAATGTCACCCCTTAATGCCTGGCTCTAATGTGGTATGTTATTACCCAACCATTTTAGTACAAGTTCCCCAAACTGTGCAGCATATTTTGGGTTCTGATTTTATGAGTAGATGTGAACTGTCTTTTGTCTGTCACACAAAGAAAGAATACCTGACTAAAAGGTTTGAGTATTCCTTTTGGGCAACACAGCCAACCCCATTCCCACCAGAAACCATTATTTCTCTATGTATCTAAACTGTATCATCTCAAAAATCACCTTAAACAGCTCAGTTAGATCACCTGTTAATCCTTGGTATTCAAGGGTACACAGAGCTAGTTTTTCCTCATAATTCAACCCTTTAAATCCAAAATCATTTTGGTGAATTTTTGCTTGGCCATTCCACTAAATTCTGAGCAAATGTGAGGAGCGCAGAACAGAATGCTGGACTGCAGGTGGAGTCTAACCAGAGACTTCCTGAACTTTATATGATATTTATCCAAAGGTCGGGGTATTGATTCATCTGTGTTAAAGCAGTTAGTCAATCAACTGACCTGTTGAAGTGGTAATTCCCACAGTCCCTGTCACTGGGCTTGTAGCTTTGTTATTCTGGATTTCATTTACTGTGAAAAATGAAATAATTTGAATTTGAGAATCGATAGAGATTAAGTCAAACTAGTCTCAGAGAGACAGCATTTAGAACCAAGCCACTGAAATCCACTCATACAGCAGCCTACAGAATCACCAAGAATTCCAAAATCAGCTTCTGTTTAAATTCATTATATTCTGTCACTGAGAGAACTCTCTTTCTCAGTGTGGTGGCATTGGTTAACCCAGACAGCGTAGCACACTGAGACCTTGAAATGCTCAACTCCACTCAGAGCTGCAGCTGCAATGTAACCGCCAGAAACTGGGCAACTTCTAAACACCAAACAGTGATGTATATATATCAAGAACAGAATTTTCTGGAAAAGCTCAGCAGGCCTGGCAGCACCAGCGGGGAGAAATCAGAGCTAATGTTTCAGATCCAGTGACCCAGTGCTCAGCAGGTCTGAGAAAGGGTCTCTGGATCCAAACGTTAACTCTGATTTCTGTCTACAGATGCTGCCTTACAGATACTGAGCTTTTCTGGCAATTTCTGTTTTTGTTTCTGATCTCCAACAGTTCCTTCAGTAGTGTTATATATTGTATAGCACAGTGTGTTATTGGCATCGTATAACAATACAGTGCGTGTCACTGGGTATAACACAGTAAATATTATCTAGTAACATACTGTTACTGGGTATAATACGGTCTGTATTATGGAATAACACTGTTACTGGGTATAACTGTGTGAATATATATTTATATAGTATTCTAAGTGTTTAATTGGGAATAATAGTCTATATTCTACAATAACACACTGTGTGCTATTGGCTATGAACTGTACATTATATAACAGCAGTGTGAGAATGGGTATAACAGTATATTTTACAACAACACACTGTGTATTGCTGGGTATAAGATTCCTGTAGATACAGTTCCTGAGCAGGGACCCTGGAGAGTGAGAGGTGCTGATTCTGTGCTGTTGAGGTTTGGTACCTACCTGTTAGAGAAGTGGATCCTGCTGTATTGAACATCTGTGTCCCAGCCGAGGAGAGGTTGTTACGATACTCCGTCACTCCGATACTGGAGCCACCGGCCGGTACAGGTGTAGTCCAGATGTAGGCGGGTAAAGCAGCATTCAGAATAGCAGTATCATATCTCCCAGACACTGGGAAAATGGAAAGGAACAAACATCACAAGGTCTGTGTTTTATAAATGCGCTAGTCAGAAGGAGAGGTAGAAGCTCTCAAGAATGGATAGAAAGGGGAAACAAGCAAAGGAACAGAGAAGCAGAGAGAAAGAGAGACAGGGAAAAAGCGACAGATGGAAAGTGGTTGACTGGGAAAGGAAGGAAGTGAGGAAGAAATGGATATCGAGATATTCAGGCATTTTTGTCTTTGAGTGCACATTTTCTCCATATAGATAAGTACGGGGTGGTGCATTTGGCAAGAAATAAAAAGAGATCTTAGACTTCATAGAAAGAATCAAAACAGCTCAGGCTCATTTTGGGATTAAAAACAGGAAAGTTAGAGTAAACATGCATCAATCTCAGTCGAGACACTCCCTTACCTGACTGTGAACTTGCGCTCACCATCTTAGTTTCCACAACAGCCTTTTTGGGATATGGCAGGGTGTTTGTGGTCGTGCGAGGTGGACTGATGCTGGCCGATCGGCTGCCTTTCAATAACCGTTTCACATCATCCAACTCTGTCCCTGGGTACAGCAACAAAACAGGACAAGGTCAGAGCCTGGGAACCACCCTGGGTACAACACCCTGATCTAGAGGGAATCCACCCATGTTAGAGGTGTCATCTCCTGACACATGAACTAGTAAAAAGCCATTCTCTACAACAATGTGACAAATCAGAAGGTGAGAAGCAAACTAACATTTATCCTGGAATTGGAGGGGGCTGGCAGGAAATGTATCAAGGGGAGCCTGTTCAGTATCTGAGAGTTGCAGACTTACACACACACACAACAAAATATATGTACAAACATGCATGCACTCACTAAAGATGCACACAGGCAGACATGCACACACACACACATACACACACATGCATACACACACGCACACACAGACAAGCACACGCATACGGACATGGTGACAGACAAACACATACACTCATTGTGAACACAGAGAGTGCGCATGTATACACAAATGGACAAGCACACACAGATAAACACATAGACATAGGGGAGGCGATGGCCAAGTGGTATTATCGCTGGACTGTTAATCCAGAGACCCAGTAAATGTTCTGGGGACCTGGGTTCAAATCCTGCCATGGTGGAATTCGAATTCAATAAATATCTGGAATTAACACTCTAATGATGACCATGAATCCTTTGTCAATTGTCGGGTAAAACCCATCTGGTTCACTAACATCCTTTACGGAAGGAAACTGCCATCCATACCTGGTATGGCCTACATTTGACTCCAGGCTCACAGCAATGTGGTTGACTCTTAACTACCCTCTGGGCAATTAAGGATGGGCAATAAATTCTGCCTGGCCAGTGATGCCTTCATCCCGTGAATGAATAAAGGAAAAAGAAACTTGCAGAGCACAGAGTGCTTTGACCATTCCACCTCCCTTTAGCTGGATCCCACATTCTGTAAATAAGGCACCAGCTTATCACTCACAGATTGTTGGCAGTGCCAGTTTAGAGGGTTGGGGGAGGGAATGTAGGGAAGGGGATGGGGAGGTATTTTCTCACCACATGTTTCATCCTCAGAACACAGAACGAAGAGGAAACATTCAGATCCCTTCAGCCTGTTGCAGCTTCTAATTAGATTGCGATCGGTAATTTACCTCCATCAGCCCATGTTGTTTCAGTAACTCTTAACCCTACCTTACACCATAGAGATCTGTCCATGTGAGATTTGATATTCCCAGTGAACCCCAGCCTCACTGTCTTTTAAGAGCAGAGATTTCCAGATTTCTACTCCCTGCTATGTGAGGAAGAGCTTCCTGACATCCTCTTCCCGAATGGCCTGGCTTGGGTTTTAAGGATCTGACCCCCTTGTTCTGGAACACCCCACCCAGAAGAGAAATTCCACTGACCCTATTAAATTGCTTTAATCGTTACATATACCTTGATTAGTCAGGTGAATACAAGCCTGATCTATAAAACCATCCTGAGTTTATAACTTTGCAAGTCCCACAATCCTCCAGTTTCCTACCCTCCCAGTGCGAACACCAGTTCACCTACTCCCAGGGATGGGGTTCACACACAGTAATGGAGAAGCCAGAATCAGTACAATAAAGGCTGGGAGGTTGGGTCCATGCACTGTCACCCTACACTCCACACGCCTCAGTCTTCATTGACAGATGGAAATGGTACTTACATCGTCCGGATGGTGAAGCACTCTGCAGCCGGGCCCGGATTGCACTCTCTGAAACACAAGGAGCTCCAATTACTCAGTGGAAGCAGATAGTACGGTCTCAGCTGTTTATATTGTCCCTCACTCACCCTACACAGCATCCATCGTTACAGATAGGGCAGTTTCAATTCTCACATCTCGGTGTTTCCACAATCAGCAGCACTTTACATTCATATACTACTTTTAATAAGGAACACAATCAGTGGGAGAATTATTCTCAAGAGACTCTGCACATTAACTGTGTGATTTGTGTATTCTAGTAATAAGTTTTATTTTATTATTTCACATTAATTCAGATGGGTGTTAACTGGTCAAAACTATCAAGGTTGGATTGGAGTTGTAGGTATGTAATAGGTTGATAAAATTTTGTAAATGTGTAATCATGAGACTCCAGCAATAGCCTTCGTTTCCTATCTCAGGATTAACATCACAGTCTGCTCTGAAATAATGCCACAAGATAAAAAAAATCAGCTGAACAAGGAGACTGCGCACCATTTCCTCAGTACTGACCTTCTAATATGACTCTGTGACAGTGCAGCACCTCCTCAGTATTGCCTCTCTGACAATGCAGCACTCCCTCAGTACTGACCCTCTGACAGTGCGGCACTCCCTCAGTACTGACC
>JAHRHZ010000140.1:13916381-13942131 GCA_024137785.1 Ginglymostoma cirratum | reverse complement strand
CCTCAGTACTGACCCTCTGACAGTGCGGCACTCCCTCAGTACTGACCTTCTGACAGTGCGGCACTCTCTCAGTACTGGCCCTCTGACAGTGCGGCACTCCCTCAGTACTGACCTTCTGACAGTGCGGCACTCCCTCAGGACTGGCCCTCTGACTGTGCGGCACTCTCTCAGTACTGACCCTCTGACAGTGCGGCACTCCCTCAGGACTGGCCCTCTGACTGTGCGGCACTCCCTCAGGACTGACCCTCTGACAGTGCAGCACCCCCTCAGTGCTGAACCCTTGACTATGCTGGGCTCCTTCAGAACTGAACCATAAGTGTTAGCCTGTGTTTAGACTCATAGCTCAGAAGTGAATCTTAATCCCAAACCATCTAGTTTGAGGTGAGAGGGTGATCCACTGAGCAAGTCAGAGATACTGAGTGCAGTCAAGCTGCAGTTAGCATTCACACCTGAAACCTGTGTCAGAGACATAGACAAACTGCTGCTGCAAGAACCACAATGATGCCTTTATAGGCTAAAGAACATAATGGACACAGTATCAAACAGGGTAGATGCTATCTTACCTCGACTCTGACTCCTCCCTCTAGTGTTTGAGGTACCTGAGAACAACCAATAAGGCATCAGTTAGTATTGAGCATTGCAGATCAGAACAGATGCCTTGGAAAGAGGATTTCCCAGAAAGGACAAGGACTGAATCAATTTGGCTAAAGCTAAGGAGCAAAAAGATACAACTAATTTGGTTTGTGTTATATATCCACCACTAACTATTGGGAAGGATGTAGAGAAACAAATATGCAAGGAAACTACTGAGATGCAAAATTTATAAAGTGGTTACAATGGAGGAATTAATTACCCAAATTATATGAGCGAATAATAAGGGGTAGAAAAAGGCAAGAGTTTCTAGAGACTGTTCAGGAGAATTTCCTTCAGTAGAATGTGTCTAGTCTAATAAGAAAGAAAGTACTGTAGAGCTAGAGTCATAGAGTTATACAGCACGGAAGATCTTTTGGTCCAACTTATCTGCGCTGACCAGATATCCCAATCTGACCTCGTCTCATTTGCCAGCATTTGGCCTGTAGCCCTCTAAACCCTTCCTATTCATATACCCATCCAGATGACTTTTAAATATTACAACTGTACCAGCTTCCACCACTTCCTTTAGCAGCTCATTCCATACAAGCACCACTCTCTGCATGAAAATGTTATCCCTCAGGTCCCTTTTAAATCTTTTCCCTCTCACCTTGAACCTCTGCCCTCTAGTTTTGGACTCCCCCACCCCAGGGAGAAGACCTTGACTATTCACCCTGTCCCTGCCCTTCATGATTTTATAAACCTCGATAAGGTCACCCCTCAGCCTCCGGTGCTCCAGGGAAAATAGCCCAGCTTATTCAGCCTCTCCCTATAGCTCAAATCCTCCAGTCCTGGCAACATCCTTGTAAATTTTTTCTTTACCCTCTGAAGTTTAACAACATCCTTCCTACAGAAGGGCGACCTGAATTGTATGCAGTATTCTAAAAATGGCCTCACCAATGTCCTGTACTGCCGCAACATGACGTCCCAACTCCTATACTCAATGTTCTGACTAATGAAGGCAAGCAGGCCAAATGCCTTTTTCACCATCCATTCACACACCTACCTGTGTCTCCACTTTCAAGGAACTATGCACCTTCACCCCTAGGTCTCTTTGTTTGGCAACATTCCCTAGGGCCCTAGCATTAACTGTATAAGCCCCAGGTTACCTTACCAAAATGCAATACTTCACATTTTATTTAAATTAAACTCTATCTGCCACTCCTTGGCCCATTGGTCCATCTGATCAAGGTCTCATTGTACTCTGAGATAATCTTCTTCACAGTGCACAACATGACCTATTTTGGTGTCATCTGCAAACTTACTAACCATACCTCCTATATTCACATCCAAATCAAATGTATAAATGATGAAAAGCAATGGACTCAACACCAATCCTTGTGGCACATCACTGGTCTCGGGCCTCCAGTCCAAAAAGCAACCCCTTAGCACCCCTTATCTGTCTCCTACCTTCAAGCCAATTTTGTATCCAAATAGATAGTTCCCCTGAATCCCATGTGATGTAACCTTAGTAACCAGTCTACCATGCAGAACCTTGTCAAATGCTTTGCTTAAGTCCATGTAGATAATGTCTACTGCTCTGCCTTCATCAATATTTTCACCCCTTCAAAACGCTCAGTTAAGTTAGTGAAACACAATCTCCTGTGCACAATGCCATGTTGACTATTATTAAGCAGTCCTTGCCTTTCCAAGTGCATGTAAATCCTGTCCCTCAGGATCCCCTGCAACAACTTACCCACCATTGACGTAAGTTCACCAGTCTATAGTTCCCTAGCTTTTCGTGACAGCCTTTCTTAATTAATAGCACCACATTAACCAACCTCCATTCTTCTGGCACCTAACCCGTGGCTGTCAATGATATAAATATCTCAGCAAGGGGCTCAGCAATCACTTTCCCAGTTTCACACAAAGTTCTGGGAAATAGCTGATCAGGTCCAGGCGATTTATCTATGTTTATGCATTTTAAGACCTCTAGCACCTCTTCCTCTGCAATATGAACTTTTTTCAAGACATCGCTATTTCTTTCCCCAATTCCCTAGCTTCCATGTCCTTCTCCACAGTAAATACTGATGCAAAATGTTTGTATAGTGTCTCACCAATTTCCTGTGGTTCCAGACTTAAAAGCCACATTGATTTTGAAGGACCCTATTGTCTCCCTAGTTACTCTTTTGCCTAATGTACTTATAGAATCTTTTTGGATTTTCCCTAACTCTATTTGCCAAAGCTATCTCATGTCTTCTTGCCCTCTTGATTTCTCTCTTAAGTATAGTCAGTTTAACATCATTTGTGGAGAATATCGTAGGAAGAATTATTCAAGACAAATCAATAGTTACGTAGACATTTGCAGGTTATTAAGAAGAAACGGTAGCATGGATGTGTTCAGTGCAAATTGTGTTTAACTAACTTACTTGAGGTTTTAGATGAGGTAACAGAAAGGGTTGATAAGGACAATGGTGTCGATGTGGCATACATGGACTATCAGAAGATACTTGATACAGTGCTACATAGTGGACTTATGAGCATAGTCAGAGCTTGTGGAATAAAAGGACCAGTAGGAACATGGATACAAAATTGGCTGAGTGACAGAATATAGATAGTAATGTATAATAGATATTTTTTGGGTCAGATAAGTTTGTAGTGAAATTCCCCGTGGTCAATTTTAGGCCCCATATTCTTCCTGATATATATTAATGACCTAAACCTTAGTGTACAGGGCACAATTTCAACATTTTCAGATGATACAAGACTTGGAAGTGACATAAACTGTCAGAAGAATAGTGTAGAACTTCAAAAGGACATGGATAGTTGGTGGAAGGGGCTGGTAGGTGGCAGATGAAGTTCAATATAAAGAAATATGAAGTGGTACTCTCTGTTAGGAAGTGCATTGATAGGTAATATAAAATAAAGCATACAATTCTGAAGAGGGTGCAGAAGCAGGGGGAGTGGGGTGTATCTACCTAAATCAAATGAAAGAGAAGAACAGGTTAAGAGAGCAGTTGTTAAACCAGTCAGTAACCTGAGCTTTATTAATTGGGACATAGAGGACAAGAGCAAGGAAGTTGTGCTAAATGTAAATAAAACACTGGATCAATGTCAGCTGGAGTACTATGTCCAGTTCTGGGCAACACACTTCAGGAAAGATGTGAAGATTCAGAAGAATGGTTCTAGGAATGAGGAATGCCAGAAACAGAAAGACTGAAGAAGTTTGGACTCTTTGCCTTGGAGAAGAGAAGGTTCAAAGGATACTTCATTGAGAGATTCAAAATCCTGAAGGGTTCGGACAGAATAGCTAAGGAGAAACAGTCCCCATTGGTGGAAGGATCAAGCATCAGAGGGACATAGATTTATGGTAATTGGAAAAAGAAACAATGGTGACACGTAAACTTTTCGCATAGTGAGTGGTTAGGGTATGGAATTCATTGCCTGAGAGTATGGTGGAGGTAGGGTCAACTAAAAAAATTCAAAAGGGAATTGGAATATTATCTATAAAGTGGGAATGTGCGGGGTGTGTTGGTGGATTGGGATGAGGTAATCTGTGTGTTGCTGCTTCTGAGGGCCAGCATGGACATAAAAGCCTGAATGGCCTCTTTCTTTGCTACAACAATTCTGTGAATCTGGGTATCGTATCACAGGCTGGACACAGGTTAATGCTCCCTCTGCA
The DNA here is from genome assembly GCA_024137785.1 of Ginglymostoma cirratum. Taxonomy (NCBI): domain Eukaryota; kingdom Metazoa; phylum Chordata; class Chondrichthyes; order Orectolobiformes; family Ginglymostomatidae; genus Ginglymostoma; species Ginglymostoma cirratum. The sequence continues at coordinate 13,937,879 of JAHRHZ010000140.1, read as the reverse complement.
TTGTCCCATAAAACCCTCCAATGTTGGAGACTGGAGAAATACTTGGGACCTTGCATGCTCTTTTTTTGGATAATCAGTAGGAAATGCAAATTGAATCTTCTTACTGAATTCTTTTCGTGAGAATTCTGGGGAGGAATTGCCACTGGAACTTCCTGAAAAAAAGAAAACATTTATTTCAAGTCAGCTCCTCAGCTGTTTTCATTCAACATTACTAGCCCGAATCTTCCTCTTGTTCTTCATTTCATTTTCTTCATTACTCTTTCTCTCTGCAATTGTCTCCCTTTTGCTGACTCCCTTGATCTCATTTTCTGATCTATCTCTTTGTTTTGCCCTTTCTCTGTCTCGGTTTCTCTGTCCCACTCTCTTTCCTTTCTTATTCTCTGTCTCTCACCTCCCCCTCCCCCATCCTATCTGTGTCTTCTTCTCCAACTCTATTTCTCCCTGCATTTCTGCCTCTCCCTTTGTTCCTCCTGCTCTCTGTTTCTCTTCCTCTTTTTTTTTCTGTCTCTCCCCTCTAAGTCTCTCTCTTTCTGCATCTCCCTTAGCCTCGCGCTATCCCTCCTGTCTCTCTATCTATCTCTCCCTGTCTTTCTGTCTCTCCCTCTTTGACAGTCTGTTTCTGTCTCACTCTCTCCCTCTCCCAATCTTTTTGTCTCTGAAGCATTCTCTCTGTCCCTCTGCCTGTCTCTCCCTTTCTCAGTCTCTCTATGTTGTCAGTCACCGATCGCTCTCCTCCACGTACCCTCGTATCCTCCATTCCGTCTGACAAACGTTTTCCGTTCCAGTGTTGTATCTGGTGAAATGGAAAGCGTGGAGCTGGGAAATCTGGTTCTTGAATATCCACTGGAGGTGCCTCGTCCCTCTGTTGGGAAGTAAACAGGCTTACAGCATTAGTGCGATAAACATTTGCATTAATCATTAATCAGAATGAATCCAGCAAGGACAGAGAGACAAACTCTGGAACAGGCATTCCAGGTGGTGTTAATGGAACTTACCCATCTCTCAAGAGGTAGGGAAGGTGGTAGGTGGAGGACATAATTGGCCAGGTTGGTGCTGTGGAAATACCTATCCCCTAACTGCCAGCTAGCAATTCAGCTGTGGGGCAGGAATGCCCATGTTTGATCTTCCTAACCTGCAATGAATCTATACCCTTAACTGGTCAATTAACAACCACCTACAGGCCCCCTCCAACCTCAGCCTTTGACATTCTACAAGTGAGAAAATGTTTACCCTCTCTGACTGGTAAAACCAGGCTTCCTGCCTGCTGTCTTAGTGGGTGGTACCTCAATTTGCCTCAATCTGGGGGGGCAATTGAGAGCATGAATGGGGTGCCTCCAATTGCCCCCTGGTGCCCCATGCCCACTCACCCCCTCTTTCCTGACCGCTCTTCCTCTGTCTGTCTCCTCTCTTTCTGTCTCTCTCCCTTTTCTTGCCCAATCTCACTCTCCTCATCCCACTCTGTGACCCTCACAAGTGTCTCTCTCTCTCTCTCTCAAACTTTCCCCCACCAACTCTCATTCTCGATCTATCTCCCATATATTCTCTCACTTACTTTCCTAGGGCACTCTCCATCTATTTTCTCCCCATCTACATTTTCCCCTCTCTATTCACTTTCACTGCTATCCCTCTCCTCCCTCCTGCACTATGATACATACGTGTACTGTTATAGCTGGTTATGGTGCCCTCTGTATCAGTCCCTCCTAGGAGAACCTGGCGTCGAGAGGAAGAACCAGTGCTGCTGTAAGTGCCTCCTGTGGGAAACACACAAAATGAAGATCAGGGAGGGGACTTTATGCTTCAGCTACACAGACTGCTGCTTAGATCAAAGCTAGAGGACTGTATGCAGGTCTGGGTAGCAACACTTCAAGGCTTATTGGTCATGGAATGAATGCAGCTTAAAATCACCAGACTCTTATCAGGGCTGATAAGGATGTTATTGTGCAAAAGGAAACCCTTCAGCCCATTGTATTGGCTCTGGCTAAATGAACCATCATGACTTAGCCCCATTATGCTGCCTTTACCCCACATCCTCACACATTGATTCTATTCAATGAATCATCCAATGTTCTCTTGAACATCTCAATTGGACACAAATGAAGGTTTAATGAGAAACTGAGAAAGAAAAAATGGGCACGAGATGGGCAACCAGGGAATCAGGGCAACAGAGTAAGTGACAGACTGAGAGAGACAGAGTGGTAGACTTTGAGCAAGTGAGAAATGAAGGTATGTGAAAAGGAACTAGTGTATGACTTTCAATCATTCCTTGTGTCCTTCCCCAGAGCAGATATTTTCTTGTTCATTTCTATATAGGAGTGGAACCAGAGTTTCTATCCAATAAATCCTGCCATCTAATCTTAATATCCCAACCCCATTATTCCAAAACTTCTGCAGAGTTACTCACGTGGTGGGAGTGAGGTCACTTTTGTTGTTATCACCTCTGTGACAACTGCAATAGAAGAATGAACAGCTGATCAACAACAACAACTTGAATTTATATAGCGATTATAACACAGTAAAACACTGCAATATGTTTCAAAGGAACATTTTTAAAAATTGACATTAAGTCACAAAAGGAGATATTTGAAGAAACAACAAAAAGCTTGTTTTAAAAAGTATCTGAAAGAAAAGAAAGGGGCATCGAGGTGGAGAGGTTTAGGAAGAGAAATCCAGAGCTAGGGGTCCAGGCATCTGAGGACACAGCCTCCAATGATGGAATGGTTAAAATTTGGGATTGCACAAGGCTAGATTGGAGGAGTGCAGAGATCCTGGAGGGTTGTGGAGTTGGAGGAGATGATGTGGAGATCCTAGTGTTGGACTTGGGTGGACAAAGTCAGAAGTCACACGACGTCAGGTTATAGTCCAACAGGTTTATTTAAAATTGTCAGGAGCAGTGCTCCAAAGGCTTATGATTTTAAATAAACCTGTTGGACTATAACCTGGTGTCGTGTGACTTCTGGGTTGGAGGCGATTACTGAGAAATGGAGGGCAAAGACACGGAGAAATCTGAAAACAAAGATGAGAATTTTGAAATGGAGATGTTGCCAGACTGGTCAGGAAGCATGGGGGCAATGGGTGAGTTTGATTAGCAGCATGTTAGCACAAGACAGCAGGAATGTTTTGGAGTTTACAGAGGGTGGAAGATGGTAAATTGGCCAAAAGTGCACTGAAATAGTCAGAGGTCCAAAAATTAATATTCAGTCACTGAAGAAATCCATGTGATAAAGCCAGACAGCAGCACATGGTAAATGGAGCTCCAAGGCCTGAGGCCTTTGGACTTAAAGCTGCCTGCTTGAGGATCCAATTCACTGTGTGTCAGGAGGCATCAACCCAGTCCCCTGCAGTGACTGAGTGATTTTTTTTTATTTTTAGAAACATACTTTAATCATATATTATCTAAAAGCAAAGTACAAAACTATTCAAGCCAGACATTACAGAAGATACAATTAAAATATCCCAATTCCCATTTGAGAATTGCTATCTTAGTTGCCTCAATCCCAAAGCAAAAATTGAACATTTACAAAATATGGGCATGAATTATTTAAATTCAAATGCAAGATTCAAGATGTTCTTTAAGTTAGCAAACAAAAACAAAGAGCCTTGGAATATCATGGCAGAAAGATTTTAGATGGTGGTGTTTATAAACTGTGCCAAGGCGATATTGACCTCAAGCTTTATGCGTCCCTCAGCATGTAGTCCTGCACCTTGGAATGTGCCAGTCTGCTACACTCAGTCAAAGATAACCCTTTGCACTGGAAGACCAACAGGCCCAAGAGCATCTTTCACTGATTGAGTAATTCTTTAACCTACTCAAAGTGTGTGTGAACTGAGGAAAGCGGAAACAGACATGTATCACCAGCAGTAAGTGATCACTCAGTCAGGTCAGTGCATCTGATACTGATCTCATGACAAAGTAGGGAATGTTACTGACTCAGGCATGGGAATTATAGTAACAAAGGGTAAATTGCGCTGTCACACTGCACTCTCCCTGCCTCCTATAAATCTCTGTTCATCACAGTCCAACCACTGACTCACCATTGTGGTAATCTATTGCCCCATAATGTCCCCCCAACATTACGTTTCAATTGCACTCAGTGCCAAGTGATTTCTTACCATTGTCTGAGTAGCTTCCACCGTCCATCTTCCTGTTTCTGCTGTTCTCTATTTCAAAGATACCTGTTCAGGGAATTGGAGACAGGAGTTTCCAGCAGATCAGAATAACATATCTAAATTAGAGAATCACACATATTCAGTCCACTCCAGAAGTCACTCTGCTTCCAGGCTGACACTCCAAGTCAGGGCTGAATCCCATATGTAATCCAACATGTCAACCCTACATGTTGGTATTTCTGCTTCAACTATTCAAATTTCCGCTCAGTTTTTCCAGTAAGTGGTGTCAGATGTGATTTGTTTCATACAGTAAACCCCAAAATAAAACCAGAAGCAGCACAGTCTACTTTTTTTTCTGAAGAAGGGTCCGGACCCAAAACGTCAGCTTTCCTGCTCCTCTGATGCTGCTTGGCCTGCTGTGTTCATCCAGCTTTACACCTTGTTATCACAGTCTACTTACCACTGTCCATGCAGTCTTCGTAATTCAACTTCTGATAATTTCGTACAGCACTCATTTCATAATCAGCTGCAAAGAAAGAGGAAAAGAATATTAGAAATGGGCACTCCCTCAGGACTGACCTTTTGATGGTACAGCACTCCCTCAATTGTGACCCTCTGACAGTGCGGTCGTCCCTCAGTACTGAGCTCCCAATAGTGTAGTGCTCCCTCAGTACTGACCTTGCAATAGTGCAGTATTTCCACACCATTGACCATCGGACACCTCAGTTCTGAACTCTGATGGTGCAGCATTCCCTCAATCTGACAGTTGTGATGAAGTTTTTATAATATTGTTATTTGTTATTATTATATATTAATTTGGGAACTTCGTTCTAAAGTTGGGGTAATTGTTTTAGCCTCTTTTTTAGGGGACGCATACATTTTCTCTTTTAAAGGATCAGAAACCTATTTTTAACCATGGGATCAAAACAACAATTCCAAGAAATTGTTTAATTCCAGCTAAATGAAGAGAGAAGCCATCTGATGAGATAATTGCTGAAGTATTTATTAAATTGTTTATTTACAACACTGAAAAAGAAAATATAAATATACACGCTATGAACTTCTATGAAAGTTCTATGAAACTTCTATGGTATGAAAGTTCTATGAACTTTCTATGAAAATTCTAGCAGCAGGGTCAGTTCAGAAGATTTCCATACCATCAAGTGTGCTGCTTGGCAGCATATAAGTGAGCAAACTAAATGGAAGGAGCCTGTATCTTTCTTTAGAGCTCAGTGGGAAATGTCAGTGTGTTGTCCTGTGTCTGTGGGTGTTGAGAAGAGACAGTAAAAGAATGAATCACACCCGGTAAATGTGCAGAAAGTTTCTGAAAGAAAACAGAACCTCCTGCCTGTTAATAAATTATGCAGTGATAATAGGTGGGCAGCACAATGGCTCAGCGGTTGGCACAGCTGCCTCATAGTGCCAGGGACCTGGGTTCACTTCCACTCTTGGGCAAATGTCTGTGTGGAATTTGCACATTCTCTCCGTGACTGCATAGGTTCCCTTGAGGTGCTCTCGTTTCCACCCACAGTCCAAAGATTTGCAAGATAGGTGGTTGGCCATGTTAAATTACCCAGAGAGTCCAGGGATGTGCAGGCTAGATGGATTAGCCACGGGAAGGGTGGGGTGTTCGGTCTGGGTGGGATGATTTTTGTGGACTAAATGAGCCAAATGGCCTGCTTCCACACTGTAAGGATTCAATGAGTCACTGGGTCTGAGTATCTGTAACACTGTCATGCATGTCTAATACAGCTCTTCAATAAAAGTGCAACAAACCTTATGCTCTGTTAAAGGTACATTGGCAGCCACTTGAGAATTTGTTCTGTGGCTGACCACCATGATAACTTGCAAAAATTAAAGTTATGGTCTATCAAGCCAGGTTTCAGTTAATAAATGTGGACTTTCCTGCTGCTTGGATCCTGTCTGACTGGCTGTGCTTTTCCAGCTCCACATTTATTGACTCTGACTTCCAGCATCTGCAGTCCTTAATGTCTCCAAGCCAGGTTTCACTCTGGGATCTGATTTGACCATTAATAAAGTCAGCTGGGATCATATAACCAGCTTTTAGCTGGTTAGAAATCCGTTGCATGTCAGAGGGATGTGTGAATCTTTCAAAATGTGTTCGTGGAGATACTGACCATACAGGAATTTATGGTACATGATTCAACTTTCAAACTGGCTTTGACTGTAAGACTTTTCTAAGAATAGAAAGTATACTTGAAATCTTTCAGGCTACACTGAGAGGGTTAGTGGATAGCTTGGAGGCAGAACTAAAACAGGATCTTTTAAGGATGAGATGCTTAAAGTGATTACCCGACATTGAGGATTAATAGAAAGGAACCCTGAAATTGAAATGTCACTGCTAGAACTATCTTTGATTTGGTTGAAAATGAATAGAAAAGGATTGGAAGAAAAGAGAATTGGGGAGAAAAAAAAGAGAGAAACAGGAGCAAGAGAGATGAAAAGAAACATGAAAATATGAAAGCCTGAATTGGAAAGTGAGGAGTGGCAAAAATAAAAAGAAATGGAAAGAATAGGAATGGAAAAAGCGTGAACTCCGAAGAAAAGGAAATCAAAAAACATGGCTTAGAGAGAAGCTTAGAGTAAAGGCAGAAAAAGGAGGTAGTTGCCAGAGGGTAATTCTGATTCATTTTACTAAAAATCTATGTTTAATATCCAAAGTTACAGAGGATGGAGTTGAAAGATATTTCACCTAATTTGATAAGATAGCTGGTAAGTTGAATATCTAAAAGATGTTAGGACCTCAATGTTGCAGAGTGTCCTAACAGCTATTAATCTATACTCCAGTGTGTCAGAAGAGCAATCTGTAGGTTATGAAGCTGTTAAGGGAACAATATTCAATGCTTAAGAGCTTGGTCCTTATCAAATAAAGTTTGGGCCTATATGAAAGAAACCTAATCAGACATTTTTAGAATCTGCAAAGAGAAAAGAAATGGTATGAAATCAATGATTTAAATTACTGAAATTAGAGAAAAATTGAGAAAATTATTGAAATCATGATAATGGAAGAATTCAGAAGTAGTATTCCAGGAACACTTCAAGCATATTTCGACAAGTATCAAATATCTGAGAAGGTGTGCTTCTGGCAGCTATCTATGATATTTCACATTGACAGTTCCATGTGGGAAATGGTCATATTGGAATCCACAGGAAGTTGGAGGAATAAAAAGTCTGGGGATGGAAAAGATATTAATTTTAGGGAGAAAACAGAAGGATGTCAAAATAATAAAGGAGAAAGGCTAGAACATAAAAGTATTGTAAAAAAAAAACACACTTCCATTGTAATAACATTGGACATAGTAAAGCCAGTTGCTGTGGTTAAATGGGAGACCAATTGCAGAAATGGGAGTGCCTAAGGAATCTTCAGAAAAGAGTGTAATCAAGAAATGGGTATTAAAATTGTAACAATGCTACAGGTGAAGCAGGTTCCATCAGAACCTACTAGAAAGGGAGAGATGTTTAAGGATAGCCAACAAAATTCTTCCTGAATGACTGCTAAGAGAATCAGATCACCACAGTTTCTGAATATTTTAATTTCAGAGGAAGAGATATGTCATTTTTCTTCTAATTAAGGAAATAAATCAAGAAAAATGTTGACACTAGAGCAAGTAAGTCACCTTTACTTGCTGACAATATATTTTGTCTTCCTGAGGGCTTAATGAAGGAAATAAAATAATAATTGGAGGTATGCAAGGGGGTCACAAGTAAGTGAAGAAGTGTATTTGGAGTAATACAACAGACAACTCTAGAAAGAGTTGATTTTATCTAAGGGAATGACCTGGCTGGATCAGGAATATTGGCTTCATTGAGATTGGTGGACTAGCCAGTGGAGGGAAAACAAACTGAGATGTTTCATGAGGAAAATCTTTGAGTATTTCCTGAATAGATTGCAGTTCCACAAAATTAGACAGGAAGGGAGGAATCTATGAAAAAAGGAGCAGTTATCTGCCACTATTTTCCAAAAGTCAGGTAAAGGAATGAAGGTAACAAGATTAAGGCTGACATATTTATCTCTTTTCTTTACTAGATGTACAACAGATGCATCCTGTTTTGAAGGATATATGCACCAAATAGCATACTCTGAAATTAAGGCAGAATCAAAACTGCAGTGTTATTATTTAAGAGAGATGGTGTTGATTAGGAAATTGAGATCACCTCAAATACCAGTAGATGAAGAATGGGAAGTAGTCCACAGTTTGATAGTTCCATTTGAGTATCATAATGAGATTTTATAAGTGGCTGACAAAATTCCAAGGCAGATCACTTAAGTATTAAAAAAAACTTACTAAAATACTAAAACATTTTTTATTGGCCAGTAGTACATAGCGATGTGGTGAAATGTGGCTAGACATACCATATAGTCAAGTAGTGCAGAAGTCCCAAACATCAATTAAACCCGTGTCTTTAACTCCAACAATAGCTTTTGATGAACTGTTCATCACGATTTTAAAAGATTGCATAATACCCTTCCCTAAAACCTAGAGTGAGAATCAGCATCTTTTAACAACTATGGATGCTTTGACAAGAATTCCCAAGGCAGTGCCTTTATTTATGGAACCTGTAAACAGAATCAATTCACTTATTTTACCAAATATAGATTACCCAAAGACATAAAATCAGATCAAGATTCAAATTTTATGTCACAAATATTCAAATAAATAATGACTAGCTTGGGAATAAAAGCTTATCATTCATAATCGCAGAGAACATTGGAAGGATGACATCTAACTATAAAAAAAAACCATGATTAGAGTTGATTATTGGGAATTTACTGATAATTGGGATGAAGCTGTTCTCTCGATGCTGCTTACTATTAGGGATCCCTAAAGAGTCCACAGGATTTGGCCCTTTTGAACTGACATACGGACATGAGATTAGAGAATCGCTTAAATGAATGAAGGAAAAATGTACAAATCAAATTTCAGAGACTGCATTTCTGAACTATCTGTCATGTTCCCAGGAAAACTAGCCAGTTTGTCAGGTGGGCAAAAATCTCCCAAAGAACACCGAAAACTAGAGCGGACAAAAAGACCAAAGCTCAGAAATTTAACTCTGGAGACATGTTTGTATTGTTACCTGTCTCTCAGGAACCATTAAAAATAAGGTGCACTGGACTTTATCAAATCAAAATTGAACTCAATGATGTGAATTATGTAACAAGTACTCCAGTCCAGAGAAGAATCAGCAAGTGCATCATTTTAATATGTTCGAGCCATATTACAGTAGGGAGGATGGTCAGAACAGAAGTGTATTTACAGCAGTGAAAGAAATAGGGACTGAAATAAAAAACATCAGAAGAACTGGAAAATAAATCAGAAGTTGAAAATTTGAAAATTTTCAGGGAGGGTCCCAGAGGACTGGAAAATCACTAATGTGATACCCCTGTTTAAAAAGGGAGTAAGGTAAAAGATGAAAATTACAGGCCAATTCGCCTAACCTCAGTCGTGGATAAGATTTTAGAGTCCATTGTGAAGGATGAGATTTCTGAATACTTGGAAGTGCATGGTAAAATAGGGCAAAGTCAGTATGGTTTCATCAAGAGGAGGTCATGCCTGACAATAGAATTATTTGAGGAAGTAACGAGCAGGTTAGACCAAGGAGAGCCAATGAATGCTGGACTTCAGGAAGGCTTTTGACAAGGTGCCACACAGGAAGCTACTGACTAAGATAAGGGCCCATGGTATTAGAGGCAATGTGCTAGCATTGATAGAAGATTGGCTGTCTGGCAGAAAGCAGGGAGCGGGGATAACAGGGTCTTTCTCAGGATGGCAACCGTTGACAAGTGGTATTCTACAAGGGTCAGCGTTGCGACCACAATTTTTCACTTTATACATTAATGATCCAGATGAAAGAACTGAGGGCATTCTGGCTAAGTTTGCAGATGATACAAAGATAGGTAGAGGGACAGGTAGTATTGAGGATGTGGGGAGGATGCAGAAAGATTTGGACAGGTTAGGAGAGTGGGCAAAGATGGAGTACAACATGGGAAAGTGTGAGATCATGCACTTTGGTAAGAAGAATAAAAGAATGGACTATTTTCTAAATGGGGAGAAAATTCAGAAGTCTGAAGTGCAAAGAGACTTGCGAGTTCTAGTCCAGGATTTTCTCAAGGTAAACTTGTAGGTTGAGTCAGTAGTCAGGAAGGCAAATGTAGCTTTGGCATTTGTTTTGAGATGATTTGAATACAAAAGCAGGAACGTACTTTGAGAGTCTATTAAGCTCTGGTCAGGCCACAATTGGAGTATTGTACGCGGTTTTTGGCCCCATATCTCAGGAAAGATGTACTGGCCCTGGAGCAGGTTCCAAGGAGGTTCACAAGACTGGTCCCAGGAATGGAAAGCTTAACATGTGAGGAATGTTTGAGGACTCTGGGTCTATACTTGATGGAGTTTAGAAAGATGAGAGGGGATCTAATGGAAACTTACAGAATACTGAATGGCCTAGAAGAGTGGATGTTAGAGAGGTGTTTTAATTGGTAGGAGAGACTAGGACCTGAGGGCACAGCCTTAAAGTAAAGGAAAGACCTCTTAGAACGGAGATAAGGAGAAACTTCTTCACCCAGAGATTGGTGAATCTATGGAATTCACTGCCACAGAAGGCTGTGGAGGCCAGGTCATTGAGTATATTTAAGACAGAGATAAATAGGTTCTTGATTGTCAAGGGGATCAAGCGTTACTGGGAGAAAGCAGGAGAATGGGGTTGAGAAACTTATCAGCCATGATTGAATGGTAGAGCAGACTCGATGGGCTGAATGGCCTAATTTCTGCTCCTACATTTTATGGTCTTACGAACCCAAACAGTGAGACACTTCCTCAGTATTGGCCTTCAGAAGTTATAGACTTCCTCAGTACTGACCCTTGACAGTGCAGCACTCCCTTAGCACTGACCCTGGACACTTCTAGCCTCCCTCAGTACTGCACTGGGTGTCCTGGGTATTGTACTGCTGCCCTGGAGTGGTTCCTAAAAACACAACCTTTAGCCTCAGAGGGGCGCTTCCTCCCGACTGATCCGTGTCTCAATTCAAGGGACTGCTTGTCAGCAAGTCAGCACCTTAAGGCCCAAAAGGGTGGAAACTGGATGAGGAAAATTTGCCGCAAATTAGCTGATGGGGCTGAGCTAATCTTGTACAGATCCAAACCATCAGAAAATCCAGTTTTGGGTGTTTCTTTCAAGGTTCCTGGTGCCTAGGGTTAAGCACCAGTAACTAATACACCCGCAGATTCCAGCAGAAGGAGATTTGATGGGTATTAATCCCAGCAGCTCCCATGGCATGTTGGTAAAGCCACAGAAAGTAACTTTACTGGGAGAGTGATAGCTGCCTAATTCAACGCTGCTCTCTAATTACTGCCAGGATCGTTTAATCACTTGATATCATGCACCTTCCCTTTTATTTTAACAGTACACATAAAGAAATAAAAAGATCATCAAATCCAAGCCCACAGTACTTCCCCACAACTTCTAGGCACTGACCAAACTGTGCTGTAGTCTGAGATTCAAAATGCTCACATCCTGACCTTCTGTCGGAATGTGTGTCCACATGAAACTCAATTGGCAAACTGTTTTATGCGAGTGTAACTGAGCAAATATTTACAAAGTGGAAAGTTCCATGTCATTCTGTTCAGTCAGCACGCAAGGCAGTGAGAAAGGGGATAGAGAGAGGGAGGGTGAGCATGCGAGACTGCCATTAATAACACAAAGGTGCTGAGGCAGCCAACTGGTTTCATACCACTCACTGAAATGCGTGACCAGTCCTGGTGTCACACTGTGTGTTTCAGTGTTACAGCGGCTGCTGAGTTTAGTTATTGAAAATCAGACTGATTTCAGCATTAGGTCAGTTCACATGGAGAACAGTGGCTGAGGAGGTTCGCAGTTGCCGATGAGTTTGCCTGTTCTGAATTTTTACCTTGTGACTTCTTAGAGGTCTGAAGGGTCACCAACCCCAACATTCACGAAGAGTGCATAAGGAATCCAAGTCAGGGAGGCTTCTCAGCCCATCTACTTCGTTTTGGCCTCTCACTGCTTGTTGAATAATCCTTTCTTTGTTATTTGTTCATGGGAATTGGGTATCACAGACTGACCAGCATTTATTGCCCATCCCAGAGGACAATTAAAAGTCACCACATTGCTGTGGGTCTGGAGTCACATGTAGACTACACCAGGGAAGGATGACAGATTTCCTTCCCTACAGGGGCATTAGTGAACCAGTTTGGTTTTTACAACAACCAACATTGGTTATATCTCACTCCTAGGCCACCTGTTGTGGTGGGACTTGAACCTTTGTCCCCAAGGCATTGGCCTGGGGTTCTGGATTACTAGGCCAGTGATGTGACTACCACAAACCACTGCCTCCCCCAGCATCTAAACATCGTAAACTCTGCCCTCCTCTTCATCATCTGAAGATCACTGTTATTGACCTGACTTTTCTGTTTCCCAATTTGCGTCTGGGTCTCTTTTCCTGCAGCAATGAAACATGATTTTAACATGAAATAATGTTCAGGAATGACTTTGATACAACGCATTTTTTGCTGTATGGTCCTCTATCATTCACTTCCTTCCAGGTCTAAGCAGTTTATTGCTAAATTGAACTTTCACCATAACTGAGTGCTCATAGTGACTCTTGTTCGTCTCCGCATGGTGACCTTCATGGGGCATATCCTTTGAGTCTTAGTGATCGTATGGTCAGCTTGACCAGAGTCTTGAACAACTCGACACATGTCCCCAGTTGACCCAATTAGTTGAGTGTTTGATTTATTAAATGCTACTCTGCAATGTCTGGACAAGTTCAGTACTAAGTCCACCTTCACTTCCAGAACAGTCTCTTTCCCAGCTAGTTCACACAATTCAGTAAGAATGTCTCCATAATTTTCGCTAAAATACCATGTTTTGTAATTATCTGTATTGAAACCCCACTCGGCATTTCTCTGCTGCACTGGTCACTGGGTCATGCTTTGTGCACAGCAGTTATGTTACTGGGCTAGTGCTAATCCATACACAGAGACTGTGTATGTGTGTGTGTGCGCGCGTGTGCGTGTGCATGTGCGTGAGTGTGTGTGTGTGTGTGTGTTGGGGGGGTGGGGTAGGGGGGGAAGCACGCAGTTTAACCGGAATACTCAAGTCTCATGATTGTATGACTGGATTAAATTTTCATATACACCCAGCATTCCCAAGTTGCAATGGGATCCATTTCTGTTCTGAGATTAAACAGGGACATTTCATAGCTCAAAATGAGAATACAAGATGAAATGGAGCAAAATGTTTAAAATAACACTTTGCAACTAAATGGGGAGAGCGTGCGCAGGATAACCAGGATTGAGCCACATCCTGTGAGCACCCATCAGTTTTTCAAAGAGGATGAGGATTGAGAAAATGTGAAATTTTAAGGGATAGACATGGTTTTTTCAGTTTCCTCAGTACATCGACCAGTGAGTCTGAGACATTCACACCAGGAACGTCCTACATCCTATCCCTGATCTGTGTTGAGCCAGATCAGTAAAGGCGAATTACAGAATGGCACAGCACAGAAAAAGGCCACTCAGTCCATTATACCTGCGTCAGCTCTTCTAAAGATCCAACTAATTAATATAATTAGCACCACTTTTCCTAGATCTCGGCAATTGCTTCCATTTCAAATATTGCATTTTGAAAATTGAAATTGAATTAACTTTTTATAATGCATTCTGGATCACAATAACTAACTGATAAAAACAATCTCCTTATCCCGCCCTCCAGCAGTCATAGACCCTCCACCAATTGCGTTCCCATTAGACCACCTCAAGAGCTAAAAAGAGCTTCTCAAAGATATGAGATAAAGTAAACTTTTCAGCCAAAAGATGAAATTAAATGCACTAAATCCAAGTTGTTGATAATTCAAAAATAAACACAGAAGAGTTAACATAATGCACAGAAATGTCTGATCAGGACTGTTTACGAGGCTCTGAGCTTTATGGGTGGAGTTCACTCTCTGCATTCCACACTTTGCCTTCAGTTTACAAAGTCTATGAAGTTTTTCTAATTGTTTAATTAAATAGTTCCTACCTGTTGCTCCGTGCTGGGTTGTCGGTCTGTGAGAGCTGCTGATTGTGCTCCTTTCTCTCTTTTACACTGCACTTATTGTCTGTGTGAAGGTGTGAACACTGACTGATTTGATTGGAATGCCTTTCCCTTTCTCCCTCTTCTTTAATTTAGTAGCTTGAATCTGATTTGTGTTTGATTGAGTTGAAGTCTGGGCAGGCCCACCGTGACTAAAAGCCTCGCCCAGATGAACAAACCTTGCCCTGAAGCTGTAATTTTACAAACAGCCTCACCTGTCTGATTTCTAACTCTTGTGCGTCTCTCAGTTGTCACCTTATCTCCTACCTCAATAAAGTAACCATAATCGCCTTTCCAACCCCAACTCTAATTCTATCTCCATGACAGAATCCAGCTCAGAGGTGTGCAGGATCTCCCCTCCAATTCTGGGACCGGATTAAGGGATCAAGGGGTCCACCACACAATGAGACCCTCCCATTTGTGCTGTCTCATCTGGCACCAATAGAACGTATATTCTGAGGGCAATGGTGGTGGGGTGACGTGGGCAGCAGATAATTCTCTAAGTTTTAAGATTTGTCTGCTATCCATTAACCCAGAAAGTGCACTTCCCAAAAAACACATACACACACAGATCAGGATAGGAGGTCAGACCTGACTGCCATGGGGTCAGTAATTTTTTTCTTTTTCACTTTATTAATCTCCTTCCAGATCAGATTTTAACTTCTTCAACACTTATCCTCTTAGACAAGCGTAAATTGGTCTCTTTGTCTCTCTCTCTCTTACTCTGTGTGTCTTTCATTTCCCATGTCTCTCTCACTCTCTCCCTGTCTCTCTCTCTACCTGTTTCTCTCTCCCTATCCCTCTCCCAGTTTCTCCCTGCATCTCTCTCTCTCACTTGTTCCTTGACTCTCTCACTCTCTCCCTGCCTCTCTCCCCCCGTCTCTCTCTCTCTCTCTCCCTCTCCCTCTCACTCACGCACTTGTCTCTGTCTCACTTGCTCCCTGTATCTCTTTCTCTCTCTCACTCACGCACTCATTCACTCTACCTGTGTTTCTCCAACTCTGTCCCTGTCTCTCTCACTCTTTCCCTGTGTCTATCACTTTGTATCTCTTTCTACCCCTTTACCAGTGCCAACCCAAACTCACTACATCCTGTTGACTGTGGTGCTCTCTCACTTTTCATTCCTTGAACTGTATGCACTTAGCCCCATTGTCCCTATAACTAGACTGTGCCCAGCTAAATGGGAATTCCACTCATATCGATCCAAATGTAGTCAGTATTGAATTATTATAGAATCTCATGTCACAGAGGAAGGCTGTTTGACCTATTAGTGCCAGCTCTTTTGAAACCACTATCCAATTAGTCGCAACCTACACCTGCTCGTTCCCAGAAACACGTGTAAACGTTACCTTTTCAAATATTTATCCAAATTCCTTTGAAAGTTGTTAGGCTCCAGTGAGGAGGGTGACTGTCTCCCCTCTTTTGAATGCCCCCTCAATCACTCACAACAAACATTTATCATTTTTAGCACACAGCTTATCAGGTTGGTCAGGTGACCAGTGCAGCCATTTTAGCTCAGCAGTGTCCTTTTTAAAACAAAGTCTCAGCTATTAAAGTCAAATGATGAAAATCGATAAATATATTGATAGTCCATTTTTCACTTCAATTGTAACAAATGAGCCCATTTCCATAATCCCTTCAGGTAGCACAGGCTAAACCTGAGCTTGCTGCTTAAAAGAAACTGCCTTTTACCCTCTGGTTACTGACCCTCTTAACCATTGGAGGCAATGTCTCCTTATTTACTATATTCAAACAGTTTGTGAGTTTGAACATCTTCTAATACATCTCTCCTCAACCTCTCTGCTCTAAGGAGAACAATCCTCCACTCTGTCCCTATAACGTCAGATCACAGTCCACACATTCACTGGCAACATTCAATTCTCCCACATCACCACTCCTCTCTCTACCGCACCACTGTCTATCTTTCCTCACACTGCTTGTCCCCTCAGTCATAGGGTAATACAACATGGAAACAGATCTTTTGGCCCAAACAGAAACATGTTTTTTCTGATTAGCCAAGATCTATATTGAATGGCAGAGCAAGTTCGAAAGGTTGAGTGCAATACTCTTCTTCCTTGTTTGCATGTTTGTATAATAGTTCACATACAGACCTCGATTATATACATTACAGAAGGATCTTTGGTCTTGGATGAGCAACAATTCACTCCAGTTAGGCTTTGGGAAGAGTGATGTGAGTGTCTTGTCCCTGCTTCTGTGCCCTGTCATGATCTCAGTTAGAACCAGATGTTTAATAACCTGAGTATTTCATAGAGAACTCAACTTAGTACAGACTGTATCCCAGCTGCATGACAACAGCCACTTACTTAATCCTCTGTAACATTGCCCAATTCAAAGATGCCTCAGTTTAACTCCACCCTGAACCTCATCTAGATTTAGTTACCTCCAGTCAACCCAGTGTTCTTGTGACCTTTTGGGAACAAAACTTTCCTAAGCTCTGCATTGATAATAGGGTACACATGGTACCAGATATTAATGTCAGTGAAGTGTACTGGTCTCATGATCCTTGTCATCTTTATCATACCTTCCTTTTCTCCTTATATATGAGAAATTGTTTATCTTTGGGGAAAGCAATAACTTTGTTACTTAATTTCACTTCTGAAGAAGTCATGCTAGACTCAAAATATTAACTCAGTTTCTCTCTCCACACATGCTGCCAGACCTGCTAAGTTTCTTCTGCATTTGCTGATTTTGTGTTTATTCTGGATTGATTAATGCCATTCTCCATCATGAACCTTATGATGCAATGACCACAGTCTCTGAGATGTGCTTCCACTGATGCTTGATCCACTTGGCCAACCTCATTTTCAAGAACCAGAGCCAAATGCATCCTTTTGTTTTGGACTGGACATATAGTGGTATAGGAAGCTCTTACGCACATCATCTGGGAATACTTGGTCCTTGCTACCTCTTACATTCCTAGCATAACAGTCTGTATTTGGATCATTAAAGTCTCCCATTATGACTACTCTGTGATGTTGGCATCTCTTTATAACTTCTGTACATCCTTCCGGCAAGTTGGTCTATTGACTACGCCAAGCAATGTAATTTCACTCTTTTTTGTCCCTTAAGTCTGACCAAATTAGTTATGTGTTTGAAACTTGAGACAACCTATCTCTCCAGCACTACAATACTTTCCTTAACCAAAACTGCAACCTCTTCTCCCTTCCTTCCTTTTCTGTCCTTTCTGAAACTCTTGAGTTTTATATGCTGTATCTCTTGTTATATAAAAATATCATTTTCTTTAGCTTGTTTTATGACCTCCTCCCTCCGTGGCGCTGCTGCCTTTAATGTCCTGTGAATCCCGAGGATAGTGAGGGATGGGGAGTAAGTATTAACTTAGCCAGTAACACCCACATTTCATGAACGAATAAAGAAAAATCCGCCCCCCCCCTCTCCTGGGAGGGTGGTGGCAGTCCACTTGATACAGCAAACACACACTCAACTCTGACCAAACTGCACAAGTTACTTACCCTCTCTCCCTCTCTGCAGCTTAATCACATTATGCCAGTAGCGGATCCAATCAGATTATCCCCGAGAGTCCCAACAGGTCCTCTCGATCCTTGTCTTACAGCTTAACTACCTCAGAGTGAGCCACGTAACTCCCATTTTGCGGGAGAAGGGAATGAGTGAGATTAAGCCCAAGACTCAATTGTATTTCTTGGCTCTGGGAATCAGCACCCTCACATTGAGAAAAATATGTCAAATACCTCACACCCAGGAGTGAAACTCACATCAGTGTGACGAAGTGAGCAAGGACAGCAGATATATGACAACATCACTACTTGCAAGTTTCCCTTCAAGCCACTCACCATTTGATTTGGAAATATATTGCCGTTCCTTCACTGTTGCTGTGTCAAAATCCTGGAATTCCCTCCCTAAGGGCATTGTGAGTCAAACCACAGCAGGTGGACTGCAGCGGTTCGAAAAGGCAGCTCACCCCTACTTCTCAAGGGCAACTAGGGATGGGCAATACGCTTCCCTGGAGTGAATTTTTAAGAAGCTAAAAAATGGGGAACATCAGGGTGAAAGGGAACGCTGTGACTTTGAGGAGGTTTATGTACAATGGTGAGGCGAAGGCATCTCAAGTAACAGCATAGGAAGTGAGTGCAGTGACAATGGGACTGGAAGAGTTGATGACACTAACGTCTTCACCTTGCCCCATGTTTTCTGTGTGGTCCCCCTCAAGCTAACTACCCAATTGTCTCTCTCAAATGGAGACAACCTCTGATCTTTTCTGGACTCTGTTTAATTAACGATCTGTGAGACTGTGGGAGGCCAAGCTTCTCCAACCTCACAGATCCCAATCCATTGACCCAGCTCCTAGGTTGATCGAGTGGCCCCAGACAGACTGATCAACTGATCAACTGATCACAGCCAGGCTAATCCAGTGATCATAGAAAAATTAAATACTGATCCCAAACAGTCTTACGCAGTGACCACAGACAGAATGATCCATTGACCACAGCCAACTGACTCAATGATCCCAGGCAATCAGACCAACTGACCTCAGATAGCCTGACCCAGTGACCTCAGATTGACTGAACCAGTGACCCCAGACAGACTGTCACAGTGACTCCAGGCCGACTGATACAGTAACCCCAGACAGGCTAGCCCACTAAACTCAGACAATTTGACATATTGACTACAGACATACTGACCCACTGGATCCAGAATGACCCACAGTGACCCCAGCCTGCACCAAAGACTGCAGACAGACCAACATAGTGGCATTAAGGAGTCCTAGCAAAACTGGAGTCAATGGAAATTGGGGGAAAATTCTCCTCTGGTTGGAGTCAAACCTGACAGAAAGGAAGATGGTTATGATTACTGGAGGTGAGTCACCTCAGCTCCAGGATATCTCTGCAGGAGTTCCTTAGTGTGGTGTCCTAGGCCAAATCATCTTCAGGCGGTTCATCAATGACCTGCCCTCCAATATAATGCCAGAAATGGGGATGTTTGCCGATCATTGCAAACTGTTAAATACGATTCACGACTCCTCAGATACCAAAACAGTCCATGTCCAAATGCAGCAAGACCTGGAAAGCATTCAGGTTTCAGTTCATAAACAGCAAGTAACAATTTGCACTTCACAAGTGCCAGGCAATGGCCATCTCAAATAAGAAATAATCTAACCATTTCCCTTTGATGTTCAATGAAATAACCTTTGCTGAATCCTGGGCCTTACCATTGACCAGAAATGAAACTGGACTAGCCATAGTCCAGTGTCCAGTGTCACAGCCATACAGTGACTAGGAAAGCAGATCAGAGGTTGGTAATTCTGTAATGGGCAACTCATCTCCTGACTCCAAAATGCCTGTCCACCATGCACAATACACGAGTCAGGAGTGTGATGGAATACTCCCAGCGGCCTGGATGAGTACAGCTCCAGCAACACACAAGAAGTTTGACAGTATTGAAGAAAAAAACAATCCACTTCCTAATACCTTTAACACTGACTCTCTCCACCAATGACACACAGGGGCAGCAGTGTGATTTGTCCATAAGATGCACTGTAGCAAATATTCAAGCCTCCTTCAACAACACGTTCTGAAATCCATGACCTCCACCATCTCAAAGGACAGGTAGCTGATACATGGGAATACCATCACCTGGAAATTCCACTCCAAGCTACTTGGAAATATATTCCATACACTCAGTATTCCTGGGTTAAAACCCTGAACTCCCTCCTTAATAGCACTTTGGGTTTCCCTACAGCCCAAAGCAGTTCATGAAGGAAGCTCGCAACCAACTTCTCAAGGGCAACTAGGGATGGGCAACAAATGTTGGCTGACACAACATGCCCACAACTTGTGTGTGAATTTAAAGACACTGACCATGGACTGACCCAGTGAAGCCAGATAGTCTGACTCATTTACCTCAGACAGACACAATGACCCCAGTTAGATTAACTGAGAGACACCAAACAGAGACTATTATGCCTTTAAACAGACTGACCCACTAACTCCAGGGTGACCCACTGACCCCAGACCCGACCCATTGGCTCCAGTCAGACTGAACCGTTGACCGTAGATGCAGGATCTGAGTGGAATTTGAATGAGTGGGGAGGGTCCACGATAGGGAAAGTGTACAGAGGTTATGGAAGGGTCTGAATAGATGGGTTGAATGGTCTTTTCAGCTTCACCTCTTTCTACTTCTATTCATCTCGATACATGAGAATGCGTGAGATTCTCAGGTTAGCATTCACGAAATGACTCCATCATCAAAGCAGTAGCAGTCAGCATGAGTGCTGATGTCTCTGAGGTTGGTTGGAACAATTGGCCGTTTTGAATAGAGACTGGAATATCCAGAACTAACATTGTATAATAATTATCCACTTCAGTCTGATGGAGAGAGCAGCTGCTGATAATGTGGATTAAAATAAATCACTCAAAGATTGCGTAAGGGGGAAAAGGCTGAACTGCAGAATGACTTATCACTTGGCAAGACATTGATACAAGATTTTAGTACTTTGCTCACAGTAGCATCAATACAGATTTTAGTATTTTTCTTACTGAGGAACAGTAACACAAAGGGCAAAATCTTATAAGGGCTTGAATGACATGGGCAATGGTGAGAACTTTGGGAGCATCTTATGAGTTGGCTGGTCAACCTTTCTCGACATTGGGAGCAACTTATTACATTTTTAACCAGAATTCTGGGTGTTGGGATGAGATTCTCTCTAGGCAGTGGTAAGATACCTATTAAGGGGGATAAGGCAACTCTCAGTTCATTATTATGCATCTCTAATCCTCCCACCTGCCTCAGAAACTAGATATCAACAATTGCCAAAATGGAAGTCAGAGAGGGTACCTAGTAACTCCAGCTCACTGCTTGCTGCTCTGGACCACCATCTAGGAGACCCGTAACAATGTCAACAATGTCTTACCGCACACTCTACGATACCAGCCACACTCATCCCATTTGCATGGACACTGGCCCCTGCCATCTCCCAGGCCCTCAGGACCCTAATGTCACACTCACAGGACACACTTGCACTTTAAAGCTACAGTTTGGTTCACACCAGCGACATGTGAAATGTTGCTGCAAGAAGACTTTGCACACAGCTCATAATACTGCATCTCAGGGCTGCTTGCCTGCTCTCTCAGCACTCGCTCACTCACCTCGAGAAAACCTGGATGCTCACAGAATTTGAGATAATAGGTACTGCAGATGCTGGAGAATCCGAGATAACAAGGTGTGGAGCTGGATGAACACAGCAGGCCAAGCAGCATCACAGGAGCAGGAAAGCTTGATGTTTCT
>JAHRHZ010000140.1:13892455-13915981 GCA_024137785.1 Ginglymostoma cirratum | reverse complement strand
TCACAGATGCTGCCAGACCTGCTGAGCTTTTCCAACAACTTCTGTTTCTGTTCCTGATTTACAGTATCCACAGTTCTTTCGGTTTTTATTCATGTTACTGCTGCCTTGTCATGCATTGCCAGTTAATGCAGGCGCAAAGTCAGAAAGCTTGCCATGATCATCAACACTGATCAGTCAAGTAAAAGGACAAAACTTTTTTTATTTAAAAAATATACGTTATTCATAAAAGATCTCTGTGTATATAGATTGTCACAAAAGCAGTTTGGTTCTGTGCAGTTGCATATCAAGTAAATAAACAAAACATTGGAATTTGTCTTTATCCAAAAAAACTAAAGACCTGTCTTACACATGCAATACTATATTTACATCTATTTGAGGCACTAGGACAGTCCAAAAACTGAACAGACCCCCATTTACCTTCAGCAGGAAGGCCTCAGACAGTGGTCTTTTCTCACTACACCATGGCTGTGGCTGGCCCAAGCTTTAGTGCATCCCTCAGTAGTCCCGGACTTTGGAACGTGCCAGTCTGCAACACTTATTCGGGGTCAACTCCTTGTTCTGGAAGACCAACAAATTTCGGACAGACCAAAGACAGAGATAACTTCCAGTCAAGCAGACCTACACAGTAACAGAAGGGCAGCCCTGATGACACAGTCAGTCTGCTGCTTGGCACTGTCAGATGGATGCCTATGGAGCTGACTGTCAGGGAGCTCACATCCACCTCGACCCTTTCTGCCCCCAGTGTGCCCTGCTTCCTCCTGGAGTGAGAGGATGGGAGGCTTTAAGGAAGATGGAAGTATTTGACACAGCTGTTGGTGTTGCTGCAGCTGGGGTAAATATGTTGACTTGTCACGAGTGAGTGAAAGGGCAGTGCAGAGGACATGTAGGGTTAGTGGTATAGGTGAGATCGAGCAAGGGAAGAATTTACAGGTAATAGCGAAAGTGGTAGAGGATGAGGCTTGGGGGGAGATGGGGTACAGTAGCAGAGAGATGATGGTGGCACTTACCATGGTAGAATAGAGAAGTCATTGATTTTATAGGCTGTTCATGGAATCCCTACAGGCAACAGGCCCTTCGGCCCACCAAGTCCATGCCGACCCTCAGAGCATCCCACCCAGATCCATCCCACATAACCCACCTAATCTACACATCCCTGAATGCTATGGGCAATTTAGCATGGCCAATCCACCCAGACTGCACATCTTTGGACTGTAGGAAGAAACCGGAGCACCTGGACGAAACTCACACAGAAACGGGGAGAATGTGCAAACTCCACACAGACAGTCACCTGAGAATGGAATTGAACCCAGATCCCTGGCACTGTGAGGCAGCAGTGCTAACCACTGAGCCACTGTGCTGCCCTTTCTTTCTACATTTCTGGGCATTTCTCCAGACTGCAGAGATTGCAGTAACCTGGGTGGCAGGGATTGATGTTATGGTCCCCACTGCTGGTCCTGGGGGATGAGGATTGCCCAGCTCAGCATCATCCCTTGTGGCAGGACCTCCAGGTCCCTGGCTTTAAAGTAAGACATCAGTCTCACTTTCTCTGACAGGGAAAACATCAGGAACTATGTTGGGTAGCTCTGACTGACGTTGTTTGTTAGCTGCACAATGGCTTTTTGAAGATGGCGCTGGTGCCCAGGAGATGATCCATTCCATCATATCCTAGCAGTGATGTATTCCTCAGATTACAGTGAGACATTAATTTGGTCCAGTATCACACAAACGTTTCACCGTAGGGTCGGTTAACAAAGTAAGTTTGGTAAGTTGCAACAAGAAACCTCATTAGGTCTCTTGACACTTGGCCAAAGTATGATGAGAATCAGCCATAGATTTTAATACTTTTCTCACTAAATAATGCATTAATAGAGCCAGTGTAGCTGATTATGCCTGTGTCGTTTCTTTCAACAATCTGTCCAATTGGTGCACTCCCCCTCCCTCCAGTTTCCCCATAGCATTGTACATGTTTCCTTTTTAAGTATTTATCCAGTTCCTATTGTAAAAGGGAAAGTGCTTCTGCTACCCTTTCAGGCTGTGCATCACAGATAACAACTGGCTGCAGGAAGCAATGACTTCCCTCTGCTCCTTTTAGCTGCAACTAAAATTTGCAATATCAGGTTATTCACTTTCTTGCTGGTGTAAACAGTTTCTTCTTCTTACCTTTTTTTAAAAGGACTTTGGGATTTTAAATCCATGAAATATAGGTAATACGAATAGGAAGAAGCCAAATGGCCACTGCTGCCATTCATGATTAGACTTGCATTTATATAGCACCTTTCATAACCATCAGTCATCTCAAAGTGCTTTAAAGCCAATGAACCACTTTTGAAATGAAGTTGCTATTACAAAGTAAGAAGCTGAGCAGCTAATATTTACAACAATTTGCCCATAAGCAGCATTGTGATAATGACCAAGTAATCATTTTTTGTGTGTTTTTATGAGGGATAACCTCGGTCAGGACACTGTGAGAAGACCCCTGCCCTTCCTTATCAATTGATGCTCAAGCAGGGGGATGGTGCCTCATTTTGCCATAAAACTGTATGAATTAGGAGGAGAAAATCCATGTTGACTGTGCCTGATTACCTTGATTTTTTTCTAAGTGTCTTGCTCTTACTTTAAAAAAAGCTTCTAGTATATTCCTTAAGACAGGAAAGGGAAATGGAATACCACCAACTGCAAGTTCCTCTCCGAGCCACTCATCTTCACAAAAGTACCTAGGGATGGGCAATAAATACTGGCCCAGCCAGCGATGCCCAAATTCTATGAATAACTTTAAAAAATGTTATACTAACTGGCCTGTATTCCCCTCCCCCATTTCTGATGAAGGGTTTAGGCCCGAAACGTCAAGTTTTCCTGCTCCTATGATGCTGCTTGGCCTGCTGTGTTCATCCAGCCCCATGCTTGTTATCTTGTATTTTCCTGCTTACTGTTTCCCTTCCTTTTTGCATAAAGGAGTTATATTCACTTTTTCCCAATCATATCAGGACTGTCCCCAGATCTAGGAAATTTTGGAAAATTGAAACCAATGCATCAACTATCTCACAAGCCACTGTTTTAAAATCTCACTCAAAAGACTGTCCCTCCAACAGTGCAGCCCTCCCTCAATAAGATATTGTCAGTTTATACTTTTGTGCTGAAGACCTGGAACAGGACTCGTACCAGGCACATTATGACTCTGAGGTAAAATTGTTACCAATTAAGCCACAGCTGACAAAATAGAACCATAGAATGGTTATAGCACAGGAGACCATTAGGCCTGCGCAAGCTTCCTGAAAAAGCTATACATCGCTAACATTTACCTGTCACTCTAAAAATGTTTGTCTTCAGATACTTGTCTGATTCTCATTTGCAAGTCACAACTAAATCTGTTTGCACCACACTCTCATACCACAATCTGTTCACACCACAATCATTTGCTGCGTTGAGAGGTTTTTCCTTACACTGCCTTTGGGTCTTCTGCCAATCACTTTAAATTGGTATCCTCTGGTTCTCAATCCTCCACCAATGGGAGAATTTTCTCCCTATCTACTCTATACAGATCCTTTATCATTTTGAATACCTCAAACAAATCTCCTCTCAACTTATTTCATCGAAGTGTGATATAGACTTCTGACTGTTCTTTAATCATTTATTGTAAGTTTGGGTTTTGTCTTTTTAGTTAGTTTGTGTTTGAAGTTAATAATTAACTTGTAAGTATTCCTGTAGCTATTATGACTTATTTTAAAACAGTTTTTGAGGCCTAGCTTTGGAATTAATGGATTTTTGTAAAGGTCTTTACAATCAATAAAGTTCATTTTGAAGTTCGGGAGAGATTTTTTTTGACCTTAATACATCCATAACTAAAAGAGAGAGTCAAAGAGTCAATACAGCATGGAAACAGACCCTTCGGTCCAACTAGTCCACACTGACCATATTCCCAAACTAAACTAGTCCCACCTGCCTGCATTTGGCCAATATCCCTTCAAACTTCTCCCATTCATGAACTTATCCAAATGTCTTCTGAATGTTGTAACTGTACCTGCATCCACCACTTCCTCTGGCAGTTCATTCCATACATGAACCAATTTCTGCATAAAAAAGTTACCACTCATATCCTTTTCAAGTCTTTCTCCTCTCACCTTAAAAATATGCCCCCTAGTTTTGAACTCCCCTACCGTAAGGAAAAGACCTCTGCTATTCACACTATCTGTGCCCTTCATGATTTTATGAACCTCTATATGGTCACCCTTGAACCTCCTACGCTTCAGTGAATAAAGTCTCAACCTAGTTTTGTAACTGGTTTCTTTTAGTTTTACTTGGAGCAGTACTGTAAAGTCCTTCAATTACGATGCTTCTACATACGTCAATTTTTCTGATAAGGGAGGAATATAATGAAATTAGATTATCTCAGAGTAAAGAGTTAGTGCCAAATAAGAAGTGTTGGAATAAAACTCTGAAGAGGTTACTTGAAGCTAAGTACATTTACAGGTTATAATAGCTCTAGAAAGAAGCTTTTAGCAGTTCCAGTCTAGAAGTTAAAGTCACAAGTAACTTAAACCTATTAAGATGTTATAGGCAGGTACTCTAATGTAAATACTGTACGAGTAGTGTTTTTGGATAATGTACAAGAGTATGTTTTGAGTACACTATATAGAAACTATTGTTTTTCCTTTCAATTTATAAAAGGAGTGCTTTGAATTAATGGGATTACATTTTTACTCTGTGTTCAAAAACATTGAATTTATGTTGTAAGTAGATGGCTTGGTTTATTCTATTTTATCTTAATTTATTTTGTTATAAACTCTGTTTTATCATCAAGCAAAATCTGCAGCATTGTGTGCAGCAAGAAACCACTTTGTTGAATCCAAAACATGATCTGCCAAGCCAGCTCGGTGTCTAGGTTTGACTTATCTAGTAATAGCATCAGTTGAGATCATACCATAAGGAGAAAAACCCCAGCTTCACCAATTCATCCATGTAACTAATGTTTCATGAAACCTTAATCTCTTCTGCAGCCTTTGTTGTGTCTTCATGTCCTTCCTAAAGTGTAGGCCCCCCTAAAGTTGACAATAGTGAGGCTGGATCAAGGTTATGCAAAGGGTCTCTTTGCTCTTTGTACTCTGCACCCCTATCAATAAAGCCCAGGATGTCACATTCTCAACCCGCTCTGCTACCTTCAAAGATATTTATATATACACCCCGAGGGCGCTGTGTTCCTACACTTTCACCCATTTAGGATTATACACTGTACTTAATATTGCCTTCCCTAATTCTCCTATCATGCACCAACTGCCTGCATCCTCTCAAACTCTCTGACAAGTCCTCATGTTTCCCAAAATTTCCAACTTTAATGTCAATTGCAGCTTTTGAAATAGTTTTCTGTATACCCAAGCCTGGGTCATTCATACAAAATAAGAAAATCAATGGTCATGGTATGGAAATCTACAATACACCTTTATTAATTATATTTAAATCCCATCAGCTGCTTTTTGGGGCGGTGGGGGAGGTGGGGAGGGTGCGGGAGTAGCATTTCAATCCATTGTCCCAGAGCAACAATTTGGGACTCTGGATTACTATTCCAATAACATTACCACAACGTCATCCCCTCCCCATGTGTGGGCAAAGATCTGCCAAACAGGTTATAATGTGGGAGAATGTGAAACTATCCTTTTATGCACAAAAAATTAAAAAGACATTTTATCTAAATAATGAGATAATGTAGAGCTCTGAGATACCGAAGGATCTGGGTATCCTGTGCACACATTAAAAAGACCAGGATGCAAGTACATCAAGTAGCTAGGAAAGCTAATAGAATGTTATTGCTTATCACGAGGGGAATTGAATACAAAAATAGGGAGGTTCTGCTTCAGTTGTACAGGGCACTTGTGAGACTGAATTAGGAGCCCTGTTCACAGTATTGGTTACCTCCTTTGAAAAGGAATGTAAATGCATTAAAAGCAGTTCAGACGAAGTATACCAGCCTCGTCCCTGGAATGAGTGGATTGTCTTAATGTGCAAAGGTTGGACAGACTAGGCTTGTTTTGCTGGAATTTGGAAGACTCAGAGGCAACTTGATTGAAACATATTGGATCCTGAAGGATCTTGACAGGGTGGATGTGGAGAGGATGTTGTCATGTGGGAACTAATGGGTCACTGTTTAAAAATCAGGGTCACCATTTAAAACAGAGGTGAGATGAAATTTTTCTCTATGAGGATTGTGGGTATTTGGAATAGTCTTCCTGAAAAGGTGATGGAAGCAGAGTCCTTGAATACCTTTAATGCATAGGTGGATAGACTCTTGTTAAGCTTGCACAATGTGTATAATAACATAGGAGGTTTCAATTGGGAGCAATTAACCAGAGGTATATGTCGAGATTTGTTAATGATATATCTGACTTTCCCTCATGACCACAATAGTCTGTATCCCTCCCAGTGCAGTGGTTTCTTACCCAGCATGGATCTCCATATAGGGCAAAGGACTGTCTCATACAAATCAGGTCAAAACCCAACGCTTTGCAATTCGTAAAGGTCGTTGTCTAAAGATTTAACCCTGCATTTTGGCTTTAACTGTTAGAGCACTTCACCAGGGTCAACAAGACGACCAGATAGACAAGTAACAGCAATGTATATGATTGGCTGATGGAGACTTGAAATAAGGTTTATGGAGTTGAACATTGTTAAAGAATGTGCTGAGTTCCTGATATGGAGACAATCTCTTGCTAAATCAATAGTTGCTACTTGTCAAGATCCAGAGAGTTTAGGCTCATGATAGGAAGGGCCAAGGATTAGGAATCCAAGCTGTGGGCAACAATTTTTTTGGATCAGTTAATCCCTCAGCTAACCATTGTCAACCATTGAATGACCTCTCCATTGCTTGGCTAGTCAAGGCAAGGAGTTCCATTCCATCACACATGTGCTGTGTCAGGCTCATTGCTCTTGCATTTTGCAATGAAGCCAGGTTTTGTATTTCAGTCAGGAAAAGAAAAGGTTCTGGTCCGGAAGGAGCTGAAATCAGGTCCTCTCCTGCCCGGCTCAACTCAACACAACAGCCATCAACATGCCAAGTGGAACTCCCAGTCCAGCTTCGTCAGCACCAGGTAAACACTCAGTAAGAACTAGCAGAACATTCCAATCAACACACTCACATCCCATCCCTACGTAGAACACACCCAAATATCACATTCCTATTAATAAGATCTTGTCCTCTCCACCTCATCTGTAAACCATGGAATACCACTCTCCAGGCTCTCTGACACTTCCCACACTATGGTGTGGGATAGATCTTGTGACCATGAATATTATGTTGTTCTGATTAATGAAATTGTCTGGACAAGTTGTTTTACCGTCAGGATACAACTTGATACCTCACCTGAAAATGGGTTAGTGCAGAGAGACTGTGTAGAGGGAGTTTACTATCAAACATTCCCAGGACGAATACAGCAAGGGGTTAGATACAGAATAAAGCTCCTGGACTGGCCCTGTCAACAAAAGTTTATGGAAACATTTTGATGTAAGTTACTAGAATCTCTTATTAGTACTTTACACATTGAGTGTTTTCTATCTGGTGCCTTGTGGTGACCTCAACTGTAGTAAAATGAGGGCTTTGCTCTAGTTGGAGTACGAGCATAAGGAGTTGGAGTAGGCCCTCGGCCCATCAAGCATCTGCCATTCAATAAGATCATGGCTGCTCTGATTGTCACCACAAATCTACATTTCCACCTATAACCTCTCACCCTTTGCTTAACATGAAAACCAGCACTAAAGGTCTTTGAAGAAAAGAAAAAAAAATTTCTATCTCAAGCCAAACCCTAAGTTCGACTGACCAGATGTTGAACTGAGGATCTTTGCAATCCACAATAAAGAGTTATAGTTGTAATAATTAAAAAAAAAGCTATGAAAATGTCACCTAATTGCCCCTTGTGGTTTAGTCTCTGTCACCCTGTGCCTCCTGTAACAAACTGAAAGCATCAGCAGAAGGAAGTTTTGATCAGCACAAGAATCATCTCAGCAAACACTACAAATGGGGATCACTGAACTGTCTTCCCAGATGTTCTCATGCAAACCAACCATGTTTTCTTTCTCTGTGTGTGCGTGTGTGTGTGTGTGTCTGTGTCTATGTGTGTGTGTGTGTGTGTATGTAAAGGGGAGGTTACAATGGGGTTAATGTTTTAACTAGTAGAATTATGTGTATGAGTTCATAATTGTTTACCTGTAGCTAGACTCTATGTATTTGCAATAAATAGTCATTTTTGCCAAGTACAGAAACCTGGTCTGTGTTTTCTGTCAACGTGGGTCTAAAAGACACGTAAATTAGGGGATTCTGCATACTTTTTAAACACTTTAACTTCTAGGAACAGTGGGGCTTGATTTCCAGCATGTGATCCCAGTGAGGTGGAAAAATTTTCCATTACATTTCTGGCGCCGTTGATGGGATTCCACTGCACCAGAAAAATGCCATGGCAGCCGAGGTTCAAAGGTGCCAGACTGAGATGGAGCAAAGGGTAAAGGAGTTGAAACCGACAATGTCTGTGAGGAAGTCTGAAGCTGCTCTTGGATCCTTAGGGGCTCAGGCATTGATGGAGGAAATTGAACCTTTAGACCAAACCCAGATAGAACAAAGAACAAAGAACAAAGAAAATTACAGCACAGGAACAGGCCCTTTGGCCCTCCAAGCCTGCGCCAATCCGGATCCTCTATCTAAACTCTGTCGCCTATTTTCCAAGGACCTGTATCCCTCTGCTCCCTGCCCATTCATGTATCTGTCTAGATACATCTTAAGTGATGCTATTGTGCCTGCCTCTACCACCTCCGCTGGCAACGTGTTCCAGGCACCCACCACCCTCTGCGTAAAGAACTTTCCACACATATCTCCCTTAAACTTTTCCCCTCTCACCTTGAAATTGTGAACCCTAGCAATTGAGTCCCCCACTATGGGAAAAAGCTTCTTGCTGTCCACCCTGTCTATACCTCTCATGATTTTGTAGACCTCAGTCAGGTCCCCCCTCAACCTTCGTCTTTCTAATGTAAATAATCCTAATCTATTCAACCTCTCTTCATAGCTAGCACCCTCCATACCCACGTACATTTCCTTGATGCTATGGAGGAAGGAAGCGGTACACCTAGTCAGATATTTTATTTGTCGATGAGTAGGAAACCAGACAGATTAAGGAAAACACAAAAAACACTTGATGCTCCAGCAAAGACTGGATTGAGGACACACAGCTGGCTATGGCATTCATAGGACTCAACCAGAGTGAGAAGGCAGTATTCATGACAGATGGGCAGGAAAACACATCAGAGATACTGGGAAGACATCCAAAGTCTACAACAGTTCTTTGAGGTACTGACAGAGGTCTAGGGGGACAGCTACAGCAGAGGCTTTATGAGTATAATGAAGCCAAAGGCGAGGATTTAGTTTCTGTATCCCTGGAGCTGGTGGTGAAGATGTTCTATCACATTGTCCTCCTGGACCCCTCCTTCAAATCAACAGAGGGCCTAGATGAAGTAATGAGGGATGGGAATGTCCAAATGGATTTGAGGAGGCTCAGTAGCAATAAACCTCAATTGTCCTCCTTTGAAGCAGAAGAGCAGATCATCTGGATCATGGGGAAAGGTTGGTCTCCTAAGACCAGGAAAGAGGCTACTATCAGAGGGGTGACTATCAGCATGGCCAGGAATGTAGGCCTCAGGCTGAATAGGCTGGTGGAATAGGTTGTGACCACAGCTGGCCTGTCTCCACGGGCAGGCTCATGGAAATCCCGCCCAAGTGATGCTCCAAAGATTTGCCGGAGTGGTGACAGGGCTGGGCAATTCAAATGAATCTGCCCTCAACAACCATGGCCACTACCACCATCAGGAGTAGAGACCCCATGCAGTGCTGGCAAAGGTTCAAGGCCAGAAAAGAATGGTCAAGCTGTATAAGAGGAATATGGAGAATTATTCCAGGTTGAGACTCAAAATATTTGCTTTGAGGTGGTGATTTCTCAGAAGTTCAGAGACTTGGTGCAGAGTTTAAAGCTGACAACAACCCATTCAGCAACTTTTAAATGTCTTCAAAGCTGAGTGCGACAGAAACCTGGAAACAGGGGGCTTTGGGAGACACAATGCCTATGAATCAGTCAAAGGCAGTATTCCCACCTCAGTTCTCTGTGACTTTCAGACTAAGATTCCCAATGCTGTGATCCAAACCAGGTCCAGACTGATAGAGCCCAGTGTGATTTCATCTTTGCCATCTATCTCAAAACAGGGCCCTCAGACAGGTCCAGGAAGGCACAACATCGACCAAGCATGCACCAGCTGTTCAGGGAGCCCAAACAGAAATGAAAACTGTTGAGGTGCTGAAAGAGGATCGGGGGGAGGATAGAGTCCTCTACTGGCTGGTTCATAATAAGGAGAGAGAGGTGAAGTAATTCATCTTTCCTGACAGCTTGAAGTGTCAAGTGTTAGTAACAGCTGATGATCAAGCAGGACACCAAGTGACAAAAAAAGACCACTGTCCTGACCAGAGAGCAGTGTTCTGGCCTGGGATAACTGCTGTTGTGGAAATTGTTAGAGGTGCACTTTGGCCAAGCTGGAAAGTGATTGCACCCCATCATGGGATCCCCATCACCAAGATACCACTAGAGTTCCTTGCAATAGATTTCATGGTCCTCAACTCTAGGAGTAATAGGCTTGAGCCATTCTCATACTCAAGAACGTCTTCATCAAGTTCATGCAGTCCATTCCAACCTGTGACCAAAAGGCCTGAATTATAACCAGAGAGTGGTAAATGGGCAATATGTTTCCCATGACTCACAAAACAGAAAATTAAGAAATAATGAGATAACAAGGGTCTAGGCCCAAAACGTCAAGTTTTCCTGCTCCTATGATGCTGCTTGGCCTGCTGTGTTCATCCAGCCCCACGCCTTGTTATCTCGGATTCTCCAGCATCTGCAGTACCTTTTATCTCAGGCCAAGCAGCATCATAGGAGCAGGAAAACTTGACGTTTCGGGCCTAGACCCTTCATCAGAAATGGGGGAGGGGAAGAGGGTTCTGAAATAAATAGGGAGAGAGGGGGAGGCGGATAGAGGATGGATAGAGGAGAGGATAGGTGGAGAAGAGGCAGACAAGTCGAAGAGGCGGGGATGGAGCCAGTAAAGGTGCGTGTAGGTGGGGGAATAGGGAGGAGATAGGTCAGTCCAGGGAGGATGGACAGGTCAAGAGGGCGGGATGAGGTTAGTAGGTAGGAGATGGGGGTGCAGCTTGAGGTGGGAGGAGGGGATAGGTGAGAGGAAGAACAGGTTAGGGAGGCAGGGACGAGCTGGGCTGGTTTTGGGATGCGGTTGGGGGAGGGGAGATTTTGAAGCATGTGAAATCCACATTGATACCATTGGGCTGCAGGGTTCCCAGGCTGAATATGATTTGCTGTTCCTGCAGCCTTTGGGTGGCATCATTGTGGCATTGCAGGAGGCCCAGGATGGACATGTCGTCTGAGGAATGGGAGGGGGAGTTGAAATGGTTTGCGACTGGGAGGTGCAGTTGTTTGTTGCGAACTGAGCGCAGGTGTTCTGCAAAGCGGTCCCCAAGCCTCCGCTTGGTTTCCCCGATGTAGAGGAGGCCACAACGGGTACAGCGAATGCAGTATACCACATTGGCAGATGTGCAGGTGAACATCTGCTTGATGTGGAAAGTCTTCTTGGGGCCTGGGATTGGGGTGAGGGAGGAGGTGTGGGGGCAGGTGTAGCACTTCCTGGGGTTGCAGGGAAAAGTGCCGGGTGTGGTGGAGCTGGAGGGGAGTGTGGAGCGGACAAGGGAGTCACAGAAAGAGTGGTCCCTCCGGAAAGCAGACAAGGGTGGGGAGGGAAAAATGTCTTTGGTGGTGGGGGATCGTATTGCAGATGGCGGAAGTATCGGAGGATGATGCGTTGGATCCGGAGGTTGGTGGGGTGGTACGTGAGGACGAAGGGGATTCTCTTTTGGTTGTTATTGTGGGGACGGGATGTGAGGGATGAGTTGCGGGAAATGCGGGAGACACGGTCGAGGGCGTTCTTGACCACTGCGGGGGGGAAGTTGCGGTCCTTGAAGAATGAGGACATCTGAGATGTATGGGAGTGGAATGCCTCATCCTGGGAGCAGATGCAGCGGAGGCGAAGGAATTGGGAAGAGGGGATGGCATTTTTGCAGGAAGGTGGGTGGGAAGAGGTGTATTCTAGGTAGCTGTGGGAGTCGGTGGGCTTGAAATGGATGTCAGTTTCGAGGTGGTTACCCGAGATGGAGACAGAGAGGTCCAGAAAGGAGAGAGAAGTGTTGGAGATGGTCCAGGTGAACTTCAGGTTGGGGTGGAAGGTGTTGGTGAAGTGGTTGAACTGTTCGAGATCCTCGTGGGAGCACGAGGCGGCGCCGATACAGTCATCAATGTAACGGAGGAAGAGGTGGGGTCTGGGGCCAGTGTAGGTACGGAAGAGGGATTGTTCCACGTAACCTACAAAGAGGCAGGCATAGCTTGGGCCCAAGCGGGTACCCATGGCCACCCCCTTTGTCTGTAGGAAGTGGGAGGAATTGAAAGAGAAGTTGTTGAGGGTGAGGACGAGTTCGGCTAAGCGGATGAGGGTGTCAGTGGAGGGGGATTGGTCAGGTCTGCGGGACAGGAAGAAGCGGAGGGCCTTTAGGCCATCTGCATGGGGAATACAGGTGTATAGGGACTGGACGTCCATAGTAAAAATGAGGTGTTGGGGAATAGGGAATTGGAAGTTCTGGAGGAGGTGGAGCGTGTGGGTGGTGTCACGGACGTAGGTAGATCCAACTGACCAGATACCAACTGAAAGGTCACCACAGTGGACAATAGTGCGATATCACTGCCAAAACACAAATTGTGAGAAACTGTGACCCAATCTACAACCTGATAAGTGTGATCTACCACAGGGCTGTATCGCATGGAAAGTACCAACACAAATCAGAGGCTGGGAAAGTCCTCTCAAGCAAATGCTGGATATTACCCCAACCCTTACCATTTGCCAAATTTGGTAATTCAATAAGAGAATGTGGACATGAATAGTGCAGCCATAATGGTACAAATGAACCCAATCACATAACTGCTTGCTAAGAGGTCACTGTGTGCTGTGTCTCGTTGCCAGGATGGGGAAACATGTAATGGGGCCTCCAGCAGGTGGCAATGGTGACGGAGGGTATCCAGCAGGGACCGAGAGCAGTCAAGTTGATGCTCTCTGGAGGAGAGGGTGTCTTTGTCAGAAAGAGTCCCTATGGAGAAAGGAGAGACAGAGCATTTCCTCAGACTGGTAAGATCCATGGATGTAATTCTATGTGAACACTGGTTTTCTGGTTGAACCTTAATTTCTTTTCATATTTGTAAAGATCTGATGCCAGTGACATGAAAAATCATTGCTTCATGATTTTCAGGTTGTCTCTATGCTCAAATTATGTTTTAAAGCAGAACTGCAGGTGCAGTCTCACCAATGTCCTGTACCAATTGATTAAGATTTGATAACCTTTATATTCCATCCCGCTTACAATAAAGGTCTACTACAACTTGCCTACTGTACCTGCATGCTGATATTTTGTGAGTCAAATACAAGGACACCAAGATCCCTCTGTACCACAACATTCTGCAGTCTCTCTCCATTTAAATAAAATAGTGTTTCTGTTTTTCCTATCAAAGTGGACCTCAAATTTTCACACATTAGACACCATCTGCCAAATTTTTGCGCACTCATTTAATCTATCTACATCATTCAATAGATCTTTGTCTTCCTAACAACTTGCTTTCCACCACAGCAAACCCCACCTCCCCATCTTCATCAAATTTGGCTCCAATACAATTGGTCTCTTTGTACTGATCATTGATATAGGTTGTAAACAGTTGAGGTCCCAGCACTGATCCCCGTCGCACTCCACCTGTTACAGTTTACCAATCTGAAAATGACCCATTTGTCCCAACTCTATTTCCTGTTAGTTAGCTTATCTTTTATCTATATCTCACCATTGCTTTTGTGCAGTATCCTTTTATGTGGTATCCTTTCAATCATTAAAACAAATAATACAAAGAAAGGTAAGGATTTCTGCTCAGGCACAAAATGGACTTTGGAATTGTTTGGATTTTAGTCCCACCCCAAGTCCTTTAGCAACATTTCATCTTATTCAGCTTCATACAGTTCTGATTCAAGAGTGTAGCATCACATGGTTACTACAGTCCCACTCACTGACAGAGAACAGGAGGGTGTGGAGGAAGGAATAGGGAATGTGTTCGAAGAAATGTAATAATACACTCTTAGTGTACTGACTGGCTTGTTGAAATCATTTAACCTCTACCTCTGCTATACATGCATCTGTGTGCAACATGTGGATAGCCATTAAATATATCACTTGAAACCTGGTGTCAGACGAGTACAAGTGAAAATGTGGAATTGCAGAACTGGAAGAGAGTGAGAAAATGAAAGCGACAGCAAGGAGTAAATCAAATTACTGAATGAGTCTAAATGGCTATTCATTTTCCACTCCCTGTTACTATGGAAATGAAAGGAGATATGAGTTAGAATTGGAATTTTATTCACTCTGCAAAACTGTGAAGGAGCAACAGAATTGTTTCAACAAGAAAGCCTGAGCACATAACAATTGCGACCCTGCCGTCAACGCTGGGGAAAAAATGCTATCAGCTGTATTACAGTCTAGATCTCAACAAGAAATATCAGGGAGAAAAGATTTTCAATGCTTTGAAGACACGCTTTTAGTCCCATATTGATGTTACATATGAATGGTATGTGTTAACATCAGAGTTCAGGAATGAGGGAGACTGTTTATCAGGATGTGACCACACTGATAGATCAAGTTGAATCCTGTGAATTTCGATGACTGAAGGTTGATCTCCTCCGAAATAATATTGTCTTAAGCATAAGCGATCCTAAAGTGAGAGCAGGTTTGCTGTAAGAGGAGTCATTTACTTTCAAGAAAACTTTTGACAATGCAGAAACTCTGAGGTTGACAATTTTCAGCTAGAGCGTATAATGGGAGAGCAGATGATGGTTTCCATTAAGGTGAGAGACATTCCAAGCTGAACAAGAGCTCGAAATTGTGGGAAATGAAGAAATATTTGCATAAAACCTGCTAGTGGTTCTAAAAGTCGTGTAAAGAAGGCACCTACACGAAGAAGAAATCACCATTATTTCAGGACCAACAGAAATTCTTATAATGACTTTAATATGTGAGAGTTTTTTAAATGAAATGGAAACTGATAATTTTAATTGCACTTAGGATTTTTTTCCAAAATATTTCGGTGGCATCCTGAATATTAACTCCTGTAAACTTCAGGAAGATTAACAAGCCCAAAGTTTTGCAGAAAAGCAATGACGAAGAGAGTATTTATTGAAGTTCTGTTCTGAATAACAAACTTATTTAAATATTCAGCAAAAAAGAAAAACTTCCTGCTTAAATAATTGCCAAAAAGGACCTTTTGCCTCCACCCTGGACTGAATCTTTCAATCCTCTGAAGTAGGGTGGTTGTTTAACTACATTCAAGGGGTTACGCCAATATCAGTTGCTATCAAAGAACTGGTCACTTGCTTTCATTGCTCAGACCTTTTGAGTATAGGGGTTGGGACATCATTTTGAGGTCGTACAGGACATTGGTAAGGCCTCTTCTGGAGTACTGTGTCCAATTCTGGTCGGCCTGTTTTAGGAAGGATAATAGAGGGTTTGAGTTATAAAATGAGATTGGAAAGGCTGGGACTTTTTTCACTGAAGTGTAGGAGGTCAAGGGGAGACCTTATTGAGGTTTATAAAATCATGAGGGGCATAGATAATGATAAAGGTCTTTTCCCTTAGATAGGGGAGTTCTAAACTAGGGGGCATATTTTTAAGGAGAAAGATTTAAAAAGGACATGAACGGCAACCTTTTTTTTTATAGAGAGTGGTTAGTGTGTGGAATGAACTGCCAGAGAAAGTGGCGGATGCAGGTTCAGTTATAACATTTATAAGACATTTGGATACGTACATGAATAGGAAAGGTTTGAAGGGATATGGGCCAAGCTCAGATAGATGGGACTGGTTTAGTTTGGGAACATGGTCAGCTTGGACTGTTTGAACCGAAGGGTCTGTTTCCGTGCTGTATGACTCTGACTCTGACTCTAGGGTTGCTGGATACAATCGACAGCAGGCAGGGAGACTTCAGCAAATCGTTTTTAGTGATTTTAACTCCACTGACGTCAATGCACAAGCAGAGGAGAATCTATAAATGTCAGCTAATGTCTGAGACACCATTTATACTTCTCACGATCTGTTTTATGTCACCATCACCTGTCAGCGAGCTCTACAAATATCTGATAGAGAAATAAACTGCGCTGTTGTTGATACTTAGTGTAAGGAACCCTGCATTGGCCCTTTAAGGAGTGGCTTGCTCACCACAGTTGTTGGAACAAAGTCCTCTTTCAGGGATTTGTTACCAGGGCGTTGTCTGTTACTCTACTCTGCAAGAATTAAGAGCCCCTGGCTGCCTCTGTTAGAACTCCAGGCTCTTTCAAGAGTGAATCAAACTCACAGGAAATGTAGAGGGTGAAGCCTAATTAGCAAGGTGCGTTGGCAGCACTGCAGATGATGCCCACTATTTGTGCCTGCCAATCAAACCATGAAGGGATCATTCAGAAATCAGGTGATTCAGGAAGACATGGTTTGATTTCTGAAAGGCCTTTTGAGACTTCAGAACTTCCAAAAGCGCCCTACAGCCAGTGAAGTAATCTTTTTGAGATGTTGCCACTGCAGTACTGTACGAAAGTTGCCAGCTAATTTCCACAGTGAAATCCCACAGACGTTAATGATGAAAATTGCAGATAATTTGGTTTAATGATGTTTGTATTTTTCTGCTAATATTTATCAATCGATCAATATTGCAAAAAAAAACACTCCGGTCATTACCACATTGGTTTATGGGAGCTTGCTGAACACAATTTGTTTGCTTCATTTCCTACATTACAATAGTGCCTACATTTCAAAAATTCCCTCACGAGCCGTGAAATGCTTTCAGACGCATGGTGATTATGAGTAAATAAAATCCTTCAATCTTAGGTTGTTTGCAGGATA
Source organism: Ginglymostoma cirratum (assembly GCA_024137785.1). NCBI lineage: Eukaryota > Metazoa > Chordata > Chondrichthyes > Orectolobiformes > Ginglymostomatidae > Ginglymostoma > Ginglymostoma cirratum. Next base: position 13,898,937 of record JAHRHZ010000140.1, on the reverse strand, counting down.
AATGTGGCCTTTTCACACCTTGAAGGACTTCCCTGCCTTTTTTTCAACATAATGGTCATTGGATCTCTGCACCAGTTTAAGAGGACCACATTCTCAATACCGACCCGTTGATGGTGTGGCACTCCCTCAGTACTGACCCTCTGACAGTGCAGCACTATCTCGGTACTGACCCTCTGACAGTGCGGCGCTTCCTCGGTACTGACCCTCTGACAGTGCGGCGCTTCCTCGGTACTGACCCCTGAAGTCATACATAGCCCAGACCAGGTAAGGAGGGCACAGTCCCTTCTTTACAGTGTATTAGCGAACCTAATGGATTTGTGTTACAATTGATGATAGTTTCATGATCACCATTCCTGAGACTACCTTTATATTTATTCACTGAATTTAAATTCCACCAGATGATTTAGTGGGATTTAAAATGGCGTTACCAGAGATTAGTCTGGAGTACTAGTCCAGAGATGACTACACTACGATCTCCCCTTTTTATTCACTTGTGGGATGTGGGTGTCGCTGGCTGGCCAGCATTTGTTGCCTGTTCTTAGAAGGATAATATTTATTAATATTACCCCGTTATATCATTAGTGCTATGTATAGTTAGAGCAAAAATAAGTCAACCGGCCCTCCAAACAAAAAATTATAATATTCAAAATACTAATGTAGAATAAACGTACTTTGTCAAAAACTGAATCATAAACTTCAAAAACAAAAACAGAAATTGCTGGACAAGCTCAGCAGGTCTGGCAACATCTGTGGAGAGAAATTAGAGCCAACGTTTCAGTTCAAGAGCCTTCCCTTAATTTCTGTTTTTGTTTCTGATTTGCAGTTCCGCAGTTCCTTCAGTTTTCATAAGCTTCAAAAGGCTGGATAATGCACTTGAACATTTCAAATAACAAAATATCCACGATCCCAGACCTCAGCAGATATCATTAAAGTTAATGTTTTGTAAATCTCTAAAGTTAGTTTTACAAAATAGCACTTCTGTGTACTTTCATATTTTTCCTGAAAGAAAAAGACTTGAGACTCAGTGTCCGTCAGTGTAAATGTACAGCATATAGCAGGTAAAAGTGAATGACTCACTTCCGTCTGGTACTGCATGACCTGTATCTACTCTGAGCATAATTGGCACAAAAAACATCGCAGTGGCTTTAAGTTTTTCTCAGAATTCTAAGGGTCTTTGCTGGACTATTTAGACAATATTTCCCTTTTATCTATATTGTTGTGATTTCTAATGTAAAATTCTTGGTTTCCAAACAACAGGTTCTGTTGCAAAACTGTTTAGTTTTGTTGCTGGAGAATTGGGTGTGGTGCAGACAGCTGTTATTTGGTGAATCATAAATTAAATTCAATATCTTCAGGGCTCCTTATACAATGGAGAGAGAGTGGTGTGGTAAATAGTTCAGGAAATACTCAGTCTGGAAAATTTCTGTTGAATGTCTGTTACCAGGAAACCATGAGACAGGTTACATCCATCACTATCCAAGTTCCCAGGAATATTTCCTGTCTGGATAAGGTTGGAACATCTCCTACTGGAAGAATCCTTGGATTTTTAATTTTATTTTTATCATTCATGGAATGTCGGTATCACTGGCTGGGCAGCATTTGTTGGTCATCTTTAATTGCCCCTACTGTGATAGCTGCCTTCTTGAACTATTGCAGATCTTAGCCCACAAGGGTACCTGCAAAACCATTACAAAGGGAGTTTGAGACTATTAGTGACACTGAAGGAATGGCCACACGGGGTGGAATCATGCTGAGGTGCTGGGGGTCTGTCCTGCTGGTCAGACAAAGTGAGAGACCTGCTCTGCCATTTTACAGGGAGGCCCACTGAACCAGACAGCAATCAGGCAAAGCTGCTGTTGGGACAAGATGCCAGGAGCAGTTGTCTTGCACAGCAAGCGTTGCCAGTCAATCTGAGGCTAGCAGCTCCTATACTCAGTGGCCACCCAACAGAGGGTGTGGCCGGTGTGACCCCTGCTGGAGTCTCGGGATCGCAACAATAAAGTGTGTGTGCACGTGTGGGTGTGTGTGTGTCTGTGTGTGGCTATATGTGCGTATGTGCGTGTGTCTCTGTGCGTGCGTATGTGAGTGTGTGTGTTGGTTGAAGATTGTGGGGAGATGGGACAGAATAGTCAGCAGCAAGAGCAGGTTGTTGGCTCTCCTCTAGCTCCCCACTCCCTGCTGTCTGGTCCCTCGATCAGGTCCTGAGTACTTTGATTGAAGGGGACTGCCCCACCACCTCCACAAAGGGGCAAAGTGCCCACTGGGGTCATGGCACCAGGTCCTTCAGTGGATGCGTTAATCCCATGGTAGCTGGATAAAGCCTTTAAGTGGTCAGTAATTAGCCAAGCAATTGGAGGTGAGGCAGGAGGGTTGGCCATAAGTCTTCACACACAGAACTTGATTCTGGTGAAGGTTGGAAGGCAGTGGGATATGGATACAAAACCACCCCTGCCCTTCCTGCTGCCAAGTTTACCTACTTTGGAATCAAAAGATTCTGTTCATGGTCCACGTCAGGAAGTTGGGTGGTTTGGAAGGGAACTTCTTGTGATCCCAACATCTGCTTCCCTTGTGGTAGAAGTTGAGGGTTTGAACAGTGCCGTTGAAGGAACCTCAGCAAATTGATCATGTCAGATTCTGTTCAATGGATCTGGAAATGTTGTATTTGTCGTATAAATGTTGGCTCTCCTGGAGTTGAGACAATAAACCTGGAGGAACTGGGGTGTGTTTGGAAACTGAAGGTTTGGTATGTGTGGGACTTCACAATGCACATTGTCCCAAACTTAAACCAACATCAACATCTCAAACCTTCTCAATAAAGGAGTTTCCATAGAACATTGACATAGTTGAATGGGAGGAGGCCATTCAGCACATCATCTTGGTGTTGTCTCCCATAACCCCAAACACATCTTTCCATCGTATTCCTCTATTTCAATATTTATCCCACCCATTTTTGGTATTTTCATTTCTGCCTCTATGATGAAAGATTCCTCTTCTGTTCCTCCTGGAGTAAATTCTCACTTTCTATTCTCTACTTCCTTTGTACATTATTGGATAATAATCTTTCACTGTTTGCCTGGAGTAATGCCCAGGCTACTCTCCCCTTTAATTGTAGCTCCCTCTCTCAGTCCTATTCTCACTCTCCCCTTTATTGCCTGCTGTGGCTCCCAGTTCTGACTGAAAGCCTGGCTCTCACACCACTAAATCTTCCCTCTGTACTTGAACACCAAACACCTGATCGCCAGTGTCCCTTTTGGTGTCTCTCCCAATCTCTATCTTATGGAATCATAGCATGATAAAGCACAGAAGGAGATCATTTGGCCTTACATATTTGTGCTGGCCTGTTGGTAGAACAATCCAACTAATCTCATTCCCTGACTATGTCCCTGTAATTCTGTAAATGTCTCATTTCAAGTATTTATTCATTATGTTTTGAAAGGAGAAAGTAATGGGAGAGGGCTCAGAGCAAATTTCGCTGAGGAAGAGTTCAAGTTTATGACAAATGTGTGCAGACTCAATTGTGTCAGCAAGAACTAACATTGTAATGATTGTAACGAGGTCAGCCAGGTAGACCTCATAGCAAGGCCCACCCAGAGCTATTTGCCTTACGAGCAAAAGTAGAGGCAAAAATCAGAAGGTTGGAAAGCGAAGGAATCATCAAACCAGTCCAGTTTGTGGTATGGGCAGCATTGGTTGTACCAATTGTGAAGCCCAACAAGTCAGTTTGCTCTTTGTGGGGATTTTAAACAAATGGTAAACCACTTTTCGCAGCTGGATAAATACCCAATCCCTTGCACAGCGGATTTATACACAAAGCTGGCAGGCGGGGCCTGTCCTTCACGAAGTTGGACATTAGCCATGCATACCTGCAATTGACGATAGGTGAGGATTCCCAGAAGCATGCTACAATTACTACCCATAAGGGTTTGTACCAATATAGGAGACTGCTATTTGGGATATCGTCAGCCTGTGTAATTTTTCAGCGGACGATGGAGAACGTTTTACAAGCTCTAACCCAGGTTGGCATTTATCTACATATCGTCATAGAATCATACAGCACAGAAGCAGACCCTTCGGCCCAACCAGTCCATGCCGACCAAAATCCCAAACTAAACCAGTGCCACCTGCCTGTGCTTGGCCCATATTCCTCAAAACGTTTCTTATTCAAGCACTTATCCAAATGTCTTTTAAACGTTGTAACTCTACCCACATCCACCACTCCCTCTGGAAGTTCATTCCATGCATGATCCACTCCCTGTAAAAAGTTGCCCCTCATGTCCTTTTTAAATCTTTCTCCTCTCACCTTAAAAAATATGCCCCCTAGTTTTGAAATCCCCCACTCTAGGGGAAAGACACATGCCATACACCTCTATCTATGCCCCCCATGATTTTATAAACCTCAACAAGGTCACCCCTCAACCTCCTACATAACATGCTAATAACAGGGAAGATCAATAACAAGCAATTAGAGAACTTGGACATAGCCCTTAGATATTTCTCCCAGAAGGGCATACATCTTAGAACGAAAAAACATGTGTTCCAGGCACCCTTAGTGACCTATTTGGGCTACAGAGTCAAAACGACTGAGTTACACCCTTGGAAGATAAAGTGAGGGCAATCAAAGGTGAGTGGCTCCTACGACTGTATTGGAGATTGGGTCTCTCTTGGGGCTGGTGAATTATCATGGAAAGTCAGAAAGTTCATATATAACCTGGTCTCCATCCTGGTACCTTTTTATCAACTCCTAAAAAAAGTATCAGCCTTGGAAATGGTCGCATAGCCAAGCCATAGCTTTCCAGGAAATGAAGTAACTGCTATTATCCTCTAAAGTGTTGGTACACTATGATCCTAAGCAAGATCTGGTATTGACATGCGATGCCTCTCCATTTGGCTTCGGGGTAGTATTAGCTCATAGGTGACCCAATGGAGAGGAACACCCAATAGTGTGTGCATCCAGGATTTTGGCTAATGCAGAATGTAAATACACCCAGATAGAGAAGGAAGATTTGGCAGTCATATTTGGAGTCAGGAAATTCTACCAATCCTTCATGGATGTAAATTTATAATAATAATGGACCACAAATCCCTGCTAGGCTTACTTAAACAGGTCAAGGAAGTGCTGCCCCTAGCTTCAGGGTGAATTCAGTGGTGGGCTGTAATACGAAGTAGGATATTTAGAAGCTGGAACACTGTCCAGGAGGCCAAGTAGCAAATGTAGATGCATTGATTCGCACCCACTGTGGCAGATACACAACCAGTGGTACCACCACTGGACTCAGAGGGGAAGAATGTAGTGATTGTAACAAGGTCAGCCAGGTCGACCTCGTAGAATATGAGTTCCCTGATTGTGGCTATTAACCTGGTCTAATCAGAGAGCCCTGGCTGGCAGATTATAAACAGGAGTGTCAGAGGTTCTGTTCACTCTGAGGGACCTGGGCCATGTGAAAGATTCTTCACGTGTAAATAAAGGGTGACTTGGTGATGGAATACTGACCTCTGTGGAGTAATTTCAAGTATCAGCAGCCAGCCTGCAGACAGGTTCAGCTGACAGAGTTCCTCAATAACCACCATCCTCGAAACAACCTTGTTGCTTTTATCCTGGAAGATTAGAACTATACACCCTCTCTTTGAAAGAGTTCTCAATTTAGTTTCATCGTTGTCCCTGCAGCCCTTCAAATACTTCTTTTAAAACCTTAATAGACTCTGCCTCCCTAGAGATGCTGCTGGAACAACACATGCCTCAACAACTCTCTGTACAAAACCAATGATCTGAATCACACTTTTCTTCTATTAATTGGTGATAAACATAAAAACAATCTTCCACCCAGTTGCTGACTCATCAACCAGTGAAAATAATGTGGATAATATTTGTCTTATTGAAGCTGCTGTCGTACAGATCCTTCTCTATTCTAATGAAAACTGCCCAAGTTTGTCTTGACATTGAATTCAAATAAAGCTTCTAATTCCTGGTATTGAAGTAGTAAAATCCAATCCAAAATACTCAACCTGTCCTCATAAGACAGTCCGTCCAGGCCCGTAATCAGCCCAGTGAACCTACTGTGGACTGCCTCCAATGCCAGTATATGATTTCCCAAGGGGCCCAAGACTGTTCACAGTATTCCAACTGTGGTCTGACTAGTCCCTTTATAGTTTTAGCAAAACCTCCCTACTCTTGTAATCCATTCCCTTTTAAGTTCCATTTGCCTTCCATAATTGCCTGCTGAAGCTGGATGAACACAGCAGGCCAAGCAGCATCATAGGAGCAGGAAAGCTTGACGTTTCGGGCCTAGACCCAAAATCTCCCCTCCCCCAACCGCATCCCAAAACCAGCCCAGCTCGTCCCCGCCTCCCTAACCTGTTCTTCCTCTCACCTATCCCCTCCTCCCACCTCAAGCCACACCCCCATCTCCTATTTACTAACATCATCCCGCCCCCTTGACCTGTCCGTCCTCCCTGGACTGACCTATCTCCTCCCTACCCCCCCC
>JAHRHZ010000140.1:13842408-13872255 GCA_024137785.1 Ginglymostoma cirratum | reverse complement strand
TAGACCCTTCGAAATGTTCAGAGATCTCTTCAGAGATTTCTGAAGAAGGGTCTAGGCCTGACATGTCAGCCTTCCTGCTCCTCTGATGCTGCTTGGCCTGCTGTGTTCATCCAGCTCTACACCTTAACCTAATCAGTTAAATTGATCTTGTTAATTACCGTGTATTTCTTTCTGACATTTACATTATATAAACATTGTCAGTTTCCATTGCACCTCTGTGCTGAAGACTCTTCTCAGCAGCATTCTGAATCATACATGTTCAAGCTTCACTCCAGTATTTGTGTGTGTGTAACCTTGATTGACCTTTTCTTGAGTAGTACTGTATTTAATTGTCATCCCTGCTGATGTGCTGATATCACAAAAGTCTACAGCACAGAAAAATGCAGTTCTGCCCTTTGAATCTGTGCCAGTTAAAAATAGCAATGTAATTATACAAACACATTTTTCAGCACTTGGCCTAGATCCTTGTGTGTCTTGCCATCGCAAGGGTACATCTGAATACTTATAGTCATAGAGATGTACAGCATGAAAACAGACCCTTCAGCCTAACTGTCGAAGCCTAAATTATCCTAAATTAATCCAGTCCCATTTGGCCCATATTCCTCTAAACCCTTCCTATTCATATATCCATCCAGATGCCTTGTAAATGTTGTTATTGTAACAGCCTCCATCACTTCCTCTGACAGCTCATTCCACCTATGTACCACCCACTGCATGAAAAAGTTGCTCGTTAGATCCCTTTTAAGTCTTTCCCCTCCAACCTTAAACCTATGCCCTCTAGTTTTGGAAACCCCATCCCCAAGAAAAGACCTTGGCTATTTACCCTATCCATGCACCTCATGATTTTATAAACTACTACAAGGTCATCCCGCAGCCTCTGACATTTCGGGGAAAATAGCCCCAGTCTATTCAGCCTCTCCCTACAGCTCAAACCCTCCAACCCTGGCAACATCCTTGTAAATCTTTTCTGAACCCTTTAAAGTTTCACTACATCCTTCCTATAGCAGGGAGACCAGAATTGCACACAGTATTCCAAAAGTGGCTTAACAATGCCCTGCACAGCCACAACATGACATCCCAAATCCAATACTCACTGCACTGACCAATAAAGGCAAGCATACAAAATGCCTTCTTCACTATCCTGTCTACTTGCGACTCCAATTTCAAGGAACTATGAACCTGCACACCAAGGTTTCTTTGTTCAGCAACATTCCCCAGGACTTTACCATTAAGTGTGTAAGTCCTGCCCTGATTTGACTTTTCAAAATGCAGCACCTCTCGTTTACCCAAATTAAACTCCACCTGCCACTCCTCGGCCCATCCGATCAAGATCCATTGTACTTTGAGGTAACCTTCTTCGCTGTCCACTACACCTCCAATTTTGGTGTCAATTGCAAACTTACTAACCATACCTCCTATGTTCACATCCAAATCCAAATCCATATAAATGACGAAAAGCAGCAAACCCAGCATCAATTCTAATGGCACACTGCTAGTCACAGGCCTCCAGTCTGAAAAGCAACTTTCCACCACTCTGTCTTCTGTCTTCGAGGCAGTTCTGTTTCCAAATGGCTAGCTCTCCCTGTATTTCATGTGATCTAACCTTGCTAGCCAGTCTACCATGAGGAACTTTGTTGAATGCCTTTCTGAAGTCCATATAGATCACATCCACTGCTCTGCCCCCATCAATCCTTTGTTCCTTCTTCAAAAAACTCAATTAAGGTAGTCAGACACGATTTCCCACGCACAAAGCCATGTTGACGATCCCTAATCAGTCCTTGCCTTTTCAAATACATGTAAATCCGGTCCTTTAGGATTCCCTCCAACAATTTACCGACCAACAGTTCTTAAATTTTATGAGTTTCTGGTGTTGATTCCTTGCAGTTTTGATTCAACTAAGCTTTAACTTACCTTAATCGAACACTGTCTGACAAAAAAGTAGAGTTCTCTATTGGCCTCATCAACATTCCTTTCAGATCAATGACTAAAATACCTAAGGCTAGATCTACAGCAGAGAATCTTTGGCTTTTCCTATCTTGGCTCCAAAGGTCTCTATTATCTTTCATGCATTAAACTGTTTGTTGAATCTTGCAAAATTAGCTGCAGTATTTGCAGTTTTACTCACTGCAATATGATGCATTTTGAAATGCTCTGAAAGACATCGCGAAATGTTTATAAAATGCCACTTTTTGTTTGTCCCACCATGACACTGCACAGGTGTGACAGAAGAGGGAGGGCAAGTATTCAACTCATTATACCTGTGCCAGTTCTTTGAGCAATCTAATTTAACCCGCTGCTTAGCTCTCACCCTTTGGCCCTGTTAAATTTCTTTTTCAAGTGTCCAAATCCTATGAAACCACATACTCCTTGCTAACTGTGTGTACAGTGTTTGCTTAATATAAATCTGAGCACAACTAAAGCAGATTATGACTGAGTTATCTCAAAAACTAATTGGTTCTATCAATTCAATATGTTATTTTGAACTCACTGGTCATCTCCTGGATATTTTGCCTCTCACTGACAGAAATATGTTGTTCTTTCAACTGGCGATCTATCATATTCATCTCCTGTTTCAGCTGTGCAATCTGCTTCTCCAGCTCTTTGATAGCATCCTGTTTCTTTTTGAGAACCTTGCTGTGGAACTAAGCACAAAGCAATTCATAAAGTCAGACAGTTATCAAATTTCTTCATGGGGATAATTTTGCTAAAGTGACAAGGGTTGAGCATATATGTTTGTTGAGAATACATATGGAATAATCATCTTGTGTGGATTGATAGCCATTTAGCCCCCTAATTGTATGTCAGTGTTTTTGTTCTGTTTGAGCCTCCCCTTGCTCTGCATTCACCTTTCTGATAGATAGATAGAATCCCTACAGTGTGGAAACAGGCCCTTCGGCCCAACAAGTCCACACCGAACCTCAGAGCATCCCACCCAGACTCATGCCCCTATAACCCACTTAATCTACACATCCCTGGACACTACAGGCAATTTAGTGTCATCTTTGGACTGTGGGAGGAAACTGGAGCACCTGGAGGAAACCCACACAGACAGTTACCCGAGGGTGGAATCGAACCCAGGTCCCTGGCGCTGTGAGGCAGCAGTGCTAACCACTGTGCCACCGTGCCGCCTAAATTTTATTAAATTCATTAAATTTTATTTCCATCTCCCTCACACTTATCTTGCTTTCTTAAATGCATCTCTTGTAATCATTTCCACATTCTCACCACTCTCTGGTAAGGACCTCTCTGATTTCCCTAACAAAAACAGAAATTACTGGAGAAACTCAGCAGGTCTGGCAGTCTCAGTGGAGTGAAAACAAACTTAAAATTTTGAGTCCAACGAGCCTTCTTAACTGACCTGCCACGTCTGCTAAGTTTCTTCAGCAATCTGAGTCTTTTTTTTCCAAATTTCCAGCAAGTACAGTTCTTTGTTTATCTCAGAATTCCTTGTTAGACTTATTTGCGATCATCTTATTTTCGGTCCTTAGTTTGGGATTCAACTACAAGTAGAAACATCTATTGGTGCATAAAACCTTTGTAACCTTTAAACAGCTCATCAGGTCAATCTGATTTCTCCTGCAAGATATGACCTCTTCTAGTGTCAGATTAAAGTAAATGCGTTTCATTCAAAAACAATGAAAATTGAGCTGGTGAGATCCAGGGAGACTTGTTCATTTATGGGCTTTGCTTTTGTACCTCCATTGCTTCTTCTAATTGAGTAGCACCGTTTGAAGTTATTCTCTTAACCATCCAACCACAGGGAACTTTCAGGGTTTAGGAATTAGTGTTCACACCCCTGAGACTGCATAAAGTATATTTAATCGATATCAATTACCTTCTCCTGACCTTGAACTGAACGTTCCATTCCCATAATGTGTGCATTGATTTGAGACTCATAATTCGCCTCCCTTAGATACTAGGAAAGAACAATACAGTGTTAGTTGTGAAAAGGAAAAACACCCATTGTCATCACTTATACCTGCTTTTTGTTGCAAGAGAATGGTTGTGCTTTCACAGATAGAACTTACATTTTCTCCCTTGCCTCCTTGGTCTTTCCCCTCAAAAGCAATGCTGAGAGAGGGCCCCACATCCAGACAACCAAGTGAGACTAGGCAGCTACTGCTCAAGAATTTTGGCAGCTCAAGGAGAATTTTTCCTGGCAGGTCAGACTGAATTCTGATATTCAGGGGTCACCCTCTCAGGAGAATTTTTTTCCTTTTCCCCTGGGTTCCCTGTCAGGAAAGCTTCCCTGTTCCCCTCGGGTTCTCATCAAGACGTTTTCCCCATTCCCAGAGTTTCTCCATGTATCAGGCAGGTCAGTTTCATCGGGATGGTGTTAGCCCTTACCATCTGTGCCTGTTTGCTGATCTTCAATTTCAGGATGTCTCGGATCTTGTTATGCAAGTCATCCATTTGCATTAGCATCTTCTGGCATTCCCACTCCACCTGAACAATTTTTTTCCTGAAGTCCTTGCGTTCCACCATACTGGCCACTTTCTTTTCTCCTAATAACTGGATACCAGTGAATAAACAGTGATCATACATCAATTCTAGCAAAGACATTTAGCTAGATTACAAATGAGAATGCCCCTAATCCATCTCATTGCATCTTTCCCTACCAGCACAGCTCACTTCCCACCTTTGTTGCCCCAGTCTTACTGGGAGCCTATTCCTCTTGACATTCTGGTTAAATCACCCACTAAATCAGAATCATCCTCTGAGAAATCTCTTCTTTATCCCTTTGTTGTAAGCATCTAAGTTATGTCTGACTTCTTACTCTCATTGAAATTCATGCTTTTTAAAATGCCACTTCCATTTTTTTTCTTTGATTCTGTTCTGACTCAAGGTTTCATTAGTTTTCTAGCTGAACCATAGCTAATTCTAGCTGTGACATTTCAATTTTCCCTCCTAATTTCCTATGTGCTGAATAATCATTTAAAGCACCTCATCCTTCTAAGATCCTGTTTTTATTTCTACATTCAACTTATCTGCTGATTCTTAGTTTAGCCTAAGACAAGGCTTTCAAATAATCTACCATGATGTCTCCTATTCCCAGAAATGTCTTTGCAACATACAAAGCCATTCTGAAAGCCCAGTCCATGCATAATCTTCACCACAATATTCTGTTTTATATCCAGAGCCTCCACATACCTCTCTTTGAAAGAGACACAGATCTCTCAAACAAAATGAATTCTGATTCAGGACGACGCCAGCATTCTGTGTCAACACCACTTTTTTTTAGTTTGGACCGTGAGCTTAAAAATGTGAGGAAAAAATACTTCAAACAGAAGCAACTGTGGAAGAACATGCGTTTTTAAAACAAATAGTTACTGGAACTCATTGTGCAACAAAATGGTATTCCAAGCAGTGAGTGTCATTCTCTTTGCAAATTCCCTTCTTGAAAGGGAAAAAAGGAAAACCACCTTCAGAGACGCTGAAAGTGTGAATCTTCAATTGAACGAAAGGTTGAGAATCGGTGTGCTCACAATCTCATGTCCTCCTTGAAGGATTGCAAGGAACAGAAGTAAAACATCTCATTTATGTCTATAATCTGGACTGGTACAAGAACTGTGCTTCACTGATTTTTGTTCTTGTTCCACCCCACCAGTAATATTTCCATCTTGGTTAGTCTCTTTTAGAAAGGGGTAGAATTTAAGTTATAGAAAGCTATAACTTCATAATTCATGTTTCTTTTCTGCTGGTGGTGGTTAAAAGCAATCTGCAATAAATTACTGTTTTTGTGTTAAATACAGAAATATATTTTAAGCTGCATTCATTGGTTAGGTAAATTACAAACATTGGATAATTTAATTAAATCATTTTGCATTTGTGAAAACTTTGAATAGTGAGGCTTAATTTTAGGCACACTACCCTAGTGGGTAGTGATATTGGTTATGATCCCAGCTGATGGTAACACTGAACAGGTCAGGTCCCAGAACAAAACCTGGCCTGGCTGTTAGCCACTGAAACATATTTACAGAAGGCTGAAGATGTTCTTTAACATCAGAACATACACAAAAAAGCTATAGAATTTAGTTAGAAAGATCTTAAAAGAAACATCAAAACAAAGTTTCAGTCAGTTTCCCAGCGCTATCTGTTACAGAGACTCAATCCGAGCTCAGGTTTTTAAATTCTTATTTCCGTGATACTTTCTAGTTTCTTTCCTGTGGACCAGGGGACCTTTCTGAGTCCACTGCTCTGAATATTTCATAATTATGATGGTCTAGATTTTTTCAGTTCTAACAACCTTAAGATTCCAAACTTTCCTGGCTTGGAAGCTTCATAGACTAGAAACCACTTCTGCTGAGGTGACTGAGTCCCCTTGAGCTGGACGAAAAACTGTCATTCTTCTACTCAGAGGAAAAGCTGCTCTCCTCTGAATTGAAATTTGGGTTTTTCTAAACTAAAACTTGGAACCTTATGGTCTGAAGTCAAAACTAAACTAGTTGCCTTAATGTGTTTACTTGACTTGTTATAAACTCAACAGTATGAGCATTGAATCTGTTAACACCGCAGACAGCTGCAACACAGTTGGCTGAAGATATTTGCATTCTTAGAAATGATGTGTTTAAGGTCAGTGTCCAAATGGCTAGACTTTAAAAAAAAATCTTAAGACTAAACAAAACATCTGTCCCTATTTAGACTTACAACATAAAGTCCAAATTCAAAAATAATGAAAATATGCCCACTTATGACAACATAAATAGGCCCCAAACCTCCTAGTGTTTCTGAATCTCGAGTTTGCAATAAACCACATCAAGGTGCTTGTTCTGGTAGCGACTCTGGCCTCAAATTCATGGATGATGTATCTCACAGAACATTTTCCTTTTAAACTTGCTTCTCATGGTAGAGAAAAAGTGAAACGGTCAGTCTGGCTCCTTACCTGAATGGTGCTGTTCAGATCCTCCACGACGCCTTTATGCAGGAAAATGGAATTGGAATAGTCAGGGATGAAGTCACTGTTCATTACCTCCACTTGGCCTTGTTTCAACACGAGTTGCACCATCAGATTCAGCTGGAACTGTGACTTGATTTCACGCAGACTGCTTACAGTGTGAGGTGTAGAAAGAGCACAAATTTAAAATGTGGCAACATCATCATAGGCCATTCCAAAGGTTACCTACTTCAAGGAACCTTCCCCACAAATAAAAAAAAGACCTGTATTTCCATAGCACCTTTCCCAACCTCAGCATATCTCAAAGTGCTTTATAATCAATTAAACATTTTTCTGAAGTTTGGTCACTGTTAGATTATAGGAAACACAGCAATTAATGTTCACATAGCAAGCTCTCGCAGACGCAACATGATAATCACCCAGATATTCTACTTCACTGTTTTCCTGAGAGTTAACTATTAGTTCCTCAACATCATGAAGAACTTCTTTGATCTCCAAATGATGGCCGTAGGATCTCATACACCCACCCAACAGCATAGGCCAATCTGAGGCTTAATTCCTCATCCTAACAATGGCACTCCTGACAGTGTAGCAATCCCCCAGTTCTGCAATGGTGTGTCAACACAGGTTATAGGATTAAGTATTCAGACTGTGCTTGAATGCACAGTCTCTTGATCGCGATGCCAAGGTGCCAGCAAAAGGGTGGTAAGTGACTTTTTTCCCTTTTTCAGAAATTCCCTGACTGCCATATACTTAATGTAAAATGGGACTGACTTGTTGAGTTCCTGGATCAAATTGTTGATGATTTGAGCATTATTTTCATCCTCCTCCATCCTCCTTTGAAGGAACATCTGCATCTCTGCCAGAGTCACAGCCTTCAGTTTCACCTGAGAAAGGACCAGACACGTGATCCTCAGGCTTTAATAGAAAAATCTAAAACCAAGAATCTCAGTTGCCACCACCTTTGGCGCAGGAGCAAGTGCCTTCTATCCACTAGCATAAGTAAGGCACTGACCTTAGCAGTTACCTATCACACAGACATCTCAGCACTTCCAGTTCAGGGTCTTGAACAGATGACACTATAGTCTGACAGTTTACTACAATCAGACTTTTCTTCAAATCCCAAACCTAGAATCTGTGGATCAGCTGTATTAATGGGAAGGGATGGTGATCACATTTAGGACAGTCTGAAACAGCAGGAAGCTTTGCAAGGAAGATACAAGAAAACCATTCAGCCCCTCAAACCCTGTTTCGCTATTTGGTTAGATCATGGGTGATCTGTATCTCAACTCCATTAACTTGCTTTGGCTCTATAACCCTTTATAGCCTTACCCAACAAGAATCTCAGCTTATGAACTAAATGGGGAAACATGTGAGATTATCAACTTTAGTAGGAGGAACAGTTGTGCAGATAATTTCTTTAATGGTAAGAGATTGGAAAGTGCAGATGGATTTCACAAGTTTCAAAATCTCCCCTCCCCCAACCGCATCGCAAAACCAGCCCAGCTCATCTCCACCTCCCTAACCTGTTTTTCCTCTCACCTCAAGCCACACCCCCATCTCCTATCTACTAACATCATCCCGCCCCCTTGACCTGTCCGTCCTCCCTGGACTGACCTATCTCCTCCCTACCCCCCTACCTACACTCACCTTTACTGGCTCCATCCCCGCCTCTTCGACTTGTCTGCCTCCTCTCCACCTATCCTCTCCTCTATCCATCCTCTATCCGCCTCCCCTTCTCTCCCTATTTATTTCAGAACCCTCTTCCCCTCCCCCATTTCTGATGAAGGGTCTAGGCCCGAAACGTCAAGTTTTCCTGCTCCTATGATGCTGCTTGACCTGCTGTGTTCATCCAGCACCATGCTTGTTATCTCGGATTCTCCAGCATCTGCAGTACCTTTCATCTCTGATGCACAAAGTGTGTTCTTTTTGATAAATCACTGAAGGCTCACATGCAGTTAATTATTAAGAAGGCTAATGGAATGTTAGCCTTTATTGCAAGATGATTGAGTGCAGGATTAGCTAAGTTATGCTTCAATTGTATAGGAGCTTGGTTAGACTGTACCTAGGGTACTGTGTACAGTTTTTGGTCTCCTTATCTTAGCAAGGATGTTATTGCTATAGACGGAGTGCAATGAAGGTTCACAAGATTTGTTCCCGGGATGGTAGGACTGCCCTTTGAAAAGAGATTGGGGAAACTGGGCTTTTGTTCTCTAAAGTTTCGAAGAATGAGGGGAGATGTCATTGAAACTTGCAAAGTATTCAAAGGGATAGAGAGTTTACCCTGAGATAGTAGGAGCTGCAGATGCTGGAGAATCTGAGATAACAAGGTGTAGAAGATTTTCTGAAGAATGGTCTAGGCCCGAAACATCAGCCTTCCTGCTCCTCTGATGCTGCTTGGCCTGCTGTGTTCATCCAGCTTACAGAGAGTTTACCCTGGTTGGGTAATGTAGGACCAGGGGACACAATCTCAAAATAAGGGCGAAGCCACTTAAGAGTGAGATTGGGAGAAATGTTTTTATTCAAGCTGAAAGTTTCGTCTTTGAGACTATTTACGGAGTGATTAACAGATTAGTGAATGCTAATGATGCGAAGAAAAAAATGGGGTAGTGTGGGTAAACGGGCATTGAAACGGGTGATCAGCCATGATTGTATTCAATGGAGGAGCTGCTCAATGGGCTGAATTGTCTAATCCTGTTCCTATGTTCTCATGTTATCTTTCTCATAAGCCCACCCACTTTTCCAGATATGCACTTCCCTTTGTGTGAAGAAGTGCTTCCTGACATTGCCTCTAACTGCCTGGCTCTAATCTTAATGTTCTTGCCTCTTGTTCTGGACTCCCCACAGCAGAGGAAATAATTTTTGTCTGTCGACTTGAATTGTTTTATCCTCTTAAGCACCTCAATTAAGTCACCAGGTAAACTTTTATTTTGCTCTCACCAATGGGCGGATTGCTGAGGAAACTCGAAATAAAACTCTTCTAAACTCAAGGGAATAAAAACTTCATCTGTGGAACTGTAGTTGATAATTTAACTTGTTTAGACCCGGAATCATGTTGGAGAATTTGCAGAGTATTTGTATTTGATAGATGACTCTGGGTTTGAACATATTTAGTTTTATCCTCTCAGAGAAATGGAACTGGGGTGGATTACCTGCTTCCCATCTAGACACATTCGGTGAGGTGCCAGGTGAGCTGCCTGAAATGCGTACCCTGGACCTCCTACCAGGAGTTCAGTATTTGGAACCACTTAAATCACAAACTGAACACACCCATCAGGAGCAGAACTGAGCACAGACAGAGGAATCTCTCTTTCACCTGATGTTCACTCTCTATTTTTTTCCTCCTACTTTCACAGAACCGATTCCACACGGCAGGGTCCAGGTTCTCAGGTTTGAAATCAAGCGAATCTAAATCCACCATGGCAGCCAGAAAACTGGCATGGCTGTCTCTGACTAACTGCGATTGGTCCTCAAAAGGGTTGGCTGTTGCCACTTGGATCCTTTGCGTTTGTACCCTAAACAGAGCGAGAAAATGTACTTTAGAACCTGGGTTAACAGATAGAAACCAAAGGCCCCAGACACACCCTTGCAGGGAGCAGCATCAAAACACAGTGGGATTGCTCCCAAACGTACAGCATCTTCATATTCAATGAGTTCTTCTGAAAACTGAGACTTCACGAGCGACAACACAACATGTCAACATATAGTCAGGGCAGATAATAGTGAGTTGTCCTGGTCTGGAGGCAATTTGTGTAACAGTCACAGGGTAGTGTTGTGCTGTGCATGTGGGGTTGCTCACTGAGCAGAGTTTTACTGTGTGTTGGGTGACTCACTGGACAGTGTTTTTCTGTGTGTTGGTGACTCACTGGGCAGTATTGTGCTGTGTGTGGGGTCACTCACTTGGGTCTGCGTTTGTATAATTTATAAAGTTGGTCGACCATTGCAGCAGAGACATCAGAGAACTCCCTCCTGAATCCACGATCCAGGAGCTGAGGAGAAACAAGAGACAGATTATGTATTAGAAAGAAAAGTAAACCAGACATGGCTGAGTGCTTCCTGGCCCACAGGTAGAAACGCAAAGCTCACAGAGCAATTGATCCTGTATGCCAGAGCTATTGTGAACTAGAACAGAGTTGGTGCAGGACAGGAGTTTCAAAGCTCTTGATCAGGACACTGGGTTCCCAGCACTTCACTGCTTATCAGTCAGCCGAGCTGCAAGTAGGCTTGTGGACAGTAAACAAGGTTGCAATTGAACAAGATCTCATGGTCCTTGTTTCTCAAAATTGCGTGATCCCTAAGGCCAGTTTTGTACAAACCTTATCTCAGCCTTAGTCACAAATTCGTTCACTCTTTGAAAACAGGCCCGTCCCATTCACTAATCCCAGTATTGTGTACTTTCAAATCTGTGTTGTCCATTCTCCAATTACAAGGCTGTCCAGACCCTAATCACAACGTTGTTCATGCTCTAAACCCAGTGTTGTCCTCTCCCTGTACCCAGTGTTGTCCACTCCCTGAGCTCAATGTTGTCAACTTCCTAAACCCAGTGTTGTTCACTCCCTAAACCCAGTGTTGTCCACTCCCTACACTAAGGTTGACCACTCCCTACACCAAGGTTGACCACTTCCTAAACCCAATGTTTTACACTGCCGTCAATCCAGTGTTGTCCATTCCCTAACACCAGTGTTGTACACTCCCTACACGAAGGTTGACCACTCCCTAAACCTAGCATTGTTCTCCTTCTCTCTGTGTTTTCCGATCCCCACTCTTAGTACTGGATATGCTCTAATCCCAATGAAATAAGAAATATTAATTATTTTACTCTGTCTTCAGCCACCAGGTCATCATAGCTCTCTCGGAATCGGTCCACCATCACTTTCATGTTCTGTGTCATCTGAGACTTTACAGCCTGTCATGTTGAAAGAACAGGGTCAATACTGGAAAGATCATGCAAACACTATAACTGGTTCACCTAAATAACACCAATAATCTGTCCTCTTAGAGACAATTTTGTAACGTAATAAAAGTAACAGTTCAGCAATATGATTATAAACCATCAATCCCGTGATCACATAATTGAAGGGGTTCTCTTATGAGAAAAGTTTGGTAGACTGGGCCTGTACGCATTGGATTTAGGAGAATCAGAGGAGATCCAACTAAAATCCTGATGAGATTGGACAAAGTGGACGCTGAAATAACATTTTCCCTTCTGGAAGGGACTAGAACTAGGGTTTAAACCCTAATTTTTAAAAATAAGAAATCTCCTATTTAAGATGGAGTTGCAAACAAATTGTTTCTCTCAGAGAGTAGTCAGTTTTTGGAATTCTCTTCCCCAGAGAGGGTGAGATGAAGTCACTGAATGTTCTTAAGGCAGAGGCTTCTTGACTTAAAATGAGCCAAAGGTTACCAGGGGTAGCCGGGAATGTTGATTTGCGGTTACAATCAGATCAGTTATAATGTTGTTGAATGGAGGACCAGGCCTGACTGGTCAACTGCCTGCTAGGTTGATATGTATAGGACTGGAATCAGTCCAATCCCATACGACAGGGTACTGGGGTAAGGTCCTATACCACAGGTGGCAGGTGCTCATGACCATAATATGGGAGGGAGGGGTGAAAAGGGGGTATAAGATAAGATTATTTGTAAGATTCCACTGCGCGCATAACAATATTTTTTAAAAAACTATCAATGTGAAAAGCTGTTTGTAAAACAGTTATGATTCTGTATACTTAGCAAGTCAAGCTCCCCACACTCCCTATCGACAGAAAATGCAGTGAACACTCTTATCCAGCTTCCTAGTTTGAGGGTGACTGAACATTGCCTCTTTTAAAGATAGCAGCCACCTGCTGCCCCCTATAAAGATGGCAGCTGCAAGTCACCATCTACCCGAATCTACTGTCACCCTGTGGCCATCTGCAGAATTGCAGCTGTGCAGTTTTTAAATATGGGAAAGTTGTCGTCCTGGAAATAAACAGTAAGGGACAGAGGTCAATGAGGAAAATTAAAAATCAATTCTATACAAAATAGGACAATTATTTTTTGTCAATAATATACACTTGTGGATCTACTTCTGTTCATATTTTGTACCATGAAATCCTTCTGCTTTTCGAGTATGTAATTAAGTTGAGCATCCCTGTATCGTATCTCTTCCTCTATCCTCAATGAGAAGACCAGATTGCAAATCTTCAGCTCCTCCTGTGGAGAAAGTGTCAGTCATTACCACACCTGATAGAGGTCTACAAAACTATGACAGGCATAAATAGGGTGGATAGTCAGAGGCTTTTTCCCAGGATTGAAGTTTCAATTACAAGGGGGCACAGGTTCAATGTCAGAGGGGGAAAGTTTAAGGGAGATGTGCAAGGGAAGTTTTTCATGCAGAGAGTAGTAGCAACCTGGAATGCGCTACCAGAAGTGGTGGTGGAAGCGAGCACGTTGAAGACATTTAAGAGGCACCTAGATGGATACATGAATAGGGAGGAAATAAAGGGGTACGGATTGAAAAATGGCAGGTTTGCTTTTAGATTAATTAGGGCATGATGGTCAGCTCAGGCTTGGAGGGCAGAAGGGCCTGATTCTGTGCTGTACTTTTTCATTTGATCATTTTTATAACAATCATATATATATATCTTATATTGTGTATCTGCAATGACCAGAATGTTTCTAACACTACAAGCAACAACAGTTAACTCAGGGACACTGTCACCTCTATCCTGATAGTTAAATGCACAAGCTGCAATCCAGGACATCACCACATAATTTCAAGTATAATCACGTGAACAGACAGTTGCCCCTACATATTCTTGGAAGGAATCTAATCACAGCATGGGGTTAGATACAGAATAAAGTACTCCCTACTCTTTTAAACTGAAAGGGAAGTTCCCTCTACACTGTTCCTATCAAACACTGCCAGGTCAGCATGGCATGGGGTGAGATACAGAATAAAGCTGCTTTACATTGTCCCCATCAATCAGTACAGGTACTGTACAGTACAGGTACAGGTACAGCACAGAGTTAGATGCAAAGTAAAACTACACTGTTCCCATCAAACACTGCCAGGACACTGCAGCATGGGGTGAGATACAGAATAAAGCTTCCTCAACACCATCACCATCAAACACTCCCAGAACAGAAACAGCACGGGGTAAGATATAGAGCAATGTTAAACATCCAACAGTCAGTTCATGAAGAACGACACCAGAAATCAATCATTTTGGATTCATTAAAAGTGATCATTACAGCTGTATAACCCGTTTCTATACTGCCTTGCCAGTGGATCTTTATGTGCTCAAGCACTCAGTCAATGCTCTCCACCCTTATATATACAAAACCATAATACATACAATTAACATAGAGCTTCCTCTGCCTGATCAAACGCTCCCAGGATAGGTACAGGTTAAATATAAAATAGAACTATCTTTACTCTTTTAAACTGAAAGTAACTCCCTCGACACTGTCCTCATCAAACACACCCCAGGACAGGGACAGCATGAGGGTTAGATGGAGTGAAGCTCACTTTACAGTGTTCGTCATCAAACAGTAAAGGACAGGTACAGCATGGGATGAGATATTGAGTAAATTGAGTAACTGGCCATTTTCCATGTTCATCATGGAGTTAGATAGTCACTAAATTACCCTCTACATTATCCAAGATACAGCACACAGTTAAATCTCCCTTGAATCTTTTTTTTAAAACTGAAAGTAAAGCCTCCTCTACTCTTTTAATATGAAAATTCCCTTTTGTCCCCATCAAACACTTCCTGGACAGGGAACAGCATGGGGTTAGATACAGAGTAAAGTACTCCCTATGCTTTTAAACTGAAAGGCAAGTTCCCTTTCAGGGTTAGATATAGAGTAAAGCTCCCTGTACTCTTAATCTGAAAGTAAATTGAAAGTAAAGCTCTCCTGTTACTGTCACCATCACACCCACCTAAGGTAGGGACAGTATGGGGTTAGATTGAGACTAAAGTTCCCATGACTCTTTTAACTCCCTCAACACTGTCCCCATCAAACACTTGCAGAACAGGTACAACACAAGGCTAAATAATAGAGCAAAGCTTTCCTGACACTGTCCCCATCAAACATTCCAAGGACAGGAAAAGCACAGGTTTAGATACAAAGTAAAACTCCCTCTATACTGTTCACATCAAATACTCCCGGGACAAGTACATCAAGCTCCCTCTACTCTTTACATGGTAAGTAAAGGTCCTTTCATCTGGTCCCCATTAAACACTCCCAGGTCAGGGGCAGCATGGGTTTAGATACAGATTACAACTCCTTTAAACTGAAAGGCAAGTTTCCTCTACACTGTCCCCATCAAACATTCCCAGAACAGGGACAACAATGAGGTTAAAGACTGAATGAAGCTGAAAGTAAGTCTCTCTTGACACTACCTCCAGTAAACACTCCCAGGACAGGGAACAACATTAGGTTAGATACAGAGCAAAGCACTCTCTACTCTTTTAAGCCGAAAGGCAAGTTTCCTCTACTTAGTCCTGATCAAACACTCCCAGGACACAGTCAGCAATGGGGTTAATAACAGAGTAAAACTACCACTACACCATCACCATCAAAGTCTGCCAGAACAGAAAGTGCACTGTTAGATAACTGAGTATTGCTCCCTCTGTTCTTTTGAACTGAAGGTAGACTGAAAGTAAAGCTCTCCTGACTCTGTCCCCATCAAACACTCCAAGGACAGGGATAGCATGGTGTTGGATATCCCTCTACTCTTTTAAACTGAAAGGAAAGATCTCCCTACTCTTTTAAAATGTAAGTAAAGCCATCTCAATATTGTTATCAACAAACTCTCCCAGGACAGGTAGAGCACAGGGTTAGATACAGAAGAAAACGTTCTTTATGCTATCCACATCAAATACTCCCAGGACAAGCACATCATAGGTTAGATACAGAGTAAAGCTCCCTCTATTCTTTTAAATAGAAAATAAAGCTCCTGCAACATGGTCGCCATCAAATAGTCCCAGGACAGCTTGAGTTTAGATACAGAGTAAAGCTCCCACTGCTCTTTTAAACTAAAAGTAAGGCTCTCTTGACCCTGCCTCCATTAAACACTCCAGGACAGGGAACAACTTCGGGATAGATTCAGAATAAAGCACTCTCTACTCTTTTAAACTGAAAGGGAAGTTCCCTCTACACTGTCTCCATCAAGCACTCCCAGGACAGGTACAGTATAGGATTAGATACAGAGCAAAACTCTCTCTACTCTTTTAAATAGAAAGTAAACCTCCCACCACATGGTCCCCATCAAACACTCTGAGGACAGGGAACAGCATGGGGTTAAATACACAGCAAAGGTTCCTCTACTCTTGTAAACTAAAAGGAAAGGTTTCTTTACACTGTCTCCATTAGACATTCCTAGGTACTGCATGGGGTTAAATTGGGTTGTATTACTAGTTTGGGTGAAGCTGTCACTAGGCAGAGAGTGGTTTGACACTAAATGTGGAGCTGATGTTGAATGGTCTGGGGTTAGGCTGGCTTGGTGATGGCAAAGAAAGAGATGTTTGTGAGGACTTACCTGGTAGATGATCATTTCAGTTCTCACTTTTTTTTCAAACAGTTTGTTCATAATATCATCAAAATTGCTTCTGCTTTCTGCAATTGAACTCTGTAATTTCTTCAGCTCAGACTCCAGTGTCTGTAAAATACGAGAAATTAGTTCTCGCATAGCATGAAAGAACATGTCAGGTACAACCACACAAACAACAAACAGACTCACACACAAACACTCACATATATATGTACAGCTATACATATACACACACATTGGTAGCAATGACTGATTATGGATTAAGAGCCCTAAATCCAGCTAATATTCCCCTCCTATCCCATGGAGTTGAGCTCAGAGAATTACTACTAATTCTCATCAGATTTAGGGCTAGTGCAAGGATCTCATGCACACCTTTTCAACAGGATTAAAACCAGCCCATCAACTGGTCTGGTGCTTTCCTCCTTTACCTAAACTCATCAGACCTAACATAGTCGTAGAGTCGTACAGCACGGATACATCGCCATCCTCCTCATCTTGAACTCTCACTTTTCTCTAGTTTTTCTCCTACCTTCCATAATGACCTCACCAAGCTCATGGATCCACCTTCTGTTCCCTGAACCTCATTCTCACTGAACCCTTCCCCATGTTTAGTTGGCTCTGTTCAGGTTTGTCTGTCCTTGGGTATGATTGTTCCTTACCCCCACCTCCACTTTAAATCTGACATCATCATCTCTATCAAAAAGCCAACTATCAAAAGTCCTTAAAAAACCTGCTCCCTTTTAGTCTTCTTTCCAAAGACCATGAATATGCAGATACCTCGCAATCCACATACATTTTTCCTGAAATTCTTCTAATCTGTTTCTCTTCCTGCCAAATACAAAATCTCATCATCAAAGTCAGAAATGGCATCTTTTGTGAATGTGACAAAGGTAAACTTTCTCGTCTTGATCTTGTTGAGTGGTCTTCAACCCCTGCCCCAGTTGACAACACCATTGTCCAGCTCTCCACTACATACAGCTTGGTGGAACTCCCATGCTCACTCACCATTCATTCTTTTCCATGCAGCCATAGGGAGAGATTCTTCCTGATCATGCATCATTAGCACTAAAGGTCTCCAGGATCTATCATTTGCCTCCTACTTCATATCTACATCCTGCCTCTTGGCAGGATTGACTGACCAGTTGACTAACAAGACAGTCAAAGGATACTGGGATAGGGAAGAAAGTATAGTTCAGGCCTTAATCTTATTGAATGGTGGAACACGCTTGAGGGGCTGAATGGTCTACCCGTGCTTCTAATTTGTCTGTCTGTACAAGTTCTTCATGCAATCCAACCTCATTCCCACTCGCATGACACTTCCACTTTTGATTTGTCACAGTTCTTCTCTGACATTCACTACTGGATGAACAGAAACTCAGGAATGACTAAGACATTGCCTTCAACACCTGCCACAAACTCTGTTCTCTAACTACTAACTTCATCTGTCTCCTGTCATCTGACTCCTGGTCAGGAGACTATCCACATGTGGATACTATCCACATCAAATACTCCCAGGACAGGTATATCATGGGTTAGATACAGAGTAAAGCTCCCTCTATTCTTTTAAATAGAAAATAAAGCTCCCAAAGACCCAAAATGTTAACTCTGATTTCTCACTACAGATGCTGCCAGACCTTCTGAGATTTTCCAGCAATTTCTCTTTTTATTTCATGGGCTACATGTATTTGAGTAAATCTAAATATCAATTACCAATGTCCTACCTCACTCCAAACTTCATTCACCAAACACAAATGTCAGCTCTTTATAAAACAGAGTCTCTTTTTTATTAAGTTATTAGCCTGGCTTTCAAATCTCCTCATGGCTTTCCCCTGCCCTACTACTGTAATCGACTTAAAACATAGAGCATTTCAAGACATCAGTGTACCTCTAATTCCAACTTTGTCAGCATTCCTGGATGTTAATCACTTAATCACTCTGCTTTCAGCAACCTGGGTCCAAAGATCTGGAATTCCTTCTTAAATCTCATCAACTCTCTTTCCTCTTTCTTCTTAAAATGATCCTTAAAACCAACCCCTTTGACCCAAGATGTTGGTCTGCCCTAATATCTCTTATGTGGCTCCTGTCTACATTCAGTTTGTTAGTGCTCCAGTGAAACTCCTTGGGATATTTTATTGTATTATAGGTGCTGTGCAAATGCTCAATATGCAAAAATGCTGGTATGTTGCAACTCTCACGGAAAATGCTGAGAAGAGGGAATTTTAATACAGATGACAAATCTTTAGGTATAAGTAAGGAGTCTGCTGTTCTACTTCATCAGCTTTTTGTGCTCATATACCTTCCGATACTTGTCCTTCTCTTCATTTAATTCTTGCTCCTTGATGGCATATTCTTTAGCTTGTTTGACCTGATCCTCAGTCCATTCATATTCGGGTTTGTCCATGAAATACGGCACAGGAATTTCCTGAAAGGAACCAACAAAAGAACAGTCAGCGTTAAACAAAAATATTTAATTGCATTCAGAGTTTGCAAGTGTATGACAGAGAAAATGAATTTTAGTTTGATCACATCTGAGGTACTACATACAATACTAGTCACTGTACTAATGGAAAGATGTTAATGATTTGAAAGCATTTCAGAGATGGCTTATTAGACTAATATCTGGAATGAGCAGATTGTCTCATGAGAAAAGGCTAGACAGGTTAGGCCTGCATCCTCGGGAGTTTAGAAGAGTCAAAGGTGAGTTAATTGAAACATATAAGATCCTGAGGGGACTTGAGTGGGGAGATGTTGGAAGGATGTTTCTTTCTGAGGGAGAATTTAGAACTAGGGGGCATAGTTTAAAAATGAGGGGTTGCCCATTTAAGATAGAGATGAGGAAACATTATTTTCTCTTAGAGGGTTGTGAGTCTTTGGAATTTCCTTCCTCAAAAGGCAATGGATGCAGAATCTTTAAATATTTTTTAAGGCACAGATAGGTAGATTCTTGATTACCCATGGAATGAAAGATAATCAGAGATATTCAGGAATATACATTTGAAGTTAAAATCAGATCATCCGTAATCTTATTGCATGGTGGAACAGGTTCAAACAACTGAGTGGCCTACTCTTGTTCCTTGTACATAAATGTATGACTCCATTGTGAAGCAAACTGGGAGGAATATAGAGCAAATCAGCATCATTGTGAAACAGACTTAGAGGAGTGTGCAGCAGGTCAGTATCATCTTGAAGCAGACTTGGAGGAGTGTGCAGCAGGTCAGCGTCACTGTGAAGTAGGCTGGGAGGAGTGGGAAGTAGGTCAGCATCAGTGTGAAGTAGGCTGGGAGGAGTATGCAGCAGGTCAGTTCCATTGTCAAGCAGACTGGCAAGTCAGTATCAAGAAGCAGAGAAAACCAATGTGAGAAGGACAGCAGAGATGGGAGATAAAAACCGGTGGCAGAGGGTCCCTAAGATCTCCAACAGAGATCTGTTTCTAGCTGTTTGAGATAAAGTGAGAATCACAGGAAAGCAGATAGCTAGCTGATTGGTGGGCATTTTTTCTGTCTCTCTTTTGATTGGCCAAGTGGTTTAACTCAGGAAAATATTATTGCAGCTGAAAGAGTACAATTGGGAGATTCATTTTTAAAATATTTAAATGTACAAATGTATTACTTAAATAGAATAGAGCTAGTTGGGCAGGTGATGTGCTGCAGCTGTACTATGTGGGAGCTGGTGAACTCTGATGCAATCCTTGATGACCACATCTGCAGCAAGTGTTGCCTGCTTGAGGAACTCCAGCTCAGAGTTGATGAGTCGGAGTCTGAGCTGCGGACACTGCGATACATCCGGGAGGGGAAGAGTTACCTGGAAAGTGTGTCTCAGGAGACAGTCAAAACTCTTAAATTAGATTAATTACATCAAATTTGGTTCATAGGCAGAGACAGGTGGATGTGACTGTGACTGAGGCGCATTTTGGAAGGCTGTACATAAGGAGTATCTCTCACTATGTCTCTGAGTGGAAAAAAAAGACTTCAAGGGTCTGAAACGAAAGCATTTTACTACAATAAAAGATCTACATCCACCAGATCAGCTATTTAATCAAAGATTGACAATTGTTCTGCAAGCAGTATCATGTCACTAAAAAAAGTCAAAAGAAATGTCAGAAACAACTCATTCTACTCTTGTGGCTTGGACTCTTGAACTATAAAAATCATTTTTCCTTTTCCATATTTTTCCACCCATAGTATTTCTGTTGCAGCATCTGTTTTTGTCTGCCTTCTTTGTGAATGAATGTGTGTTTTGGGGGTTTTAAACAGTACAGTTTAAATTGCATTGTAGTAATGAATAATCTATTTGTGTTTGACATTTTATAAAGAATAAATTTGTTTAGAGTAAATGAGTTATTTTCCTGGTATTGACAAAACCTGATGTGAATTGCTTTTGTCCTGAACAGCAGTCAGTCAGGCAAAATGGTCATTTTGGTGGTCTGATTAGGATTTTATACATTTTGGTGCAGCTTGTGGAACAGTGGGGAACAATTATCAGCACACTTTTCCCAGATAAGTCATGGCAGTGGCACAACCATTTCACTCTCCCCTTTTGGTAAGCTGCACCAGAGTAACTAAGCACTGTTCTATGTCAGGAACGTTATGCTGGGGCCATGACCCAATAGGTGCCAGTTGCCGCCACACAGTAAGCATAGTGAGTACTGTCTCTGGTTTTAGAATGGGAGCTGTGGCTGCTGGAATAGGTGGAGAGGAATGTGACTGACAGCACAGAGTTATCACCTGGATGAGGTGTTTTCGACCCACTATCTGAAGGTTAATTCTGGGTATCCGTTCTGTATCCGGGAAATGCATTACTATCGGTGAGCTGCTAACTATCTCACCATTTTCAGAATATCCGACTTCTTGGTTTCCAGGACACCTCCCATCATGTCTTTCAGTGCACGTTCCCTCCAGTTGTCAGCCTGGGAACAGAGTAAGGAAACATCATTGATACAGACATCTTTTCGTAAACAGTTTAGCTTATATCCTGGTTACTGTCTTGAGGTTTATCAAGATTTAGCTCAAATGGAATTACTAATTGGCACAGGCAGAGAGGCAGACAGAAGGTGCTACAAATACACTCTTAAGCTTTGAAAGATGTGTTAATATTTCAGTTGGGACTCTTCAGCAGGATTCTGTGAAAGCTCTCACACCCAATTTTATTATAAACTTATAGACTTATTTATGTTTACAGCACAGATGAGGCCCATTGTATCCATGGCAGTCAACAAAGATCTGACTATACTAATGCCATTTTCCAGCTCTTGGCCCATAGCCCTGGAGGTTATGGCAACATAAGTGAATATCTAAATACTCTTTAAATATTTCAAGAGTTTCTGACTCAACCACCATTTCAGGCAGCGAGTTCCACTCTGGGTGAAAAACTTTCTTCTCTTAGTCTTCCACCTCTTAGCTTAAATAGAGCCATAGAATCATGCATCACGGAACAGACCCTTCAGTCCAACCAGTCCATGCCAAACATAATCCCAAACTAAACTAGTCCCAACTACTTATCCAGTTTTAAATGTTGTAATTGTACCCACATCCACCACTTCCTCCTCTTCCTCAGAAAGTTAATTCCACATGTGAACTTCTCTCTGTCTAAAAGATTTGCCCCTCATATCTTTTAAATCTCTCTCCCTTCACCTTAAAAAGTGCCCCCAGTCTTGAAATCCCCCATCCTAGGGAAAAGACAAGTACCATTAACTCTATCTATACCTCACATTATTTTGTGAGCTTCTATCAGGTTGCCTCTCAACCTCCTACACTCCAGTGAAAAATGTCCCAGTCTATGCAATCTAGTTGTTAACCACTCCACTAATGGAAAATTGTCCCTTCCCATGCAGAGTCAATAAATGTGGAGCTGGAAAAGCACAGCAGGTCATACAGCATCTGAGGAGCGGGGAAGTCCTGACAAAGGGTTCTGGCCCGAAACGTTGACTGTCCTTACTGCCTTCCAATGCAGTTAAAATCTTATTCACTTCTATTAGATCCCCTCTCAAACTTCGCTTTTCGAAGGAAAGCAGACACTGCCAATCCAATTCTTCCTCACAGCTCAGATCCTCCAGCTTAATGAACATACTGGTAAATCTCTACTGCACCTTCTCTAGTGAAATTGCACCTGTCCCTTCTTAGACATTCCTGCACTTCCAGTAAACTGTGCCCTCTGTTTCACTTTTATCTAAAGACTGCATTAACAGTACACGCTAACCACTAACACCCTATTTCATTAACAAATAGCTCTTGAAAATTCATGCACCACACATTGGAATTATTATACAGTACACCCACAAAGATGTTTCACCAGTAATGAATAGCCTGTTCTTGTGTCTTGGTGTCAGCTCCTATATAGGCCACGTCTATCTCAGTGTCAGCTCCAGTATGGCCCGTGCGTATCTCAGTGTAAACTCCTGTATGGCCTGTATATGTCTCAGTATCAGCTCTGTACAGCTCAAGTGTGTCTCAGTGTTCAGCTTTGCAATGGGTAGTAATCAGGGCTGGGTCCTAGCTGACGATGATGGATTCTTAGTTTTAAGACATTGAAGCGGTGAAGCTCACTAGTAGGAGCCTGCCTGTTCAAACTACAACCAAACTTCCTCATTACCCTACCCACATTCCACCTTAAACTCACACCCATAATGAGTTAGGAGTTACCTTGGCAGCTAGTAGCCGTAACTGTTCAGCTTTATACTCTTCCTCCAGCTTACGTTTTTGCTCTGGGGTGAGGTATCGCTCTGCTGTAACCTGAAGGCAAAGAGGCAAACTCATTGGGTGTTGATTGGGGCTCATCAGATTCATTATAAATGTGCACTGGTAAATGACACACAGCAGCTTTGGCAGTGACATTTCAAAACCAGACAGGCCCAAGAACTGTAAGTAAGCAATAGCATCGTGGAATCATATTCAGCATCAGACAACTGCTACAATCTGTACACAAGACTGATGCCAGCCACTGGAGCAACAACACCACAGGTAGAGGCCATAGCACACCATGGCTCAAGATCTGTGAAACCCTCAACACCAACACCCCCACCGCCCATACACCCCTCAAAACACCTGCATCTTCAACATGGAGCATGGTGTTCAATTAAAAACTGAGGAACTGGGAGAAGCCAAGTGGTCCCTCTGACCTGTTTGGCCAGTACATGAATTATTGCTAATCTGTATCATAATGTATTTACCCGTCCTCGTTCCAACAGCCTTAATCCCCATAACTGATCAATCTCAGTTTTCATAACTTTATCTGAGTCTGGATTCAACAGGTTTTTGGAGGATAAACTTTTAGATTTCCATTCCCCTCCGTGTAAGGAAGTGCTTCCTGACGTGAGTCTTGAATGACCTGGTTTGAATTTTAAGGTTCTGCCCCTGCATTCTGGACTCTTCCCCCCAACCACCCCACACAAGGTGCTCAGCCCCAAGCAGCACAGGAAACAGTTTCTCTGTGTCCATCTGTTCAGGGGTGCTTGTGATCAAAACATGATTTCAAATTGAGGTTCAAATGGATGGAGAAATGGAAAGACGAGTAAGGCTGAGGCTCCTCAAAAATAACATCTAACAGGTAGCAGATTTTTTACATGGAAGGGCTTGCAATGAAAGGATTGACTCTGATTTCAATGTACTCTCTGGGAATTATTACAGCCAGCACCGGGGACTGCCCTGACTGGCAGACACAGTACCCATATGAAAAAGCACCAGGGAAGCATAGAGAGAACAATTTGTTAGAAAACATGATGAAACATGTAGTCCTCCTACAGTCCGGCTATTACCTCAGAATCCTGGACTTCAAACTCTCGCTCAGGCAACTCCTTGTTGCTCATCATGGGCAGCCAGACCTCTTCATCCATGTCCAGTTGCTGCATGATTTCCACAATCCGCACAGTTCGGTCCTTCACTCGAGCCATCTCCACCTCTTTTTGTTTGTAGGTTGCGTCAAACTCCTTGTTGAAAGCGGTTTTTATGTTGTAAATTACATCCTTAAGATGAGGACAGTAATAATAAAGTCAAATTTCATGTATATCAACAGAAGTGGGATGGTAATAGCGGGTTTAGTGACAAGTTTACTCATACAAAGAGATACTGTAAACACACAATAGATAGAGAGAAAAAATGGAACTCTGTTTGGCACCTGAACTATTAACATGGCTTGTTTTGGACCCAGTAAATCAACACTGCATAGTCCTAAGGAAACGCTGCAATGTAGGTCAGTATTGAGTGTGTGTTGCTCTGTTGCAGAGTCAGTACTGAAGGAGCACGGTCCTGTAGCTGGTTCAGTGCTGAGGGAGTGCTGCACTGTTGCAGGATCAGTACTAAGCAGGTATCTCACTGACAACTGGTGACATCCTTTCAATGAGAACTCATTTGAATGTTAGATTCTTGAGATTTCTTTACTTTCTTATTTGGGATACATCGCTCCATGTGCCAAAATGTATGTTTGGTTTTCCAGTTCATGCAAATTTGTGGCACGTCAGGGATTGAGTGGAGGATCTTTTTAATTCATTTCAGTTTCTGATTTGATTGCTTGATCTCACCTGAACCTCACTGATATCAGAAAGGACAGAGTGAGGCACAGAGAAATTGTGATTTCATTATTGCTGATGATATTTGTTCTGCTTGGCTCATCTCCAATGGCTGTGCAAGATGATTCTGCATTTTCTGCTGTTATTATGAAGGGGGAGGGCTGGAGTATGTTGGGAGAGGCCTGGGCACACAGAAGACAACTGTAAATGTTGATTCTGCAACTATATTGAAACCACAGCTGCTCATTGGATGCTGTTTCCCTGCTGTATCACCATTTCTACTGCTTGCTTGATGCCCTAGGTGATGCTGAAACATTGTGAGAACCATAATGTGAGGGTAATTTACAACACAGCTGAACAAATATGAGGCTGAACAAAATTCCCACAGCGTGGTTCGAAGATTCAAAAAACCTATAATGTAAACCTTTGGTTTCTTTTTTTGAGTGTTACACTCTTCCTTTGCTTGGCCACTGAGCCTCAAGTTAGTCCTACAACAGAAATAGGGATTGCCATGGGAGGGGAGCTAGGGTTGAACTTCTTTAATAGCTTCTTATATAACAGAGATAATTTCTTTCACATCATGTGCTAAGCACTTGAGCCACAATGGAAATACTTCAGTGACTTTCTCTCTCAGAGTGCCCGGATCTGTTACCTCATTCAGGCAGTGTGATTGGCAACCCTATTAACAACCCTGTAATATCTATGTTACAACAAGTATTAGAGTAAAGGAATACAGGTGGAGTACAGAGACCATGTATGGCAGGAGATTGCAATGTTGTTAATATTGATGATGCAAATATCATGTGTGACAGTTTAATAAATTATTTCCATATTTGATGTATTTCAACCTCTGCTCAAGAAGGGAAGAACATTCCACTAAAATAGATTTATGATGGGAACAGTAGAAGGCAGGTAATGCCAGAGGGTCAGTTGGTCCATCAAGCTGATGCCTTCAAAGATTATATGCAATCCACCTAGTCACTTCTCGTCCCTCTCCCTATTCTTATTTAGAAAATGGTAATGACCCATGCATTGGGAAAAAAGCCTAACATTCCTTTTGTGTTATGTTCCTTTAAGACCAAAGTAAGCTGAAAGAGGGTTAATTAATTTTCAGATTGTTCCAAGCAATGTCTGTGTGATCTGAGGTTGCCAACCTGCTGTTGAACAGCTAAGAAGCAAAAGGGTAAATAGAACATTAATGGTAGTAGGCTGGCTCAGTCTGTGTGTTTCTGTGGTTTGTTCAGAACACACAAAAAAAACATTGTGTAAAGAGGAAATAAGTAAGATTCTCTATGAATGACACAATTTTTCTGTTTGGCAGTCTTTCACCAGATCCCTGTGTTGAAGTATATATTTGAGAATAGAGCAGAGACTGGGTTATTGTGTATATTATCGAATTGGAGCAAGCAGAAAGTTGAAAACAGGAAGGGCAAGGGACGGTGGATTGGATAAGACACTGCTGCTGTTGAAATGGTGCCAGAGCCCTCCAGCCCATTTCATGAAGTTGCAGAAGAGTCTCCAAGGATTCTATACCAACTGGACTGTCATGTCCCAGGTGAGAAACAATTTATAGACATGCATCTTGTTGATAGTAGCCATTTTTAGGGACTTTGGATGAAATGTGACTGCTGCTGAATGCAACTTAAGGGCTAAAATAAACGAGTGGGAGACGTTTAATATAATGGAAGCTGAGTTGGAAAGACTATAGGACTGCACATAGTGCCACACTTTTGCAGGAAGAACTTGTAACTTGTAAGTGCTTGTAATTGCATGAGGTGACTCTGTGTTGGATATAAAGTAAAATGTACCTCAATGAAGTATCTTTTGCCTGCCAATTAATTTTGAATTATATTTATTTCAAGTGATTTGTTACAGTCAAAGTTTTAAACATTGAAATCTTGTCCAATGATTTTCTTTCTATTGGCACCATGGAAATTCTTTTTCTCTTTGGTCTCTGAGGGGATTGCAATAGTAGCAAAGTTAGATAATTCAGTTTGAAGCAGTATTTTGACATGTAGAAAAGGAAAACTGACACTGTAGTAAGATTTTTGTGTTTAAATATGTTGAACATGGTTTGTTCACCTGTAACAGGATGATCTGATTAATCTTCTCATCCTTTGTGTGCAGCTCTAATTGTTTATACAAGTGATGATTTACCACGCCATACTGGCAGGTCAGGCTGCCTTTCAATGCTGCACTCTCTTCCTCTTTTGAGTCTTCATCCTCAGCTTCCTCATCTTCCTTCTCTTCTTTTTTAGGTGGTGTCTCAACGATGTCTTTTCGAGCCTGTAAGTATAGTGAGGATGAAAATCTGTTCTTGCTACATCAAGCTTCAGTCCATTTTTTCCCAACAAGTGTTGACTCTTTGAAACTCAACCCATATTTTCCTTACCTCTTATAATTTGAGACTGGTTGTGGAGATGGAAATATGACACATTACCAAGAATTATGTACTAATAGCAACCCAGGCACTGTTACAAACTAATGGCTTCAGTGGTCCTTTCATATTTATCAAACCCTACAGAATGAAATATAGACTTTGCTCTCACTCTGCCTCTATAACACGACAGAACCCAAAAACATAAGCCTACACTCAGTCACTTGGTGACCCAGTAAGTTGGCGCACCTATGCACTGTATCACCATGATACCAATGTGTCTCCATTGGCTGGGAATTCTATGACAAATTGGTCATAACTTCTGAAAGCCTGTTCACAATCTACAAGGAACATATCAGGAATGTAATGGAATACTCTCCTCTTGCCTGGAAAGTATGGCTCCAACACTGCCAAAATTTTGATACCATTCAGGAAAATCAACCCACTTGTTTTGCACTCCAGCCACTATTTTCAAAAATCAGTCACTTCACCAGCAAACACAATGGCAGCGAGGTGTACAATCTATAAAATGCACGAGGCACCTCCTTCCAAACCCATGACTGCAAACATCTAGAAGGACAAAGGCAGCAGATATTTAGAACACCACCACTTGCATGTTTTTCTCAATGACATCATCTTGGCTTGGAAATGCATCACTGTTCCTTCAGTGTCACTGGGTCAAGATCTTGGAATTCCCTCCCTAATAGCATTGTGGGTCTACCTACACACCAAGGATTGCAGCGGTTCAAGGACTCATATCACCACTATATCACCTAATTTCTCCAGGGAAATTAGGGCTGGAGACTTGATGCAAGGCCAGCAGCAATGGTCACATTCTATTAAAGAACGTAAAAGTTAAAAGGAATCGAGTCTTCATGCTTAAAAGTAACACTTCTGTATCCCTATTCCTAAACTCATCCTTCATATGGTACATTCTAAGGGGCACAGATCAACTGTTGGGATGTCTCCAAACATTTTGTAAGTGTTAAGTCTCTGAGGTTGAGGACTTCTATGCTAAGTGTTTACTAATGTAAATCAACAGGTTATAACACTCTGAATGCACTGAGATGTATTACTTTCAGCTATCTCCACAGTCGGTTAAATGTCATGGTAGTATGGATGTATTCAGAAAGTGTACCTTCAGGTCAATCAATTCAATTGTTCTCTGTTGCATGATCTTTTTGAGAAGATCCAGTTCATCATTGCTGCGCTCCCTCATTGGGTAATTAGAGACTGCCAGTCCTGAAAAGAAAGCCTGAACAGTGTACAAAGAAAAAGAAAATCAGAGATGCAACAAAAGGCTGTCTCGTTCTGTTACCCTAACACTCCCTCCCTTCCTGAATGTGAATCCTGATTTGACAGTTTTTAAGAGGATTAACTTTTATGCAGAATTTCTAATCAGTACCTCCAGCATTCGTCCTTTCACAGCCATGTTGTCCCAGCATTCTTTTTTAATCACTTCACACAGGTATTGGTTGGCTAGGTTTTCCATCTCAATTGTCTCACGAACCTGTTGAATTAAACTTCATTCAGTAAGCAGGTCCCCAGAAATGCTGATTAACATAGAGAATTGATGACGTACAAATTACACAGGTCCAGTATAACTCTTCTTCAGAACTCCAAGTTCAAATATTTCAAAATTGTAATTTTCTGTTAGAAGATAACGTTTTAATAGATGAAAATAGTTCGCTCATGTAGCAAATGAATACTCAGCTCCTATGCATAAAATGCCCTTTATGCAAAGAGATTTATAAGATGAGGTGAGGAGTTAGGAATGATCAAAATAAAAAAAATTGATGACACAGTCAGTCTTTGCAAAGACCACTAACTGGGGTAGAATTTCCTGAGATAATAACCCACTGTTATACAGGAAGCCTGTCTGGTTTCAATGAGAAACGTATCAAACTGAATGATGTTATCACCAAATATGACCTGTAGGAAATAAAAACCGTAAGAACTGCGGATGCTGTAAATCAGGAGCAAAAACAAAGTTGCTGGAAAAGCCCAGCATGTCTAGCAGCATCTGTGAAGGAAAAAATAAAGTTAACGTTTCGGGTCTAGTGACCCTTCCTCAGAACTGTTATGACCTGTAGGAATGTCTGAGACCTAATGGAATGAGGAAACAGATGATAGATGCATCAGTTGAGAGTTAACTGGGTTTGAATTGGTTATGTAATTATGGGAAGCTAATAATCAATAGGGTTGAGTTCTTGTCCCTTCCTCTGATCCAGGGAATCTGGATTCGAGTCCCACCTGCTCCTGAGGTGTGTAATAGCATCTCTGAACATGGTGATTAGAAAATAATCTCAAAATGTAATCAGTAGGGTCACATAATTTGATTAATTGAAAACACAGGTGATTTAGCAGTGGTGGGTAATAGGTGAGAAGTACCAGGGTGATTTGGTGGTGGGAAAAAATGTCATTTGGTTGTGTGTGATAACACTTCCAGGTATAAAGAGAAAAAGAAAAAGTAATCAGAGATAACAAGGTGTAGAGTTGGATGAACACAGCAGGCCAAGCAGCATCAGAGGAGCAGG
>JAHRHZ010000140.1:13825355-13842008 GCA_024137785.1 Ginglymostoma cirratum | reverse complement strand
CTAGACCCTTCTTCAGAAAATTTCTGAAGAAGGGTCTAGGCCTGAAACGTCAGCCTACCTGCTCCTCTGATGCTGCTTGGCCTGCTGTGTTCATCCAACTCTACACCTTGTTATCTCTGATTCTCCAGCATCTGCAGTTCCTACTATCTCAGAAAAAGTAATCATTTAGGTTTAGGACTCAGTGGTAGTTTCCCTACCTCTAGGGTAGGAGTCACGGTTCAAATCTCACCTGGTCCAGAGATATGTATTAACATCCCTGAACAGGTTCATTAGAAAATATTGTAATCAATAGCATATGATTTTTATGGTGAAGTGAAAACTTTCACATAAATGCATGGACTTGAATTCTCTACAAATAGTTACCTTTGGAGCATAAGAAATGGCCACATTCTGTACAAAATGAGGTTATTAATCTCAAATACAATGTTAAATCAATAAGTGAATGCTGACAAGTTGCTTTTACCATATCCCTGCAGTGCTACTACAGCAATATTCTGTATGTTAAAATCTGAGTGCAATTGATAGCTTTTGAGATGTACCTTGGCCACTTTTTCCTCTCCCTCTAAGTGCAGCCTCTTCTGTTCCTTCAGGTCAAGGTTAAACTCATGGTGCTCTAATCGTTCAATCTCAGGCACACTCTCATTTTCAAGCATCATCCTCTTTATCTAAGGAAAATTCAATGATTACTTTAAGTGTTTTAAAGTAACATTAAAAAATGAGTGTTTAGCAATGACAGCTGATCTTGTGACCGTGTATTCAGCTGTAACTTGGCTGCTTCAAGAGCACCATTAACAGACAGTTATGGTGTATGCAGTGATCAGAGCCAGGAAGTTGTTAGTTTTCACGGGTTTGGTGAGGAAATTGAAGGCAAAGACTTTGAAATGACAACCAAACATCTGAAATACCTGCACTGAAGTCCATATGGCTAACAGAACCCTGGATACCTGAATGACAAATGGCAATGAGATAGTCTACTGCTGGCCACGTTCTTGCAATATTCAATGAAATTTGATCACTTTGAAGCTTTTTGTTTTACATATATAGAAGGAGGAGTAGGCCATACACCCATTAAACCCGGTCTACCGATCCAATAACGTCATTCTCAGCAATTTCGACTGGGAGGCGATGGCCTTGTGGCATTGTCACTGGCCTATTAATTCAGAGACCCAGGCAATGTTCTGGGGATGCAGGCTCAAATCCTGCCATAGTAGATGGTGGAATTGGAATTCAATAAAAATCTGGAATTCAGAGTCTAATGATGACCATGAATCTATTGTTGATTGTCGGAAAACCCACATGGTTCACTTTAGGGAAGGAAACTACCATTCTTACCTGATCTCATCTACATGTGACTCCATACCCACCACAATGTGGTTGACTCTTAACTGCCCTTTGGGAAATTAGGGATAAGCAATAAATGCTGACCTAACCAGTGATGCCCTCATCCTGCGTATGAGTTTTTTTAAAAAATCACTTTCCCTCCTTATCTGTGTAGGTGTTCAAAAATCCATTGATCTCAACTTTGAATATATTCAGCAATTGAGCACGCTCAGCCCTGAGGCAGACAATTCCAAATTTCTACAACTCTCTGATTGGAGATGTTTGAGTAGGTTCTGCTCTGACTTGCTTTGAGGAAGCATTTGTATCTCAGCCTGCAGTGTTGGAATCTAGAGCCCCTATAAAACAGAACTTCCTTAGAATTTCCTGTGTAGCGCAAGATCTCATGTAACTGCTGTTATAGAGTTACTTGCTTTCCCCAAATCTAAACAATTTCTAATATACAAGGACACATGGAAGGTATGGTAAAAGGTCATATGGAATATGAGGCCATGACTTTCCACTGACATCAAAGAACGATCTGGCATATGTGTGCCCGATAATCAAGGCAGCATCTAGTAAAATAAAACTCTTGTTCACAAAAAGAATGAAAACTAACCTTCAGATGAAAGTGGGCAAAGGGGTAACTATTATTTTGATGTCATGAGTAGTTGTCCTGAGTCTACTGGGGCCTAGAAGGATTCAAGTGGGTTTTGGACACAGCATAAACTAGCAGCCCCTAGAAATTGAGTCGATTGACAAGTTTTTAGAGTTAGAGGACAATCCTTGTCCATGCTAATGTTTGCCAGACAGCTGTCTCCTTCAGATGAAAGATGGTCCTAAGGTGGAAGAAGATGCAGGAAAAAGATTCCTAAAACTTTGGCTAGAGAGCGGGGTGCTACCTTCACAATCATAATGAGATAGACACCTTATGCCAAGTGGCCTGTTTGTCCCTGGGTATCAGTGATACTTTCTCAATTGTCAAGGGCTGTAAGCACTTTATTGTTGAATTAACAAATGTATCATATTGAAACTGCTGTTCCTTAATAAACGTAATAAATTACCTGAAAATTCTTACAAATAGGCAACTGCGGTCCCAAACTCCCAAAATCTACCAAACTTAGCTCCACTGAACAGTTTTATGAGGATGAGATACAAGGAATGAAACACTGGCACTTGTATCAGAGCATTCAGTTTATTGGCAGGTTGCTCACCGTTGTACGAAGCTTTTTGATTCCTTGTTTTAGCTTAGCTTTGGCGTCCATATGCTTGCGATTGTCCTTTTCAACTGCCTGGAAAAAAAAAGATTTAACAATGTCATTCTCACCTATTTCCAACCAGCCTCCAAGAACATACACTGATAGCTTACAGTATCCTGGGATGTGCAGCATCCAAAGCTTGTGCAACAAAATGTGCTGCTTTTATGCCTTCATGGTATGGTAGTTTGTCACTACTTATAGTAAACCAGAGATCTGGACAGGTAATCCAGGCAATGCAAGTTCAACTCGGATGAGGGTTTTGTGTCCTTTATAAATAAACTCTCACAATGAAATCAGAGATAAAAGGTACTGCAGATGCTGGAGAATCCGAGATAACAAGCATGGGGCTGGATGAACACAGTAGGTCAAGCAGCATCATAGGAGCAGGAAAACGTTTTCCTGCTCCTCTCGCAATGAAACGTTGGTCTCATGATTGCCTTAAAAATGCAAAGTTCATCGGACATTTAGGGAAGGTAACCTACTGTCCTTACCTGGACTGGTCCAGACACTTTTGCAAACCAAACTAAAACTAATAAACTAAAATTAACCAGTAAACAGCCCCTTAAAGGAGCACTGTCAAAAAAAATTGTGAGAAGAATCTTACTAAATTCAAATTAAAATCTGACTTTGAGCAGAGGTGAAGCATTTTATCCCTTGTCATTCCCATTGATTTCAGAAGGCCTCAGGTGTTCCAGTGAACACTGCATGGTATTGATCTAGGGTCACCTGAGTGCAGACATGACCATGGAATTAAGGTAGCCAGTCAAGCCTAATAACACTTTCCATGGCCTGGTACCTGCATCTGTTCATGCTCAGCTTGGGCAGTCCTAGGAGCGGACCCAAGAGACCCACCTCCATGCTGGGCAGCCAAAGATTAGGAGCATAGACCTGAAGTGCAACCAAAAATTAAGAAACAGACCCTTCAGACAGCAACTAGCGTAGAAGTCGGTGAACCTTTTAACCTTCTATTGCATGGAACTGGTACATTTACCACCATCTTTACCAGATTCTGCTGGTCACCCATGTAGAAGCCCTCACACTGGATGTCCCTGCCAACTCCAGAGGGAAGGATGGAATGCCACAGTGTGTGCAGGCTGACTGAGGGTGAAGTGGAGGGTGTGTAGCAGCAGCCTGTACAGAAAACCC
Organism: Ginglymostoma cirratum; assembly: GCA_024137785.1. Taxonomy (NCBI): domain Eukaryota; kingdom Metazoa; phylum Chordata; class Chondrichthyes; order Orectolobiformes; family Ginglymostomatidae; genus Ginglymostoma; species Ginglymostoma cirratum. The sequence continues at coordinate 13,838,286 of JAHRHZ010000140.1, read as the reverse complement.
TCAATGCTAAATAGAACAGGATGGATGGTCGTTCAGTTAAATAGTTCAAATACTGGGGCAGGGTTACAAAGGGAGATTTCGTGGACTGGGTTCATTACAAAATTCCATCTGAATGAGAGTCAGTTCAGATGGGAGTTCACTACACACTCACATTGAATTGACACCCTGTGTGCTGTAACAAAAAGCACCAGAGTTTAAGGTTCTGGTTGGCTTTGATTGTATTAGTGGTGGTGCAGATTCCTATGCAGTGGCTCTCTAATGACAGTCATTAGAGTAGTTGGGAGAGAGAGTCTGAGTTCCAGACCCCAGCAATATGGTTGACTCTTAGCTGCCCTTTGAAACAGCCCAGCAAGGTCACTCTGTTGTGCCAAACTCAGGGTAAATACATTTGGGCAATTAATGCTATTGATACCCAAATCCCAAGAAAAAACTGCAAAAATGAACAGTTAGCTCCAATTATTGCTTAAAGATGCTTTTCCATTTTTTTTTGTCACTTTTGTAGTTTCTGTCTTGGGAGTTGCAATTCTGCCAGTGACGATAACCAATATTGGGGTGTCCAAGTTATAAAGACCATGTTTTTTATTTTCTTTTTATTTACTGCATTAAAACTGGGAAAATACTACTTTGAACAAAGGTGACTGAAAAGAAATGTTTGCAGTTTTAAACGTTATGTTTGCTAGAGCACATTGCGTGTCGTGTACAAAGCTGCCTTTCCCTGGAACAGGGAGAGCGAGGGTAGACCAGATGGACAGAAGGGGTTCTGATCTAAAGGGAGAATGCCTGACAACTGCAGTATTTTTATTGGCCGCTGATCAGGTGACTAAGTTTTGTGTGTGTGAGCAGTGCTGCAAGATGCTCCTAGTCTGCAAACAGTAACCATCAAAAACCTTTCTCTCTCGCTTTCCCCTGTGTGGAGGTAACAGAAAATCTTTTTCTCTGTAAACCACTTGCTGTACAAATCTCCTGCTGAAGTTTGAAACAGACCTTCAAAGATATTGAAAGAACTAATTCTCAACCAGAGAATGAAAGGCAGCATCAGTGGGGAAGCTGCCTTGTGTTGTCAACAAAGAACTGAAAGGAACTGGAAGCAATGGGAAGGAAACAATCTAAGGTATCCTAAATTCTGGATTGGTACTATTGGATTGTATACTTTTCCATGACGTTCCTTCTCCAACTTTAAAATCTATGTCCTGTCAATCTATATGTATCTTAGAATGAGTAGAGTTAACCTTGTATAGTTATAACTTAGGAATTCATATTTTCTAATTTCCATTGATCAACGACAATTTGTATGTAATAAACATAATTTTTTTTGTTAAGTACAGAAACCTGGTGGGTGATTTAACCTAATTTTGTCAGTCAGATAAATTGGGGATCTTGGTTAGTTCCATTCAATCTTTTCATATTACAATAATATTTATGTTTCGAAAGTTCTTAGAATCATAGAATCCCTACAGTGCAGATAGAGGCCATTCAGCCAATTGAGTCTGCACTGACCCTCTGAAGAGCATCCCACCCAGATCCACCCCCATCCTATTCCCATAACTTTACATTTACCATGGCTAATCAACCTGGCCTGCACATCATTTGAATAGGAAAGGTTTAGAGGGCTATAGGCCAAATGCTGTCAAATGGGATTAGATTAATTTAGGGTACCTGGTCGGCATGAATGAACTAGACTGAAGGCCTCTATCTGAACTGAGGGATTCTATGATTCTAAGCACTTTTGAAATGTAAATACAATTGTAACTTGATTGTGATTTTTTTATATTGCTCCCCTGCAACTGAGGCAGATCCTAAGTTTGCACAACACTTTGTGTTTGAAGTCTGGGGTCCATTCAACCCCAGTTAGTATTTTCCAGTGATAGTAATCTTGCCTGTCCTCCTACATTAAAACAAAGACACACCAGCACCAGACCCAGTCCGGTATATACCCGCTCAGATGCACCAGTTGCTGGGCCTCCCTGTACTATACAGATTTCTGTGTTGCTTCTTTTTTTAACTGAAGGTTTTAAAGTTTTCTTAAATATCAGAGTAGTTCAGATAATGAAGGCTTATTTGTTCTCCTACTTCACCAAATAGATAGATACGAGTTTTTTTTTTAAACTTCTCATCCAAGGACTTACTTCTGCCATCTTTGTTTCCAGCCAAGTTGATTCTGGGAATCTACTGTCATCCAGCTTTTGGTAGCTCTTGGAGCTGCTGATACTTAGCGTGCTGTAGGTGGCAGTGGAGTGTGTGGAGGTTCCAGGCGAGAGATGGGAAATATCTGCTGCAACATCCTAAAGACCCATTTAGAAGAAAAAAGATTTAGAAGCTGTTGCATTCAAATGTACAATTTCTCCCAGAAAAAATACATACAGTTCAAATAAGCATTGATATACAGTATTGTTCATCGTGTTCTGGTCCAATATCAGTGGGACAAGGAAATAGATTAGCAAGTGAGTTATCTTGTTGCTATATTTGGAGCATGCTGCATGTGAAAATTGGCTACCATATTCCCTATCTTATAACCGAGACTACACTTTAAAGTACTCCAACTCAACCTGAGGTTGTAGAAGATGTTACATAAATGCAGACTATTCCCTTTTTTTGATGTTCAGAGAACTTTCCAGCCAGCAAACTGCTTATTTGCACTCATAGCACTTGTTCCATACTTTAATCAACATAAGTAGTCATTTGGTAGTACAGAACTAGAGCATTGCAGAAAGAAAAGTACATTTTGTCAAATCATTCCGTCTTGTATAATCAGATGAATTTTAAAGAATTACCAACCCAAAGGGGAATAACATTTTATACTGTATGAGTGTCGGCTGGTTGGTTACGTTGACTGTTAACCAATATGCTCAGGAGAACCCCACAAACAGAAAATGAATGAATGGGTAATTAATTTATTTTACATACTAGTGTTATTTGTCAAATTGTTAATCAAAGCACCACTTTCGCCCCTCCAAATAATGCTACAGGAGCTCTAATGTTCAATATTTCAGGCAGCTCACATTTGCTCGAGTGGAAACTGAGCTCATACACTGATCAGTCTTTGGAAAGTCAAGGTGGGGTAACTTGGTGTACTCTGTAACAGGGAACAGGAACAGGAACCTATTTCGTACTTGGCCATCAACTTCAATGAATGGAAATCAGATGTTCAATGAAAAGCACTGCTAGATTCTCACTATCGGCAAAAACCATGTCAACCCAGGATAATAATTTAGATGTGGACCCTTCATCAGAGCCTGTTCCCTATTGAAACCAGTGACTGCATTTACCCACTGAGTATGTTTTTAAAACTTCAATTTCTAACACCAGTGGGTTTTAAAAAACATTAAAACCACTGTTGAATATGACTGTCCTCCAATCACTTCCATTCCTCCCTAGCTCTGTGCCATCCTTCAACCTACAACTCTCTACGCTCTCTGGCTCTGGTTTGTCATGCATTCCTAACATTTATCATTCTCCTGGTGGCTGTGCCTTCAGTCATTTGGATGGTTAACTCTGCAAATCCCTCAAAACGTCTCCACCCTTTTCTCTCTTTCTTTATGATGCTCTTTAAATCTAACCTCTTTGATCATCGCCTAACCTAATACTTACTTAAGTGGTACCAAATTTGGTTTAATTTATGCTCCAGGTAAATTATACTATTTTATAGGATGCTATGTAAATTTAAGTCTTTGTTTATGTTGATATCTGGTTCTGTCGGTGCTGAATAGTAATGCAGATTGTAGTGTCTCAATGTAAATGATAGGCATCACAATGACAGTAACAATGGTGTTGCTGTGCCTTGTTAAACACTACGCCATTCCTCACCAGCTTGTCCTTTGTGCTCTCTCTTTGCTGTTCCAACACTATCAGGGCTTTGTCCTCGGCCACACAGCTCTGATCCAGCATTGAGATCATTGAGCGATTGTAATCCAGCACTGCCTTGTTCCGTTCTGACCCTGCTGGGTCAAACCTAAACAAATTAATCACCAGAACAGGGAGAAAGGAATGTCAGACTGACAGATTATATTGATCGCTCCTCCCAGCCCCCAGCGCTGTTCCCTGACCACCTGTCCTCCTTCCCCGACCCCACTACCCCTACACAACCCACACTACTCCTAACACTTCTGTACTCAACCCTCCTCCACAACCCCACACCACTCATCCGAATCTCTGTCCTGTCTTCCCTGAAAATTCCATATGCTTCTCCCCCCGAACACTTGTACCTTGATCTCACAACCCATGCCCTATGATGTACTCCCCAACCTTCCCCCACATTGTTCCCACCAAACTCAGAAGCCTGCCCAGCCAAGAGAACATTAATTTAAATGGAGGACAGGGTAAAAACTGTTTTCTGTAGCTGGAGACACGAGGGTAAGGCAGATTTACAAATAGCGAGAGTGTATTGAGTTGTGATATTGTATTAAGAGGAGCAGAAATATGAAGCTGTTACATCTGGGAATCAATACAAAATTTCAAAATTGAGAATGGCATGGATATTGAGGATTTTGGAATCAAATCAAATTTGCTGATGATGCAAAGATACATTGAAATGTAAACTGTCAAGAAGATGCAAAGAGATCAAGAATTTAAGTGTAAAGGCAAGGACATGGCAGATTAAATATAATGTGAAGTAATACACTTGGTATTTTTCTTTCCAATCTTTTTAAATGGCAAGTTTGGGAAATGTTGGCATTTGGAGAGACCTGTTATCTTTGTCACAAAAACAATCACAGAAACACAGAAAGGCTCATGGAATACAAGTAAGCCATCATGGCTATGCCAGCCTAGAAACAGCACTCCAGTCTAACCCCAGCCTCCAGCTCTAGCTTCAAAGACTTCTACTATCCACCACCTCAAGTGTACCTATAAGACTTTTTCTTAAACCATTGAAGGTTTCTTCCTCTACCTCAACTGCCCTCTCAATGAAAAAGAAACTCAACTTCATTCTAATTTTTGCACCAATTTCTTGAAATCTGGGAGGAGGAGGCAAGGAACTGTTGAGTGGATTAGACATATACTCCCGAGACTTCTGAAAAATGAGAGTTAACTTAATGAAACATGTCAAATTTTCAAGGGTTTCAACGGTGTAGGTGCTGGAAGGCTGTTTCTTCTGACTGTGGAGACCAGATTTTTCATGGAAACAACAGGATTCCATGTCTTAGCCAAATGGCGTCAGAACTCTATGTTTGAGAGTGCCTCCCTATATCTGGCATCTACCATTTTTAGCAAGGTTGGAATGAGGATGCACTTAACAAACCCGTAAATTTGTGGCTCATTTATACAGTCATACAGGATGAAAACAGGCTGTTCTGATTTCTCTCCACAGATTCTGCTAGTTTTTTGTCTAGTAAAATAGAATGAGTTGTTATTGTGGGACAATGAATTCAAATGATTGTATTTATAATAGGTTAACTACTTGAAAGAACTTGAATGTATTGGATGGGTTTTCATCAATGAAAATATTTTAATATTTTAAATGTTTTGAATATAAAAAGCTTTACTAATAAATACCTAGAACTTTATTGTATTTCATCTAAGTGTGGTTCCTGAGATCTACACCTGGTGTATACTAGTTGAATTGACATGTAAGATATAGGAGCAAAGAGTGGTGTGTGGGAAGGAATGGGTTGACATGACATGAGTTGGAATAGGGGCTATAAAGGGCCATGGGCATGAGGGGGCATAGGTTGGCATGAAGGAAGTTAGGGGCCATAGTGTGGGGTACCTGTGGGATTGAAAGGGTGTGAGGGTGAGGGCTGGAGGGCCTTACTGTTTCTAATATAACTGGAAAAATGTCCCATATTTCTGAGATGGCCATTTTACCCGGTCTACCTCAGCAGTCAACAACACCTGTCTCCTCAACAAAAACCAAAATAACCGTGGATGCTGTAAATCAGAAACAGAAACGGAAGTTGCTGGAAAAGCTCAGCAGGTCTGGCAGCATCTGTGAAGAGAAATCAGAGTTAACGTTTCAGGTCCGGTGACCCTTCCTCACCGGGTGCAGCTCCTATTAACCCCAACCCTCTGAAGAAAAGTTTCTCTAAATGTTTGGATTTGTGCTTCAGTGGGCAAGGGTCAGTAGAGGTTGTGCTTGCCACTTTTGGAAACAGAGAGGAGACAGGTGCTGTTGAACGCTGAGGCAAGCTGGTCAAAATGCCCATCTCGGAAATATGGGGCTTCTTTCCAGTTATGTTAAGTACTTATTTTGACATTTTGGGCCAAACTTTTGATTCAAAGCCAGGTAAATTCCTGATTCCTCAAATCCGGCTCTGGCGAAATTTCTCTGAATATTTGGATTTTTGCTTGAGTCAGGTTTGAAAAGTTGGGAATTTACCTGGCTCTGAAACAAAAGTTTAGCCCAAAGTTTCAACATAGGGACTGGCTGAGGAATTTTTTTTTCCCTCAATAGGGTGTGAGTCCTTGGAATTTTCTAACCAGAGCCTGTAGATGCTCAGTAATTGAGTATATTCAAGACTGGTTTTGATATATTTTTGAATTAAGAAATTAAGCGATATGAGGACATGCAAACCGACAGAGCTGAGGTAAAAGATCCTCAATGATCTTATTGAATCTGGTCTTTGCTAGTGTTTCTTCTCTGCATGGACCTACTTCAGCCTACTTTGCCTCACTTTATCACCCTACACTTTGGTTCTTTTCTCCCTCACATACTTTGCTAGTTTCCTCTTAAATTCACAGAAACTGAACTTGCTGGAGAAACTCAGATGGTCTGGTAGCATCTGTGCAGAGAAAAAAGAATTAACATTTCAAGTCCAGAGTTTTTCTGGAAATTACCGTTTTTGGATGTTTCAGATCTCCAGCATCCGCAGTTCTTTGTTTAATTTTGTCCTTAAATTCATCTGTGAATCAAAAATCAATTGCAGTATACATGCTTCTGTTAAACCCCATGATTTAATTGAATGATGGATCAAGCTCAAGGCACTGAATGGTATCCTTCAGTTTTGTTGTGTGATGCTTACCTTTCAGTGTTACACACTATGGTACCATCTTGGACGCCAGTTGTAAGAACAGTTCGACAGTCCAATGACAATATGATAGATTTGACTCCTCCCAACCGATAAGAGTGACACTGAGTTTCAAAGTGCAATCCCTGCTGATTGGAAACAGTCAGGATTTTATCTACCATTTATTTAGCTCCACTGCCAAGGTTCCAAGGAAGGCAGCTTTTCAACTTAAACTCAAACAAACAGATCCTCTGAAATTATCCATCAAAACTTTTTATGATTTTGAATACTTCTATTAAATCTTGCCTTAACTTTTCAGGTTTGTCCAATCTCTCCACATTAACTGAAGTCCCTATTTCCTGACACCATTCTGGTAAATCTCCACTGTGTGCTCTAAAGTGCAGTCCCCAAATTAAGCTCAGTATTCTAGCTGAGGACTAACGAGTGTTTTATAATGATTTAATATAGCCTCAGTGTTTTTCATCCTATTCCTAAAATAAGCAAGCCCAGGATGCCATATGCATTTTAACAACCTTTTCAATTTAACTTGCTTTGTGCACATAAAACCCAGTTCTTTTTGTTGGCATAAAAACATCTGTTTTCAGGTCTGCCTAATCTTGGATTCACATTAATTCAATAGACCAAACATTAATTCCATCACTACAACTAGCTCAATGAAGCATGGAAGGAAATGGAATAGACAGAGGAGAGGTAGATTAAACAATTAATCCAAAATTCATAGCAGATATTACGATGATGGTATTTTTGCTGATTTTTTCCAACAAGTCCTCCATATATAGACAATATCTGGTTGATGGATCCAAAGGCATCCCCTCAAACAGGTACTTACCAGGTTGTTGGCATCTCTTAACTGAATGAATCCATCCCTGGCCACAGATGCCAAGCACTGCTGATTTGCAGAGAGGTAGAGGAATCCTGGTCCTAGCTGGTGGCCTTCAACCTTAGCCTGAGTGATCAGGTTAAATGTATCACTTGACAGGCCCTAGTGGGAGAAAGAGAGAGCATGAAACAGACAGAATGTTGAAAGAACATTGAAGTATTAATCCAGATACAGTAGTAAGAGACTGAGTATATTAAGGACAGCCAGCATACAGTTTCAAAACCCAAACTGTGTTTGGCAAATTTTTTTAAGATAACAAAGAAGTATGATGAAGAGATCATGGTGGACATTGTATGCATGGGTTTTAAGGAAGTGGTTTACAAAATACCACATAAGAGGTTGGTTAACAAAATTGAGGCTCATGGAATGAGAAAATTAGTGTAACCTTGAATAAATTGGCTTTAAGGATAGAAGCATTAAGGAGGTTGTAGTAAATAGTTGTTTTTCATGCTGGAGCATGGCAGACACTGGTGTCCCCAAGGTCCAAAGTGCTAGGACCACCTTATCTTCCTTACATGTAAATGATTTTGATCTTGAAATACAAGGATAAATTTTAAAAATTGCCCATCATACCAACATTAGAGAAATGGCAAATTGAGGTTGCCACAAGTTGACTGAAAAGACAGACAGTGGCAGATGTGTGAGATTTTGCATCTTGGCAGAAGGAACAGGGTGGGGTTTAATGGACTTAATTAGAATATCCTTTATTGTGACATGTACGCAAGTGCAGAAGTACAGGTGTACACTGAAATGTTTCCAAAGTCGCCTTGTTTGGCGCCAACTTAGGTTCAAAGCTTAGATACAAAAAGAGGAATAAAAAATATGGTCTAGTTCTACAAGCTGTGCAGTAGTAGAAAGACCTGGGAGTTCATGTACATAAATCCTAGAAAGTGGCAAGATATATTGAGAGAGTGATATGAGATCTTGGGCCTCATAAATAGAGATACTGACAACAAAAGCAGGGAAGTTAGGCTGGTTGTAAAAGTCTGGTTGGGTCACAAAAATAATATACAAGATGTTGTAAAAGATTATGGCCATTTTAGAGGAGATAGAGTGTAGTGATTGGAACCAGGTTGACCTCAATGAGGTCATTGATTGAGGTTGTTAACCTGGGCCAATCAGGAAAGTCCTGGCTGACTAATATAACTAGGAGATGAGAATCTCCTCTGTTCAGGTGACTGACTCTGAGCTGGCTGGCCATAGCCAGTGTACTGTGCCCAAGTAAATAAAGGGTGACTTGGTGATGGGATACTGGCCTCTGTGCAGTTATTTCATAGGGCTACTGGCACAGAGCAGGAGATTAATTGGGACTACTGAATTGAGAACCTGCATGGATTTGACAGGCCAAATAGGCCTCCTTCTGTGTCATCCGTAATTAATTTATGAGACTATGAGAGAAACGGGTGAAATAAAACAGGCAGTAAAAGAAAGACAGAAGTGGAGAGAAACATAAAGAGACAGTGAGGCAGAGAGAGGGTGGGGAGAGGTGAGGCTATTCATGGTGTAATTTTCCATGTGATCTTCGGTTCCTACAATCAGCAGGAGAAGGTTTAGACTTCTGGAGGCAGCTTCCCAGTGACAGGCAAAGGATTTTGGGAGGCGGGGAAGGCAGGGAGATCAGGCAGGACCATACCTGAGACTTCTGCTGTATGTTTGCCTTGGTGGAGTGATAACCTTCAGAAGGGCTCACCCAACAGTACAGCCCAGACTGCAAAAAATAATTTTTAATTGAAGATGCAAAAAATTCCTGGAGAGAGGTTGCCTCCCCCTTTGTTATCTAGCTTTGCAGCCAGCTCCCTTTTAAAGGATGAAAGATCTCTGATCAGCCTTCCAGCTTTGACAGGAAACCCTGTCTGCCAGCTAATTAAGAAGAACACATCTGAAAACAACAAGAAGAAACCGCAGAGGTAGGGGAAGGTGCTGGTGACAGGGTTGAGGGGTTCCATTCCCTGCTGTTGGGTAACTACAATATACAGCTTCAAGATATGGAAAGAGAGAGAATATTGATCACTGGACATATTATTGGGAAGCTTACTGGCAGGAGAAGTGAGAGCATAGAGACAAAGAGAGACCAGAGTGTGGACACAGTGAAGAGAGAGGGTGAGAGCAGAGTGAGTGTAAGAGTGAGAGAGCGAGAGAGCGCGAGAGAGAGATAGATAGAGAGAGAGACAGATAGAGTTCAGAAAGAAGTTGTGATAACACATACAACTCCAATGGGGAATCACTAATTAATCTCCTCATGGAGCTCACTGAATATGAATTCCCTTGGTAACAGCCAATAGCCTGTCTAACTGGAACTCATCAAGTAAACCCTTCACAAAGCCAACCCAGAGACTCTTGTGGCATAACAGTAGTATTTCTACCTCTGAGCCAGTAAGCAGAGGTTCAAGACCCACCTGGTCCAGAAGTGTGTATCAACATCTCTGAGCAGGTTGATTAGAAAATACCTATAAAGACACCAAGGGTTGGGTCTGCAGAACTATCTGTCCCAGGCTGGGACTAGCCTATGTATGCCATGTCTAGAGGCTGTATCTTGGTGTTCCACAATAAACAATGTTCCTTGCCAGTTGGTCTTCTTGAGTTATTACAGACGGTGAGAGCAGAATGAGGGAGCAAGAGAGGGAGAGTGGAAAGAGAGAGATGGTGAAAGCAGAGAGAATGTGTACACATTTCGTAGGTACCCTGGTGATCTTGTATTTATAGATGGTCCTTGTCAGAGTGCAGTACCCATAGACGTGTTGGTCAGTGCTCAGGACTGCAGAGGTCAGAGGCAACTCGGTTTGACAGTGTTGTTTCCGAATAGCAACATCATTCATCATTCCACGGTGATCAACAGATGTAGAAGAACCTGAAAAATAAATAAATATGCAGAGCTCATTCAGCACAAGTTGTGAAATATTGCATATTCCAAACACAAACCACAGTCCCAACTAAAAGGTACAAGCCAATTACTGAATTAGTATAGAGCGATTAACTGGGCACTTACAGATCATCAACAACATTACTTGCATCTATATAACACCTTTAACATAATAAAAATGGGCTACAGTGCTTCACAAGAGCAGAATCAAACATTAAAATCTGATACCACAATACTGAAGGCAATATTAAAGCAGGTAACTAAAGCTCGTGTCTAAGACTTAAAACCTCTTAAAGGAAGTGAGAAGGGTTTAAGGAGGAGGTTGTTGAATAGGTTGTTGCGTAAGGTTAAATCTCACAGGATCCAGGGAGAGCTAGCCTTGATAGTATTGGCTTGATAGTAGAAGATGGATGGTGTGGGAGGAGGTTGTTTTTTAGACTGGATGCCTGTAACCAGTGGTGTGCCGCAGGGATCAGTGCTGGGTCCACTGTTGTTCATCATTTATATAAAAATAATGTGGATGTGAATTTAGGAGGTACGGTTAGTAAGTTTGTAGGTGACACCAAGATTGGTGGTATAGCGGACAGTGAAGAAGGCTATCTGGGAATGCAGCAAGATCTTGATCAACTGGGCCAGTGGGCTGAGGAGTAGCAGATGGAGTTTAATTTAGATAAATACAAGGTGTGGCATTTTGGTAAGGCAAACCAGGGCAGGATTTACACAGTCAATGGTAAAACCCTAGGGAATGTTGTAGAACAAAGAAATCTAGGGGTACATGTTCATAGCTCCTTGGAAATGGAGTCACAGGTAGACAGGGTAGTGAAAAAGGCTTTCAGCATGCTTCTTTCGTCAGTCAGGAGAGGAGTTGGGACATCTTCTTGCAGCTGTACAACACATTTGTGAGGTCACATTTAGGGTACTGTGTGCAGTTCTGGTTGCCCTACTATGGAAAAGGTATTATTAAATTAGAAAGATTGCAGAAAAGATGTACTAGGATGCTATCTGGACTGGAAGGTTTGAATTATAAGGAGAAGCTGGATAGGCTGGGACATTTTTTCCCCCTGGAACACAGGAGGCTGAGGGGTGACCTTATAGAGGTCTATGAAATCATGAGAAGCACAGATAAGGTAGATAGCCAATAGCTTTTCCCCATGGTAGGGGAGTCTAAAACTAGATGGAATTGGTTTAAGGTGAGAGATATAAAAGGGTCCAGAGGGGAATTTTATCACACAGAGGGTAGTGAGTGTTTGGAACGGGCTGCCAGAAGTAGTGGTTTAAACGAGTACAATTTCATCATTTAAGAAACATTCAGACAAGTACATGACTGGGATAGAAATGGAGGGATATGGGACAAACACAGGCAAATGGGACTAAATTAAATTGCGAAAACTAGGCAGCATGGGCAAGTTGTGTAGAAGGGCCTGTTTCCATGCTGTAGACCTCTATGACTCTGTGAAATTTCAGAGCTCAGGACAGGTAAATATATTTTTCTGCTTCTTTTTCTATTTGTTTTCCCTAAACTGAATTGATGCCGTGGGCAACAATGTCATGCATTCATTGGGTACATTAAGCCTGAATTTAATAAATGGAGCAGGAGTAGGCCATTCAGTCCCTTGAGCCTGGTCCACCACCTAAAACCATCATGGTTGATCTGAGCACAGCATTAACTCCATTTCACTTTGCTGTCTGTTCCTCCAGAGTCCTGAGATCAAAAATCTATCTCACTCAGCTTTGATTATATTTAATGATCCAATCCCCATTGTTTCTCTGGAGTAGAAAATTCCTTACACTAATTATCATCTGAGAAAATAAATTCCTCCTTGTCTTCATCTTAAAAGGAAGTCCCTTAATTTTTAAACTGTCCTAAACTCTTTCACAAGGAGAAATATCTCAGCATCCACCTTTTCAAGCGCATCAAAACCATATGTTTCAATAAGATCATCTCTCATTGTTTTAAACTCCAGTAATTACAGGCCCACCCTGTTCAACCTCTCATCACAAGACAGCCTTGACAAAACTAGTTAAGGGACACATTAACACCATCAAGTCCAACACATTCCAGCAGGTGCCATTGCTGGAGCAGGTTCTGTGGCCAATTTCTCCTTCCCTGACTATATGAACTATCATTTCTCTGGCTAGGAATTACTAATGCACCACAAAGCAGGAATCAAATAGAGGATAGCAAGGTGTAGAGCTGGATGAACACAGCAGTCCAGGCAGCATCAGAGG
>JAHRHZ010000140.1:13771085-13815355 GCA_024137785.1 Ginglymostoma cirratum | reverse complement strand
CGGGCCTAGACCCTTCTTCAGAAATGATCTGGGCACATGATCGGTCTAGGCCCGAAACGTCAGCCTTCCTGCTCCTCTGATGCTGCTTGGCCTGCTGTGTTCATCCAGCTCTACACCTCGTTATCTCAGATTCTCCAGCATCTGCAGTTCCTACTATCTCTTGAAGATGGCAATGGTGGGAACAGCACAAAATTGTGGTCTGCCCACTGCCTACGGACCCACCGTAAACTGTTTTAAATTTTGCAGAGGATGATGGAGACATCAGGTCATCAGAAAGCTGCTCTGATCTGAATGATGTCTAGCTTCCCGAGTGTTATTGAAGCTTCAACAATCCAGGCAAATGGGGAATATTCCATCATGCTCCTGACTTGTGCCTTGTACATGGAACAGGCTTTCAGGAGTCATGAGTTACTCACTGCAAGATTCCTAGCCTTTGATCTGCTCTTGTAGCCACAGTATTTACATCATCTGTCCAGTTCAGATTTTGGTCAATAGTAAACCCCAGGATGTTGATAGTCCAATTTATAATCATAGATTGCCATCAGAGGCTACTGCAGAGTTATTGCTGGTTGTGGGTGCAGGGTGGGTCCAATATTGGGTTCTGCTACAATGCTCAGATGTTTAGCACAGTGGGAGAAAACTTCCCAACATGTGAAACACCAGAGTTTTCCAACATGAAATTTCACAACGTGGAATTTCACTGTGCAAATGTAGACCATTGAGCCCATCAAGCCTGTCTTAGCTCTGTAAAATAGCTAAACGCCTCCCCCACTTTCCAGATACTGCTCTCATTATTTTGAGGAGAAATAAGAAAACAGGGCTAGAGAAATAGGATAGTTTACCTTTACTGGAAGGATGAGGGTACTGATGAGTTTCCCATCTGCAACAGACCACACCTGCACAGCACCCAGTATTCTTGCTGACTGCAATGAAACACATAATCAAAACAAACTTAATCACAGGACAAGAGATAGCGCACTGCATAATAATCCTCAGACAACTTCATTTAGTTTTATCCCCAGCTCTGAATGCTTGTCTAACCACCTGCATATTGTCTGTTGGGTGAAATGCAGAGACAGCTTTACACTATCCTTGTGCTAGTTAACTAGGCAAAGCAAGTATACAATCATGACAGATGAGAACAATTCACTGATTTTGAAGTCGTTCTGTAAAATAATGGCATAAGGGCAGCAGTTTTGAAGTGGTGGGCAGTTCATCCCTGATGCCATGCGGTTTTTGGTTGTGGTAGTCTTCATTCCTCACTCGGGCTGATGTAGGGGAGAGCCTGGTGCTTTCCCAAGAAGATGGTGCCTTGTTTGCAGATGACACAAAAATAGATGGAAAGGCAAGTTGTAAGAAGGATACAAACAGTCTACAGACAGATATTGATAAGTAGTAAGTAGGCAAAAAGTTGGCAAATGGAGCATAATGTGGGAAAATGTAAGGTTCATTTTGGAAGGGACATCAAGAACACAAAGTATGTTGTAAATGGAGAAAAATGCAGAAAGCGACAACAGAAGGAAACCTAGATGTACTTGTGCAAGAAACATAGAAAGACTCACCTATGAGGAAAAACTAGGACCAGACAATATAGTCTCAGAATTATGGGGCACCAATTTAAAACTAAAAAGAGGAGGAATTTCTTCTCTCATAGGGTTGAGTGTCTTTGGAACTCCTTAGCATTGAGAGCTGTGGGGGCAGAGTCCTTGTTTGTATTTAAGGTTGATGTGGATAGATTCTTGATGAGTAGAGGAATCCAGGGTTACAAGAGAAACACAAAAAAGTGGATGTGAGGAATGTTGGATCAACCATGATTCTACTGATTGGTGGAGTATACTAGAGGGACTGAACAGCTACTCCTGTTCCTATTCCAAAGGTCTGACTGTTTCCCTGGACCCTCTCTTTCTCTCCCCACCTATTCCTGTTGATATCCTTGCTTTTGGGGCTGGCAATCTGTGAAATGTCAACCGTCTGTCTAGTCCCTCTCAGCAATTGACCATGGCTAGCTGCTCATAATTGCAGGATGGCCATTGTTCCCTTGAAGGCTAGTTTTTATTTCTTCGTTTACAAAAATTTCTTACTTCCAAAAAACTGCATTGTTAATGAGGTGGTGTGGCATCTAATAAATCTTTTGTTTACATTTGCAGAACACTAGTTTCTACTGTAACAAAGTCAAATCAGGTCTAATGTTACACAATAAATACTAAATATGGAATAATAAAAGACTTAGTTTTAAAGGGTCCCCCAATTTCCAAAATTCTGGTGACCATAACTGTAGGCAATACTCCAGCTGTGGACTAACTAGTTGCAGCATAACCTCCCAGCTCCCATATTTTCTGTCTCGGTTAAAGAAACATTGAAATGACCCAACACAGTAACAGGGAGCTGACTTTTTTAGTTTTGTTACTTTTAATCTTACCACACAATACCGTTTCCCTGTCCCCAGCAGAGCTGCGGATACATAGTCCCCACTGTTTATGTCTAAGACTGTGGTCATCTCGTTCGGCTCTGATGGCTTGTAAATATGTATTGAACCCTGAGAGGAAAAGGAAAACAAAATGTACTTTTCAATTCATAAATCCAAATCATTACAGCAACAATTTACATTCACAGAGCAATGAAGACAGTGGCGTCGGGGAGGAGGGACAAGAGAGATTTGGGACAAGAGGGGGAAGGAACATGTGGAAAGGATGAAGTGGATAGGAAGGAGGTAGGGATGGTGGGATGAGGGGAGTGAGATGCTGCGGAAGGGAGGGTGTGGGAGATGGGGAAGTATTGGATGAGGGGAAGAGGGGAAGAGGGGGTCAATGAATAAAGGTAGGGGAAGGACGGGGGAGATGGAAGGGGAAGGACGGGGGAGATGGAAGGGAAACGGTGGTGAGATGGGGAAGGAGGAGGAGAAGGAGAGCATGGAGTTGGAAAGGAGTGAAGGGGCTAGGGGTTAAGGGGAGTGGGAGGGTGGAGAAGAAAGGGGTGGAAGGGCTATGAGGGCGGGGTTTGGGTTGGGAGAGGTGATGAAGTGTATAGAAGGGGAAGTGGGAAACGACAATGTTAAAAATTTAAACGAGGCTAATTACATAGAGACGAGGGCAGAGTTGGCTTCAGTGGACTGGGAAAGGAATTCAGCAGAAAAGACAGTTTAGGAACATTGGCAGACATTTAAGAAAATAGCCCATGGCTCACAATAAAGATAAATTCCAATAAGGAAGAGGGATTCTGGGAAGTGGATAAACTGACCATGGTTAACAAAGGAAGTTAAGCATAGCATCAAATTGAAAGAAAAAGACATACTATATGGCAAAGATAAATGGTAAACCTGAAGATTAGGAAAGTTTTAAAAGCCAACAAAAGATGACCAAAAATAAGAGTGAAAATAAATGATGACGGCAAGTTAGCAAATAATATAAGATAGACAGTAAGAGCTCTTTAAACATATGAAAAGGAAGAGAGAGAGGCCGAAGAGGGTGAGGTTGGAAAAAATAATAGTGGGGAACAAGAAATGGCAGAGAGTTGAATAAAGACTTTGCATCCATTTCATGGTAGAGGACACTAATAGTATTCCAAAAATTCTAAGTAATGAAAAGACTAAGGCAAGGCGGTGGGTGGTCATTGATAAGGAAATAAATACAATAGCTATCACTACAGAAAAACTACGAGAACTAATGGGGATAAGTTCCCTGAACTTGACAGTTTGCTTTAAAGGAAGTGACTACAGAGATAGTGGATGCACTGGTAGCAATCTTCCAAGAATCCTTAGGTTCTGGAAAAGCCTCAAAGGATTGGAAAACTGCTAATGTAACACATTTATTCAAACAGGGAAGGAGATATAAAAGACAGCAACTATAGCACAGTTAGCCAGTACAGAGGGTGGGGAGAAGGATAATGGGCAGAGTTTGGTGAGTTAGGTAGGGGACTGACAGAATGATAAAGGGAGTGGGAGAAGGGGCAGGGGTCAGAGGGAAGGGTGTTGTAGGAGGTGGAGGGCATTGATTAACAATTCAACACAATAGAAGGTCATTCAGCCCATCATCTAGCTTTATATTAACAGTGCTTCAGTTCAAAAGTCACTGCTGCTGAGCTGTGCAACAGATGAACTCTGCAGCATTGCAGTCCTCATGGAGTGATGTGCAAAGAGGGGAATAATTGAGCTCTTTGTTTCCTTATGCATATTGGGAATGCAGGGCTAGGACTCAGACTGTTGACATCATTGTGAACTGCTTCAAGAAGAAGAAAGTAAAACTGAACTAATCAAAGCATAACGTAATGGGATCAGTATTAACCCAAAAAATTATGCCCTCTTTTGAAATCAAGCAGGAAGAAAATGCTAAAAGTTTATTATTAGTAATGCACAAATCTTTAATGTGTGAGACCAATCCAGTCAGTGTGTGCTTGCAGTCTGAGAGATCAGCACAGCCTGAAGTGATCTGTTTTACCTCTTCTGTAGCAACAAGCAGTGATTCATAATCTACTGAGAATTCGATGTTCCTAATTGGCTTTCCTGCTGACAAGCATTCCTCAATCTCCACTTCGTGGGGTGTCACCTTGACACAGTAGAGGAATCCATTCTGGGAAATACAAAGCAGTCATTTAAGCAGTATACAGACATAGGTTCCATGTATGTTTCACACATGCACAGGCACACAAATACATTCATGCATATTCATTATCTCTCACATGACTAATAAATGCACATACATGAGAAATTATGCACATGATCAGTCACATGCATGCACATGTGCCAACCCAGTCTCCAAAAAATAACTTGAATCAACCCAATCACAGATGCAAACTTTAACCCTGCCCCGATATTGGATATAGTGGACACAATTCATTTTGGACTGTGGACGATGCTGCTTATTGTTCTTAGTAAATTATATTATTTAGAAACAAATACCAATCCTGCTGTATACAGTCCCTTTTTGTTGAGCGCTAGGGTGTTCACTGCACATTGCTTTAGTTCTGGATGGACACTCATCATAATCGTGGATGACCGATTTCTGAAACTGCCTAGACAAAAAGGAACAATTACACAAGATTATGTTATTTAGCAAAGTGGGATAATAACAAGCAGCTCCTAAACTGTAAAATAAGCCCAATATGCGAACAGAGAAAGACTATGCATCTGATAAAATATCTCCATCTGAATGCCAGGTGAGACATTAAACTGAAATCTTGCTAGTCCCAGTGACTTAGACAGACTTGAAAACCCCCATATCGCTATTTGGAGAATTCCTCAATGGTGTGCTGGCCAACAATTTTCTCTCAACTAACTCCTAAAATAACCAGTTGACTGATAACGTATCTCATTTCAGTTTATGGCACCTGGCTCAGCACAAAATGGCTGTCATATTTTTTCCATATAATAAATAAAGCAATTCAAAAAGTATATGTCATAGTTATGAGCTTTGATAGCCACAGTGTAAATACATTGTTTTGTCTCTAATTGAAACACCAAACTGTCTGTTCACATACGTAAACAGAGCAACTGTCTATTCCCAGAACTTCCTGCTTTAGCTTAGATTTGCACCTTGGCAGTTTTTCATTTTTCCAGAGTATTGGAATGTTTGATTTTAATCAGGTGCAAGTGATGACCCAAGGCTGTTTGACAAACATGTCAGTACTACGTCAAAGAAGGTACTGGACAAATTAAGATTTTTGGGTAAATGCAGCATACTCAGGTCCCTCAGCCATCAGGTCTTCCTGCTGTATCAATGTACAAAAAGGAAGGGGTGTGGACCATGCAGCCCGTTAAGCTGATTTGACTGAGTATGACATCAAGAAGCCCTAGCAAAAAACTGGAGTCAACAGGAATCCGGGCAAAACTCTCTGTTGGTTGGAGTCGTATCAGGCATAAAGAAAGATGGTTGATGTGGCATGTCAATCATTTAGCTCCATGACATCTCTTCAGAAGGTCCTCAGGATAGATATTTACTAATAGACCTTTTAAGAGATATAATGATACACCTCTGGAGTAGTTGAGACTTGAATATTAGTATGTCCTAGGCCTAACCATCTTCAGCAGTTTCATAAATGATCTTCTTTCCATCATAAGGCCAAAAGTGGGGATCTTTGCCAATAATAGTACAATGTTCAGCACCATTCATAACTCCTCAGATACTGAAGCAGTCCATATCCAAATAAAACAAGACCTGGACAATATCCGGCTTGGACAAAAAAGTGGCAAATAATTTTCATGCCACACAGATGCCAAGCAATGATGAACAATTAGGGATGGGCAATAAATGCAGCCTAGCCAGCGACGCCCTCATCCCATGAATGAATTAAGAAAAAGAGAATTTAACTATCCCTTGACATTTGAATAAAGCAAAGAACTCTAGATACTGGAGATCTGAAATAAAGAACAGAAATTGATGCAAAAACTCAGCAAGCCTGGCATCATCTGTGGGAAGGAAGCAAAGTTACCATTTCAAGTCTGGTGATTCTTCATCAGAACTGTTAGTAGCTAGGAAAAATTGGCATTTAAGCCAAAATTGCAGAAAGTGGGGGGGTTAAGGGAAAGAGAGAGAGATATGAAAGGGATAGGTTTCCACTTTGAAGAATACCTATGCTCTGTCTGCAAAAATGACACCGAGCTTCCAGTTAGCTGGTACTTCAACACATCACCATGTTCCTTGGCCAACATTTCTGTTACAGGCCTGCTGCAGTGTTCCAGTGAACCTCAGTGCTAGCCCAAAGAACAACATCACCTTTTCTGCTTGGGGACCCTGCTGCCTGTCAGACTCAATACTGAGTTCAAAAACTTTACAGCCTGATTTCATCCTTCCATGTCTTTTTTTAACTCACCCACACGCAGTCCTGTTATGACATGGGTTGCTTTTGGCACAGTCACCCATTCCACATACTCCTAGGCCCATTATGACATTATGTGGGTTGCATTCAGTACAGCTAACCATTTTCTCATTCTCAGTCTTTATTATGTCTTAGTCAGCATTTCTTTTGTTCTGGTCTGCTATCCATTATCTCCTTGTTTACCTAGTACTTTCATATCTCTCTCTCTGGGTTGTAGCTCCCTTTGACCCATATCTCCTCACTTCAGCTTCAGCATAAATGCCGATTTTTTTCCGAGCTACTAACAGTTCTGATAGAGTCACCAGATTCATAGAGTCATACAGCAGGAAACAGGCTCTTCGGCCTAACATGTCCATGCTGAGGGGTGGCACGGTGGGTCCGTGGTTAGCACTGCTGCCTCGCAGCAATAGGGGCCTGGGTTCAATTCCACTCTCGGGCGGAGTTTGCACATTCTCCCCGTGCCCGTGTGGGTTTCCTCCAGGTGCTCCAGTTTCGTCCCACAGTCCAAAGAAGTGCAGGCTAGGTGGATTGGCCATGCTAAATTGCCCACAGTGTTCAGGGATGTGGAGATTAGGTGGATTATGGGGGATGGGTCTGGGTGGGATGCTGTGAGAGTCAGTGTGGACTTGTTGGGCCAAAGGGCCTGTTTCCACACTGCAGGGAGTCTTTGGTTTCTTTACCTGAACTTGTCCCATTTGTCTGCGTTTGGCCCATATCCCTCTGAACCTTTCCTATCCAAAGGTCTTTTAAATGTTGTAATTGTACCCACCTTTACCCACTTATTCTGGTAACTCTGACTTGTGGTCAAATGTGTTTGTCTTTGTAAATTTTTCCATGAGGGATAGGTAATATGGAATGGTCCAACTATTTGGAGCATTCTGTAGTGACGAGGCCAGAACACCAGTGACAGGTAGAACCTCAGTATATAGTGACACTTGGTTCTTACATACCAAGAGTCTGTGCACAGCTTGATGCAGCCATACACAAAGGTGGCTATCAGAATGAGGATGGCATAGGGTACATCCTTGCCCCCCTTTATCCAGAGCTTTGAACATAGTGTCCTTGTGGACACGGTCCATCATTGACCTCCAGATAAGTGGAAGATGGCTCCGATGACTACAAAGGCACACTGTTTTCTTCCCACAGATACTGGCAGAACTGCTGAGTTCTGCTTTTGTCCCTTGACATTCAATGGTGTTACTATCACTGAATCTCCCACTATCAACATCCTGGGGGTTACCACCAAACAGAAACTGAACTGAACTAGTCATATAAATACAATGCCTACAAGACCACGTCAGAGGATAGTAACTGTGGTAAGTAACGCCCCTTCAGACTACCAAAAGCCTGTCCACCATTGAAAGGCTCAAGGCAGGAGTGTGGTGGAATACTCTCCAATTGCTTGGATGATTGCAACTCCAACAATACTCAAGAAGAGACAAAAAAGAATGCAGATGCTGGAATCCAATGTAGACAGACAGGAGGCTGGAAGAACACAGCAGGCCAGACAGCATCTGGAATAAAGGAGCATCAATACTTCAGGTATAACCCTTCCTTAGGACTGGATGTGAGGGTAGGGGAAGCTCCAGGTAAAGGAGGAGGGGAAGGGTTGGAGGCAGAATGGCGGTGATGGGTGGACACTGGTGGTAGGTATGACCTGATTGGTCAGAGCTTATGTGGAGGTCAAAGATGGACAGTGTCCACAAGGACACTATGTTCAAAGCTCTGGATAAGCGGGGGGTTAGATGTACCCTATGCCATCATCATTCTGATAGCCACCTTTGAGTGTGGCTGCATCAAGCTGTGCACAGACCTTTGGAATGTAAACACCAAATGTCACCACATACTGAGGTTCTACCTGTCTCTGGTGTTGTGAAGGATAGTCTGGCTTCGTCACCGCAGAATGCTCCAAATACTTGAGAAGCTTGACACCATCCAGGGCAAAGCAGCCTTGTTGATTGGCACCACATCCACAAACATTCACTACCTCCACCACCAACTCTCAGTAGCAATAGTTTGTACCATCTACAATTGCACTGCCGAAGTTCACTAAGGTTCCTTTAACAACATCTTCCAAACACACGGTCACTTCCATCCAAAAGGATAAGAACAGCAGATACATAGGAACACCACCACCTGCAAGTTCCCCCCAAAGCCAGTCACCATCCTGATCACTCCTTCAGTATCGCTGGGTCAAAATCCTGGAATGCTCTCCCCACTGGCATTGTCCATCAACCTACAGTATATGGACTGCAGCGGTTCAAGAAGGTAGCGCACCACTACCGTCTCAAGGGCAACTAAGGATGGGCAATATACACGGATCAAGCCAACGACACCCATATCCCATGAGTGATTAAAAAAATGTTTTGTGACTGGTTTTTTGTGTTCTAAATTCTCCAGCCAGGAGAAACACATTACATTAAGACCCTACAGAATGTCATACGAGATCACTTCTCAGTCTTCTGATCTCCAAGATCAAATCTAATGAACCTTCAATATATTATCTGTAAAGCAAGCATATTCTTTCTTAAATATGAAGATCAAAACTGTGCACAGCATTCTGGGTATAATCTCAGCAAAATCCTTTACAATTGTAGCAAGATTTCTTTGTCCTTGTACTCCAAACCCCTTGCAATGATTACTTTCTGATTACTTACTGTATTTGCATGTTAATTTTATGTACTTAGTATGTTCTCTAAACATTAACAATTAAATGATTCATGCCTTTTAAGTTTTTTGTTCTTCTATTCTTATGGCCAAGTGGATAATTCACACTTTCCCACATTGTACTCCATTTACCAACTATCAAGATTCATTTCAAAGCTCATTACCTCCTCATTCAAAGTCAGAGTCTTGGTTTCAGACAGTACTCAGATAAATATTCTTACCTGGGGACAACTGTTCACCTGATGGTGTGGCCAATACAACAGCTCTATGCAACTCAGCATCTACAAGTAAAAGGTGTCCTGTTTTACAGCCAACATATAAATCGGAATTTGGGGTCCAGCAGACAGACACAGGCTTAATCAAAGTTTTCTGTAGTTCCCGTGGCTTCAGGAAAGGGAAAATGTAAAAGAGCAAAGATATATATATTCATATATATTACATTTAATGAGATACTTTCATTACATGTAAACTGACTCATGCTTTTTTTTGAAAACCAAATATCAGCTATGTTTTTCTCAGAGACACTTAGCAGTACTGCAGCACATTATATTGTGAACAATTTTAAGATTATAGCTCAGGTTAGGTTGGTGATCGAATGAATGTTGGGAGTAGGATTAGGTTTGAGATTAGATTTACAGTTCAGTCTAGGGAACAGGCTTGGGTTTGGGGTCAGGATTGGTATAGGGTTGGAATTGGACAACAGGAGTACAGGAAGAGCCAGGGCATTTGTCTGTTTAATGTCAGCTCCCTCCCAATCTCACTTCCTCCTCTTCATTTATGCCCTGCTTCTCATTGCCCACTAAGGAGCTATATCCTGGCCCTTGTTTCTAATCCCCCTACATCACTCTGTAAATATGAACCCATGTCCCCGTTCTTTCCCTCCTTCTCCTCCCCCACTTCATTTAAGTATGCTGTATCCTCTGCAATTCTGGAACACTGCTCTTCTGGAAGCAGCCACCTCCCTGATGCTGCTGAGTACACAGCTACCAGTTTCCAATTGGCTAGTACTCTTGAAACAGTGGGACATCCACCTTCAGGGCCTTGCTTCCATGGAAAGATCTACTCTTCTACCCGTAGACGTGCCATTGCCTGATTGGCTTGCGATTTTTTTTTTTTTTTTTTTTAAACAGGCCTTTCCTGGGAAAGGTAGCCTGGGTCTCTTACCTGCTCTACAGTCAGAAGGCAAGAATCCTCAAAGTCTCATGAAGGTTCTGGCCAAAGTCAGAAAAACTTTTGTGGTGTAGAGCATTGGCAATTATATGTCCTCTGAAGCACACTCCACTCACCACACGTCATGTCTCAAGATATACATACACTTGATCTCAAAATGTTATTCAACAGTTAGTTGGTATCAAACTGAGCAGGTTCCTGGTTGCTGTACCTCAGGGATTGCTCACCTTAGAGCAGCTGCTACATTTATGACTTTTACCAGACTGAGGATACTTGGGAACTTATTGTCAGAGACAGCAGGGGGAAAGAAAAAGCAGCTAGTTTCCAAGTTCTATTTAAAAGGAAATAACATTTGCCAGAAAATATGCATAAGGAAAGAATTGTAAGATTATGGGAAAAGCTGAGTGGCAAGTGTGATTAGTTAGGTTGCTCTTTGAAAGAGCTGGTACAGGCATGATGGGTCAACTGGACTGTTTCTGTGCTGTGAGATTCTATAATGTGTTAACACTGAACAATGTGTGGCTCAAGCTGAGCTCTGATGCACAAGATGTTGAACAAAATCCAAAGAAACTTACCACAAACGTATTGGCCATGTTTCCCACAAGACCTGCCTGGGCTGATATTAACATCTTTGGGCCGTAGTAAGTCAAAGCACTGCTGTCAGGACCAATCCCAACATCCTCTAAAACTGCTTGGTATCCGTCTTCCGCAGGGAGCCTTACATCTCTGCAGAGAATAATAACAAAATTTTGGAGATTGAGCTACCTGATCTACTCAACATCTTTTCACATTGGTAACTACATTCGAAATATATAATTAAATGTTAACTTAACTTTCACTTCCCTGAAAGTGCTTTTATTTTATTTTAACCCATTACAATTTTGTTGCATTCATCACTGTCTTCAGCATCGTCTAACCAGGGTGTTTTCAAATAGTGTAAGTTACACTTCTTCCACTACTGCCACTGGCAGAGACCTAGGTATAAAGTCTATGCGCTAAATCAAGGCCTTTCTAGAAAAAGCTGTCAGCTGATTCACACAACCCTTGCACTGACTTCCTGGAGAAAATATATGTAGGGTTCATTTCAACATAAATTTTCCAGTGGGAACAAATGGAATCAGATCGGGTTGTATAGGAGTAAAACAGACATGCAGTCCAATCGGATGTGGTTCCCACTTATGGGGGAAGCTATGAGAAAGTTACTGGAAAGTTTCAACTCGAATAATGGGATCAAGGTTCTCTGTGGGAACAGTGAGTGAACAACATATACACCCTTCTGGTGAAGCACAGGTATGATGGCCAGAGTGGTTTCTTGATGAGCTGTGAATTTCTATGATATTTTAATGGTTTTATTCTTACCGTATACTTACATTGCCCAATACTTTGTCCATTTGTCCTCAACAGGTTTTATTCAATACACTGTCTTCACTGATAAATTTAAACTCTTCCCTCACCATCTTCAAGGCACTTTTATAGTAGTTTAACTTGGTACGGGTTTGTAGTTTTGGCTTATTAAATGAAAAATTCTGGCCACTGTCATCCAGTATACTTCCTGCGTCACTGGAGCATTCAGGCAAAGAGAGACAAAGCAGCCTTCTAACCTGGATCATGTAGTTGTGATACCTTGTACATCACAATAAAGATACCCCCATCACCTGGCTCCATGTCATCTCATGGGGAGGCAGACAAGATAAACTCCCTGGCCAATCATAAACATCAAAAATACACAGCATTTGAGGGATGTGATTTGGCCAAATCCCACTTTCCAGTTCTTGCTCCATTACTCTGTTGGTTAAAACATTTTGAAATGCATATCCAGGATCTTTAAATGCGATGAGAGTTGATACATCTACTAACCTTTCAGGCAGCAAAGTCCAGACTCTACTCTACCTTCTGGATAAAAAAATTCTCAATTACACTTTAATTCCTTTGCCAATTACTTTAAGCCCATTAGTCCTGATTGTTAACCTCTCTGGTAATGGAATTAAGTCCTTCCTATCCATTCCAGGATGTCCATAATTTTGTACATATTTATCAAATCTCCCTTCAGCATTTTCTGGACCAAAGAAAGCAAACCCAACCTTCCTAATCCTTCCTCATTGTCCTTGTAATGTTTTTATCAATTGCCTGTGTCACCTCTCTAATGTAATCATATCCTTCTTGTAATGTTGTAGTCAGGACTGTCACAGCACTCGAGTCATGGTCTAATTGTTTTGCACAGCTCTAACATAATCTCCCTGATCTTAAATTCTAGGCCTCAGGTAATAAAGGAAAATATTCTGTATGTCTTTTGACCACCTGCGATAGAATCTACCTGTCCTGTTACCTGTAGGGACATGCATTTCCAAGATGCTGCTATTCCTCTACACTCCTCACTATCTTACCATTTATTGTGTATCTTTTTGCCTTGTTTTTCTAAGATGGATCACCCCAACCTCCTCCAGGTTGAGTCCACATGCCACTTTCTTGCCCATCTGACCAGTGCATTGCCGTCTTCTTGAGGCTATAGATCTCTTCATCATTGTCAACCACATTTAACTATTGTTAAAATACATATGGACTATGGAAAATTGAAAAATAGAATTATTTAGGCATTACTGGATTGCAAAGAAATTTATTGTGTGATTCCTTGGAAGCTAAAAATTAAAAGCTCAAAGAGAATGTGGTTTACCACAGTTTACCAAAGTCAACTGACTTAGTGGAAAGAATAAAACAAAGTGGTGGAGAAGCTCAGCAGGTCTGGCTGCATCCAACTCTGAAAAAGAATCATATTGGATTTGAAATGTTAACCCTGTTTCTCCCTTCACAGATGCTGCCAGACCTACTTTTATTTGTGGAAAGACTGCCCAGTAAAGCTTTTAAGAAGAGATAAGAGATGGATTTTATGCCTCAATTGTTGGACAAATAGACTTGGAAAACTGTTGGATCTGCGCTTCTGAATGAAAATAGATTTTATCAGTAATCACCTGAATGTAGCAGTTATGGCAGTTCTGCAGAAGCTTGCAACGAAAAGCAGTGCTATCTCATTGTCAGTAAAAAGAAAATCTTTAATGTGAAACCAGTGCAGGTTCTCTGTTAGTGAACTCTTTAAATAATAAAGGAGTTTTAATCATCAGAACTCCTGTTTCCCACCTGAAACTGAAATATGATCCAAAGATCTTTCATCATTCTGTAACTCAGCACTTGAGATTTCTTCAAAAGGGAATTTTGAGAAGTCAACTCATTCTATCTTTGAACTTCTAAGATAACTTTTAACGTTTTATCTACAGGGCTATTGTTACATTTTGCATACTTTTTAAAACCTACGATACCCGTGCAGAGATGTGTTGTATTGTCCATGTGTGAATGTGTTTGTGGAGTGGGATAGATTAAGAGGATATAATTTAAGTCTGCATAGTAGTTTTTTTAATAATCCATTTGGCCAATTGTTTAAAGAATAGGCTTGTTCTCAGTAAACAAGTTATTTGAGTTTATTGAAGAAACCTGATTAATTTGTCTTTTTTCTGGATAAAAGTAATAAAGAGAAACAAATTGACAATTTTGGTGATTCAATAAGACATTTACACTTTTGGTACAGCTTGATTATCAGTGCACTCCTTCTTCAGAGTTAGAATGCCATGAATCAAGGCATAAAAGTTCACTTATACAATATCAGACAATCGCATTTTCCAGCCTCAAAAATCATGTACTTGCTTATATGAGTCAAGACCCTTCCCTTCTCAGCCGTGACCCACAATTAGTTACATATATTTTACATATAAAAGCAGGC
Organism: Ginglymostoma cirratum; assembly: GCA_024137785.1. Classification (NCBI taxonomy): domain Eukaryota; kingdom Metazoa; phylum Chordata; class Chondrichthyes; order Orectolobiformes; family Ginglymostomatidae; genus Ginglymostoma; species Ginglymostoma cirratum. The sequence continues at coordinate 13,800,939 of JAHRHZ010000140.1, read as the reverse complement.
TCAATTTTCTACACCAGAAATGTATATCTTATTTAGCAGAGCTTTGTAACACAGTTCATGGAATCAAGCAGATGATATAGGCTGTGTTATTAAGGTGCGTAGAGATATAAGGCATATCCATTCTTTGCATTGGATACCTACGAAATATTAAAATGGAAACCAGGCACACTGTTGGTTCACTTTTGTACTGAGAATATAAGTCAGCTTCCATTTCTGGAGAAATTTTTCAAGGCTTCAAAGAACTACGTTCTGAAGAAGGGTCACTGGATTGTGCTTTCTCTCCACAGATGCATCCAGACTTGTTGAATTTCTCCAGCAATTTCTGTTTTTGTCTTGGAAACCATATTACCTGTATTCAAGCTGGTTCACTGTTTTTCTGCAGTTGTTTCACTACCCTGCTGGGTAACATCGTTAGTCCAGCCTCCAATGAAGCACTGTTGTGTTTTCCCGCCAGTTATTTGAACTCTGGAGTCTGTTGAGCTGGATAACCTCACTTCCGGTTTTCCTTCGCAGTGGAGTGTATACGGGGTCGAGCTCCATGTGTTTGTTGATTGCTTTCTTCTTGGAGTACCAGGCTTCTAGGAGTTCCTGTGCTTGTCTCTGCTTTGCTTGTCCCAGGATGGATATATGAACAGGATTTTGAGAGGTATGGGCCAAATGCAGGCAAATGGGATGAGAATTATTTAGGATTTCTGGTCGGCATGGACAAGTTGGACTGAAGGGTCTGTTTCTATGCTGTACAGCTCTATGCTTCTATGACTCTAATACCTTTATGGATGTAGATTTGTAATAGTAACAGACCACAAATCCCTGCTAGGACTACTTAAAGACAAGGCTGTGCCACCATAGCTTCTGGTCAAATTCAGCAGTGGGCCCTTAATCTCAGTACATGGAATTTCAAGTTGGAACTCCATCCAGGATGCCAAATGGCTAATGCAGATGCCTTGAGCCACCTCCCACTGGCAGATACACCACTGGTGGTCCTTCCTCGAAGAGTCCATTCTGGTTTTAAACTTTCTTGACACCCTTCTAGTCACTGCGGACAATATCTGACTGTGGATACAAAAGATCCCTTTCTGGCAAAACTAAAACAGCTGGTGGTGATGGGGGAAGCAAAAAGGCCTTCACAACCAGAATTGAAAACTTTCTGAGCCTGGCAAGACCAAATCACCATACCTCTATGGTATATTACCATGGAGAGCAAGAATGATTGTCCCGAGTAAAGGTCACCACCAGATACTGGCTGAACTCTGCCAGGGTCATCCAGAGGTTTCCAACATGAAAATGTTGGCAAGAAGTTATGTTTGGGGCCAGGATTGGATGCCAACATAGCTGTGTCAGTGGAGCAGTGCCTAGGCTGCCAACAAGGACAAATATTATTGCCAGCAGCTCTCCCACATTCATGGGAATGGCTCAGTAAACTCTGGACCCAGTTACAAATCGACTATGCTGGTCCTTTCATGGGTTCAATGTTCTTGGTCAGAATTAATTTGGCAAACTCAGGGATGACAGTTGTGAAAGCTACAAGCATCATTCGCAATACACATACTCCCAGAAGTATTTGTCATAGACAATGGAATGTCATTTACCAGCAGGGATTTTGTGTGTTTCCTAAAGTCAAACAGCATTCAGCACGTTCAGACAGCTCCATACCGTCCATCATCCAATGGTCTGGCAGAAAGAGCAGTCCAAACGTTGAAGGCAAACTTAAAGAAGCAGCCTACAGCTTCACTCAATACCAAAATATTCCAGTTCCTGTTTTATTATAGGACCATCCCTCTTAGAAATGCAGGGATTGCTCCAGCAGAGTTGCTAATGGAGAGAAGACTCCACACCAGGTTAAACCTCATATTCCCAGACCTGGGGGAAGGGTGAAATGGCAGTAGAAATGCCAATGCTGGCCACAAGCCTCTGCCAAGTGAAAGAAACAGTCTACTTTAGGGGACAAAGTTTGGGGTCAGAACTAGGGAAATGGCCCTGCATGGGTACAAGGCGAGGGCAACACGTGGACAGGTCCCGTGAGAAACAAAGTTTGGGTAGGTGAGGCAGACCTGAACAAACATGAGGGTCACATGAGGCAGGAGTAAGCATACCTGGCCCCTCAGAATAGCCAGAAATGCTGTCAGAAACCATGGGTTCTCCCCCTCCCTCTCGCATCGAAGAAACCTCAGAATCTCTCCTGAGACACTCTGGGTGCAAGAGATGGGCTACAGTCCAAATCAGAGTCAGTGGAACTGGAACTGGGGTGAATGTGTCCCAGGACAAGCCACAAGAGAAAGAATTGGCCTACATCCCAGCACTTTGTGGGGGATGGATGTAATGATGGGAACAAGGGCCAGGTGGATCTCATTGACTATGAGATCCTTAGTTGGTCCAGGTTAACAACCCCAAACAAGGAGCCTTGGCTGACAGATATAAACAGGAGATTTAGGGAGACTCCTCACTGTAGGGATTGTATCTGGGTTATCTGGTCAGAGTCCATGTACTGTGCATATGCAAATAAAGGGTGACTTGGTAACAGGATGCTGGCCTTTGTGCAGTTATTTCAGCGACAATCAATGATATTTCAGATTTATTGCTAAATTTTAAATTCCCCCAGTGACTTGTTTAGTGACATTACCACTATGCCCACTGCCTCCCGCAAATGCATTGTATTTATAAAATATTTTTGGGATTTCTTGATTTTACCTTCCAGTTTTTTTTATATCTGGGCTCAGTTGCTATAATCTACTTATCAATTTTATCATTGTGTTTTCTATTGTCCTCAAGTCTTTCTGCAGTATGCTACTCTTGATATTCAAAAGAACTTTTTTTTTTGTTTATCCTACTATGCATTTTTTTTTGACATGTCGGGACCTCTGGAAACACATTTATTCTGAACCTTCTCAATCGCCACTTTGAATGCTGACTTGTATTGATTTACTTTATGTGTCTGTTTCCAGGCTGTTTTTACTAAAGTATATAATGGCATTGTAAAATTAGCCAATTTGGAATTAGGAATTCAGTACCTTTAACCTAGATCTAGTAAAATCTCAGTGAGGGAAGCTGAAAGTTATGTTTGTTCATTGTACATTCCAGGTCTACATTCCAGTATTGTACTTAGAGGAAGTACTGCACTTCAGTGTTAAATGAGACATTAAACTGAGGCCCCATTATTATCTCAGGTTGGCATAAAGCGTCCTATTGCACTATTTCAAGAAGTACAGGTTAATACCTTGTTCAATACATATCCCTTCAGGAACAATTCATAGTTGAAATGATTGTCATTATGTTTGCTACTTGTAGGGTCTTGCAGTTCACAGGCTGGCTGCCGTATTTTCTACATTTTAAGTATAGACATTTGAAAATAACCCCAATAACTACAATGCACATTGAAACATCCTGAAATTGTGAAGCATGCTGGATAAAAGTATTCCTTTCTTTGTATTACTGAAATAAGACACTGTAGATGACCAGATATCTATGATAAAATGTGCTTTTGAGAAAGTAGTAGTTACGACTTTTGGTACATGCCACTTACATGCGCTTTAATAGGTGAAAGTCATCACATCGTTCAATATTCCACAGTAACAGGCATTCCTCATTGGCCAGACACAGCTGGAGCTGGTTCATGGGGTTAAAGCTCAGAACAGTAGGTTTCATGCCTAGAAGAGACTCACTACAAAGACGAATGTTTGTTTCCCAGTTCCTTAAAATTGAGACCAATAAAAACAGATTAACAAATGAAGTGGACATTCCTTCCCAACTATTTCAGATAGCAACTGTTTGTGGAACCAAAATGTTGAAGATGTCAGATTTTCAAGCTGCAAATATCAGATCTGAACAAGAGTTTTGTAAAAACCAGTAATGTAGTGTCTGGGAAATAGTCAGGGTGAGCACAAGTCAGTCCCCTGACACTCCTGCCAACAGGACTGGGAAAGGAAAGATTAATTACAACAGGCATGACTAGTCATTGCCAATTTTCGACCCTTAGGCACAAAACAGCACTTGGATAGTTTAGCACATACCATGGTGCATACAATTCTTCCTGTCTTGTCATCAAATTCACAGACTGCCGTGTGTGACAGGACATCATAAAGAACACAACTAAATTAAAACACAAAGTCAGGCTGCAGAGGCAAAATTATTATTGCAGTAGTATACAAGGGCTGATACAGAATATTATAGACAAAAGGTCAAATCATTGCACATGATCTTTATTCATTTTTGTCTAAGATTCTTAATTGTAATTATTCAGACTTATCAAAGAAGGAAAATATTTAGGTTGCACAATGCTTGCAAGACACTAATCTGATCATTTCACCATTCTATGAGAGATATCAAACAAGGTCAGAGGCAGAGTAATACTCCCACTATGCTGTCCCTTTCAATAGTGCTCGCCGCAAACACAACCACCAACCCCAACACATCACCCCCCCCCCCCACCAAACCCTTCCCAACAGGTATAGCACATAGTTAGAAATAAAGTTCCCTCTACACTGACCCCAACAAATACTCCAGGGCAGACAGAGCAGATGTTTAGATACAGAGTAAATTTACCTCTACATAATCCCCATCAAACATTTCCATGGGTAGGTATAGCATGGGATTAGATTCAGAGTAAAGCTCATTCCCCACTGCCCACATCAAACACTCCCAGAACAGGGACAGCACAGGGTTAGATCCAGAGTAAATCTCCATCTGCACTAAATCAGAAGTCACAGGACACCAGATTATAGTCCAACAGATTTATTTGAAATCACAAGCTTTTGGACTGCTGCTCCTTCATCAGGTGAAGTGGAGAGAAGCACACAGGCACAGAATTTATTGGCAGAGAGATCATTACAAGATAATTCAAGGTAATTAAGAGCATCAAAAGATAGTACAAATGGTGCAAGTGGAGTGTCAACAGGCTGAGAAACAAGTCTTTGTGGGTGATCAAAAGTGTCAAACGGTGTGAGTAAAGTGTCAATAGCTGAATAGTAAGTGAAGGGATGGCCTATGATCGAATAATTGAGGCAGAGAGATAATTACAAAAAATCAAAAATAAGATGGTGCCAGAGACAAACCAATGGTTGGAATAACATGATAGCTATAAGAGTTGCATGATGAGGGTAACAAGTAATCCAAAATTGTACAAACTAATTAAAGGTAGAGAGATCAAAGCAAGTTATCAAGATGATAGTGTCAAAATGGAACAGTAAGGAAGATTTTACAAGGACAGAACAGTATGACGGGCTTACATGTGGTGCGACATGAACCCAAGATCACAGCTGAGGCCATCTTCATGTGTATGGAACTTGGCTATCAGTTTATGCCGTCTCCACTTCTTCTACACTGACCACAAACTCTCCCAGGGCAGGTACAACATGGGGTTACATACAGGTTGAAGTTCCCTCAATGCCATCTTTAGGCTCTAAATTATGTCCTCTCTGATCGTTCTATGTATGTAGTTAGGTTTAATAAAGCCTATTAATGTACATTTACAACAGTGCACACCTGACTTTACTATACTAGGGAATGCTCTAGAGCAGTAAGTGTAATTATGAAGATTATTTTGGTGTTGGACATTCTATGATTCATTAGATCCATGCAAGACCACTGTCAGCAAATTAGTCTGTTCTTTTTGCCCCACATGTGCTCATCTAGTTTTCCTTCAAAACATCTATGCTATGTGCCTCGACTATACTCTCTGTGATAACCTGGACCACATTCTCATAGTATTATGCAATAATATTCAATATCTGTAACAGGAAATTTACCAGATGGTTAGATTGAATTCTGGGAGTGAGGAGAAGGTAGCAAGGTAGAAGTCTGAGTAGCTGAACTCCAGGAGCGTATACTCTAACTCAGCCCCATCTGAAAAACAAAGCACCAACTACCATCATGAAAGCCTCCTGTTTTGTGACATTCACGCTCATCAACTTTAAGAATGTTAGAAATTAAGAATATAACACCAATTGCACATCAAAAAACAGCAGCAAACATGGAAAGGGTAGGTACTGCATGGAGTTAAATACAGGCTAAATCTCCGCTTACATGTACTACAATATAGCCAAGTTTGCAGATGACACAAAAGTGGATGGGAAGGCAAGTGGTGATCATGACACAAAGAGTCTGCAGAGGGATTTGGACATATTTAGTGAGTGGATAAAAACTCAGCAAATGGAATATAATGACAGGAAAAACGTGAGGTTATGCACTTTGGAAGGAAGAATAGATGAGATGAACCTTACTTAAATGGATAAACACTGCAGAAAGCTATGGAACAGAGTGATTTGGGAGTCCTCAATCATGAATCACAGAAAGCTAGCATCCAAGTTCAACGGGTAATATAAGAGGCAAATGGAATGTTGTCCTTTATTTCAAAGGAAATGGAGTATAAAGGCAGGGAGGTTTTGCTAAAACTTTATAAGGCACTAGTCAGATCACAACTGGAATTCTGTGGCATTTTTCAATAAGGGATCAAGGGTTATGAGGGCAAGGGAAAAAAACTAGAGTTGAGAATTGTCAGGTCAGCCATCATCTAATTAATTGCAGGGCAGATTCATTTGGCTGAATGGTCTGCTTCTACTCCTACATATTATAGCCTTACGTTTGATAGTCCCCATCAAACACTTCCAGGACTGGTACAGCATGGGGTTAGATACAGAGTAAAGATCCCTCTACACACCTATGAAACAGTCCCAGAACAGGTACATCACAGAGTTAGATACAAAGTAAAAGTCCCTCTACACCGTCCCATCTAACATTCCCAGGATAGGTAATACACGAGGTTACATAGAGTAAAGCACTCCTACACTGTCTCCATCAAACACTCCCAGGACAGTCCAAAAATAGCAAGATGTTATTTATCTATATTTTGATTGCAGTCTGAAATGGAAAAAGAACTGGTTAAAGAGCCAAGGATTCTTGAATGATTGTGGCACTTATTAAAGCAAGTTACCTGACACTTATTGTAAGTGCTGTTTACGTAGCTATTGGTTTAAGCAATGCAGAAAGTCTCATTGCAGACAGGCTGGAGCTAGGCGATTGTGTGTGAATGGAGCTTCAGCTAGCAACAAATGGCCAATTGGTCTCTGGATTTATGATGTCATTGATCACAAAGACTTCCTACTGTCAACAACTATGTGATTGGCTCCCAGATAATTAAACAGCTTGGAGGTATGAATGTTCAGATCAGAAGCCATCAGACCTCTGCAAGCAAAGAAACTCTTTCAGCTCAGCAGTTACGCGTGTCTCAAGCCTGTAAATAGCTAGTTTATTTCCCCTCATCAGCTGCTGTAAATTGTGACTTGTAATTAATAAATCAGTGATTTTTATGAGTGTGAACCAGTTAACCTGTACCTCCTGAGAAAAACATGAAAGTACTGAAAAGGTAGATCAAGAAGTAGCATTCTGATCAGAATAAACAATCACCTTAGCCAACCAGGTGATTTATAATGAACTGCCTTCCCAGTCTTTCCCTCCACCCATAACACCTTTTCTTTTTTGTGTCTGTCTGTATTTGCACGTAGAGGGAGAGTTTTACAAGTTTAAAGTTTTAACTAGTAAAGTTATATATCAAAGGTTCAGTATTGTTTATCTGTACTTAGAATCTTTTTTTTGTAATAGGTAGTAATTATCATTAAGTATAGAAATCTGATCCATGCTTTCTGTCAACCTGGGTTTAAAAGATAGGTAAACAGGGATTTCTTCTTACTTATTACTTTTGTGATGGCTCTAGGAATAGCAGGGCTTCATTTCCAATGTGCTGTCTCTATAAGGCATATTAACAGGCATAGTACAAGTTAAATTAAGTGTAAACAAAACTTTTGCTAGCAAATGATAAAGGGACGTGAAAAGGAAATGAAGTAAAGTTGAAACAAAACAGGACTGAAACTCAGCATTATCATAGAATATGTGCAGTAGGGGGGACAGTAGAATGTGCTGCAGACTGATGGCTTGAAAATCCTTCAAAGCCAGTAAAGTTTACACAGTTTGATTGTTTCTGCTGCCATGCATTCTATCACTGTAATTGAGGTGTAACATCATAAAAGCACATGGAACTTAATACATTTATATCAAGAACATTTGTTGAATCCTTGATTTTTGAGGAGTAACAGCACATACCCTTGAGGACAGAAGTCTTGGTCAGTTCAGGAAAGCTGTACAGATTTATGAATGGCTTTAACCGCTGCTCTGCAAAGGCAACAATACTTTTGGCACTGTTGGTCGTGAAAACTCCAATACTCCCAGTCTCACATTGCAGCACCTTCTCCTGCCGAGTGTCTACATCCACGAAGACCAAAAAGTTCCCACACACGTAGCATATTGTGTTATTGTTCACAAAAAGCACCTTCTGTGTTGTGTAACCTTTCACCCACCTGAAGGAAATAAAAAGCAAAAGTGAACTGACCTGCTGCCCAGTCTGACTAAATACTTAAGTTATCCCTCACTTGCACTCCACCATAACCAATGAGAATGTGCCTTAATGTAATAAAAACATTCCAAGGCACTTCTCAAGGACTTTAGCAAATGGTGCATTTCCTCTGTGGTCATGATCTGGAGGTGTTGTTGTTGGACTGAGTTGGACAAAGTCAAAAATCACATGACACCCATTATCACTGGGAAATTTTGCCGATGGTCCAAATCTGTTCCCTAGCCAATTTTCTATTAGCTTATCCATATGTCTTTTTATATCTTTACTAGATATTATTGTAGATTGCCAAATTTACAAAATCATTTTTTTAACCTAAAAATGGCAACAAATTCATTGAAATCTCTTGCTATTAACACAGGCTGTGATGGTGTCCTTCAATATTTCTCACAAATCTGACATCTATCACTTGTCTTTTCTATGAACTTATCATATTTTCCATTTCTTATTCCAATATCCTTTCCTAAAATTTGTAATATTTCAGAGGACAGATGAGCAAATTGCCTATGTAAATTTAACACTTGTTTAAAAATTTTTACCTGAGCTGTCAATAATACTTCCTTAATTTCCTTAATGGAGAGGTTATGTTCCATTAAAAGACTATAATATTGTATAAATTACAAATTCTCAGATTTTCCAAATATAATAGCTTTTTGTTCTTCATATCCCGTTTCATTTGTGCTTTCTTTATCGATGGCCTACTTAATAACAATGGTATTCAGCTGTTCACGACCTGTGTTAATAAAATGATTGGTTCCAGCTATTCTACAAAGCATGACACTCTTTTGAAAGAATTTAGTGTGTAATTATCTCCAAATCCGAAACTAGCGTAACTATCAAATCTCTTAAATTTGTTCCAATTGTTATTACTCAGAGAGTCCACATAGCATTTTAGTCAGTCTATTCCACATGCATCCACGATCAGTGCCATGCACCGTCAGATGTGCACACTTGATACCACTCTGCAGCAACATCGACTCACCCTCTCTCAAAGCTGTGCCGTTCCCAGTTTCACTTCATCTTTCGTCTCATCCGTCGTCTCAACAAAAGACTTTTTCTCTTTCTTTCAGGAATCAAGGCACGCAAGCTTCAGCAACTTATGGACTCCAGCACCCATCCTGCATCGCACTCCCTGATCTGCCTCTCGGACACCATTCCCTCCCTTTGCTCAGAGCCAATCCCTCACCGTCCCTTAGCAACCAACTCTTCCCAACCCTCAGATGCTTTTCCTTTCTGTCCCTCAGGGGTCACTTCCCCAGACCCAGCCCTTGCTGTGTTTTCACCGTACCTCTTGACCTACCCCTCTCTGAGGCTGAGGATACTATCCTCAGCAAAGGACTCAGCTTCATACCCTTATGCCCCCGCCTTAGTGAATTTTGGGCTCATAATGACGTTGCATTTTTTTTTTCTGTTGCCTCCATCTCCATGCTCACTGCTTCAGACAGGACACCCCTCGCCCTGTTCCACTGGTCTTTTCACCCACCTCCAGTATTTACCCTCCACTTGGACTCCTTCCTCTGGCCTCATACCTGGCTATGATTTCTTCATTGAAAGCTGTGAGGGTGACATTGGCCATCTCAATTTCTCTGCTCCTCTCCCCCACTCTAACCTATCTCCTTCTGAAATTGCTGCAATTCACTCTCAGATCCAACCCTAACTTTGTCATCAAACCCGCCAACAAGGGTGGTGCCGTTGCAGTCCAGCACACTGATCTTTACCTTGCACAGGCTCAACACCAAGTCTCAGACACCTTTTCCTACCTCCCCCGGACTATAACCCTACATCTGAACATCAAGCCACTGTTGCCAGGACTGTCGCCGACCTCATTACCTCTGGAGATCTTCTCCCCACTGCCTCTAACATTATAGTCTCCCAACCCTGGACACCCTGCTTTTACCTCCTCCCCAAAATCCACAAACCAGAATGTCCTGGTAGGCCCATCATGTCGGCCTGTTCCTGCCCCACTGAGCTCATTTCCTCCCACCTTGACTTGATCCTCTCTCCCCTTGTCCAAACCCTGCCCATCTACATCCGTGAATCCTCTGATACCTTCTGATACCTTGACAATTTCCAGTTCTGAGGAAGGGTCACTGGACCAGAAATGTTAACTGTTTTTTCCTTCACAGATGTTGCCAGACCTGCTGAGCTTTTCCAGCAACTCTGTTTTTGTTCCAGTTCCTTGGCCCCAATTGCCTTGTCTTCACCATGGGTGTCTAATCCCTCTATACCTCCATTCTCCATCAGGATGGTCTGAGATCTCTCGGCTTCTTCCTTGACCAGAGGCCTGAACTATCCCCACCCACCACCATTCTCCTCTGCTTGGCTGAACTTGTTCTCACGCTGAACAATTTCTCCTTTAATTCATCTTACTTTTGCCAAGTCAAACGAGTGGCTATGGGCACCCGCATGCGTCCAAGTTATGCCTGCCTTTTTATGGAGTATGTGGAACAATCCTTGTTCCAGTCCTACACTGGCTCCCTCCCACAACTCTTCTTTCGGTATATCAATGACTGCTTCAGTGCTGCTTCATGCACCTTGAAAAATTTATTCATTTTGCCTCCAGTTTCCACCCCTCTACAACTTTCACACGGTCCATTTCGGACACTTCTCTTCCTTTCCCTGACCCTCTGACTCGATTTTGGGGAATACACTATCCACTGCCATATAAAACCACTGACTGCCATAGCTACCTTCACTACAGCTCTTCACACACCACATCTTGCAAGGGTTTCATCCCATTCTCCTAGTTTCTTTGCCTACATCATATGTTTGGACGATAACACCTTCCAAAACAGTACTGCTGACTTGGGGCTTCCTTCTTCCATAACCGTGGTTTCCAACCCGCTGTGGTTGACAGGGCCCTCAACTGCATCTGACCTATCACCCGTGCTTCTGCCCCTGCCCTTTCCCATCACTCACAACAGTGTGATCGGGGCCCCCTTGTCCTCACTTTTCATCCCACCAGCCTCTGCATGCAAAGGATCATTCTCTGCCATTTCAGACAACTCCAGCAGAATGTCACCACCAAGCACATATTTCCCTCACTACCCCATCTGCATTTTGCAGGGACCATTCCTTCCAGAACACCCCAGTCCATTCCTTGAGCACCAACACGATGCTCCTTTCCCATGGCACCCTCCCAAGTAACCGCAAAAGGTGCACCACCTGCTCCTTCACTTCCTCCCTGCTCACCATCCAAGGACCAAAATAATCTTCCCAGGTGAAGTAGTATTTCACCTGTACCTCCTCTAATCTGGTGTGTTGCATTCACTGCACCTAATGTGGCCCACTCTACATTGGAGAAACCAAATGCAGACTGGCTGACCACTTTGCAGAACGCCTGCAGTCTGTGTACAAGCAGGACACCAACCTTCCCAAAGCTGGTCATTTTAACACAGGATTCTGCTCACATGCTTATGTGTCTGCCCTCAGCATGCTGCAGTGTTGCAGTGAATCACAGCACAAACTGGAAGAGCAACATATCATCCTCAGACTAGGCACTTTATAACCTTCTGGACTTAGTATTGAGTTCAACACCTTCAGATTGTGAACTCACTCTCATTCCTTCCCTTTCTTTTAGCTTTACTTGTTACATTTTCTGTCACCATGTCCTCTCTCCCCTGCCCCCACTCCAGCGGTAGTCTGTTTTTTTCCAGTTTGGCAGTTAGATACAGCATTATTCTGCCATTCTCATATTCTGACCACTTAATCTGTACTATTAACACCCTTTCTCCCCCAACACCCCACACCCCCACCCACTCTGCCCCACCATTACATATATGCTGCCCCCTCCATACTTCACGTCAGCTCTGATAAAGAGTCATCTAGATTCGAAACATTAGCTTGCTCTCTCTCTCCATGGTTGCTACCTGACCACTGTGATTTCCAGCATTTTTTGTTGTCTGTAATTTACTCCTACATTCTGTCTAATATTGCACAACTGAAAGATTCTGCCACCAACATATTCATCGCTGGGCTGAAACGTCTTGCGACCAATACATTGCCGACTCTTTGATCTGTATCTCTATGTGTTTTTCTGGATCTTATTTTTGAATACTTTATTATATCCTTAGTGACAATTCATGGCATAATGGTACTTTGAATCACAAGTGAAACATCAATTGATTACAACTTCAGTATTTCTGGGGTTTATTTGCTTATTATAAATTCAAAATTCCCTAGCTTCTCAAAATTATCAATTGCATTTCTATTCTGATTTCTCTTCGGCACAGTTCTCCTTTCATATTGTCACCTCTGACCTGTATTTAGACTGTCTCACCAATTTGTTAATATTATGTCCTCTATTTTCTGTCATATTGCAGTATATGTTTATCTGCAAATTCAACTCCCATCAAAAACTAGAAGTCTGTCCATACTTGACACTCTCTCACAGTCCAATAACTTAAATTCCAACAGAACGAGGAATTCCCAAATCAAATTGCGGCAGGTTTTCAAACAATCTATTAAATTCCATTATGTACTCTTCTAGTACATCAGTCTTTCTAGATTTGTCAAAATCTGATCAGGCCTCAGAAGCAGCCAATGAATCATCTTTTTCATAAATTTTATCCATGAAATTTAACAATCTGTCCAAACTTCATCCATGTTCAAACTATAAGGCTCTAATTCTGAATAAAAAAAAGCTTGGTTCTTATTCTGCTTCTAAATGCTAACAGAAGAGGTAAGGCCTTAATTTATTTTCTCTTTGTAACTTCATTCTTCCATTGGTTGTAACGCTCTTCTTCAGAAAACAGAATAGGTAATCGTACCACAAAACCTTACAATATGACTCAACTACCCTTATGCTCCAAACATACACTGTACTTAAACAGTCCAAAACCACACTTTTCATGAGATTTATTTCAGTTTGCCACACTCTTTAAAACTCACACCCAATGAATAATAACTCCTCTTAGATAACTTTGCATCAACCTGGTCAGAGATACTGATACACACCTCTGGAACAGGTGGGACTTGAACCCAGTCCTCTTACAGAGGCCCAGCTCACAAGGTTTGGACATTAGTCCTGTACGACAAGAGCCCACTAGCTCCCTGTATTCATACAATCAATCCACACCCAATTCATCCTTAATTAATATATCCATCTTCCTTTCCCTTGTTCCATTAGGTATTTCTTCAAACCTTATTAGGTACAATCAGCAAGTGTGAAAAAATGGTGAGGGGTCAGGGTTGTGGTTGGGATTTGGAGGTATTGAGGTTGAAAGGATGATCCAGGGTATGAAACAGGATGGTGCTGAGGGCAGAAAGTTTTATAGAGGGAAGAGACTGATATTGCGTGAACACCCCTGGAACTTAGTACTTAATTTTAACTGCATGGGAAAAGGCAAAAAGAGAGAGAGGTGGCACATAGTTCAGTTACAACATGAGAAATAGCACACATACGATAGATTCCAGGTCAATGAGTCAAATGTTGCATTATTATGCAGGTCTTCCTTCAATATTTTACATTCTTTGATAATCTATTTTTGTGTAGAAACTGCACACAAGTCTTGCAGCTGCTGCTGAGGGACTCACCTGAGAGACAGAGAGTCTGCATTGTCCATCTCCACCCTTGTCCTGACCAAGGCTTGTCTTGGACCAGGGTTAATGGCCAAAGAATGGAAAGGGCCAGTCAGCAGTCTCAGCTTCACTGTTCTCTCTTTTTCTATCTCCTTCCTTTTTACACTTTGTTCTTCATTCCCTGTCTGAATCACACTGCCTCAATCACTATATCCCTCCTTCTCACGTTCCTTCACGATCTTACACTTTCTTCCTCATTCCATGCCTGGACTTCCCTTCTCCACTATCTCCTTGACTAGGTCACATTCCCTAACTGTCTCCTTCCTTCGCTATCACATTCCCTCACTATATTTCGCCCTCAGTGTCCCTCACTATCTCACTCACTCGCTCTCACTCCCTCCCTATATCTCCCTCTTCCTTCCTCTCTCACTCCTTCCCAATCTCTCTTTCTTCCTCCCTCCCTCCGTCCTGCTCTCACTGTCTTCCAACCTCTCTCTCTTCCTCCCTCTCTCACTCCCTCCCTATTGCTCTCACTCCCTCCCTCCCTTCCTCTCTCTCTTCCTCTCTCTTCCTCCCTCTCTCACACTTTTCCGCACTGTCTATCTCTCTCTCTCCCTCCCTCCCTCTCTCACTCTCTCAATCTTCCTCACAGTCTAGCTATGTATCTCTCTCCCTCTCTCTATCTTCCTCATCGTCTGTCTATCTACTTCTTTCTCTCTCTGTCTCTCCTTCCTGCCTTCCTTCTCTCCCCCTCTCCCCGCTCCCCCCCCACAACTATCTCGCTCACTCTTCCTCACTATCTCTCTCCCTCCCTCCCTCTTTCTGTCTTCCTCACTGTCTGTCTGTCTATCTCTCCTTCCCTATCTGTCTCCCCCTCACTATCTATCTCTCTCTCTCTCTCTCCCTCCCTCCCTCACTCACTCACTCACTCACTCTTCTTCACTGTCTATCTCTCTAACTCTCTCCCTTACTCCGTTATTGTCTCCCAGGTCCAGCTTCCAGCCGTTGCTTAGTGCAGGGGAAGCGCCAGGTCATTGGCTGCTTCAGTGAACACGCTGCACTAAAGCGGGTTGTTATTGGTTGGAAGTCGATGCCATGACAACGAGCCGCCGAGGGCTGTAAACAACTGGAGGTGAACATCGGCAGACGTCGCTGCTGGGCCCCCGGGCACAGCCAGACCCATGTATTGTTAAAAGTCTTCAATGTGTGCTTTAACACAAAAATAAACTAACTTATAGCAAGGGTAAGATTTGGATATTTAGGAGAATCAATAGAGGACA
Source organism: Ginglymostoma cirratum (assembly GCA_024137785.1). Lineage (NCBI taxonomy): Eukaryota > Metazoa > Chordata > Chondrichthyes > Orectolobiformes > Ginglymostomatidae > Ginglymostoma > Ginglymostoma cirratum. The sequence continues at coordinate 13,785,741 of JAHRHZ010000140.1, read as the reverse complement.
TATTTACGGGTCTATAGCATCTCGCAGCCTGTTTTGAATACAGACCTTTAAATAATAAATTAATTAAAGACGATACCGAAGTAAATGTGAAGGATAAAAAAAAGTTCTTAGCCTTTTTTAAATCAAGGAGGATTTAGCATTAGAACGTTCGTTACACAGCCAGAAATCTGGGGCCATATCAGTCAATTCTCGGAGGAAGCTTTGGGGATGCTTTCAGCATTGTCAGAGGTGGACCACAGGATGGCATCATCACCCTCCTAAAAAACACCGGTCAAAATAAATGAGTGGAAATCAATGTCGTCAGCAATTTTCTATCTTTTTTAGTGAATACAGATACAAAGTAACTTTACCTTCTCTGCCATCGCCCTGTTCTCCACAATAAATTTTCCTGTCCCCTCCCGTAGTGGGTCACATTTATACTTGCTAATCTTTTTCTTTTCACATATTGATAAAAGTGTTTTTACAGTCCTCCTTTATATTTTTTGCTAGCTTGCATTCATGTTTTCTTTTCACTTTTCGTAACAGTTCTTGGACCTCCTCTGCTGTGTCGTAAATTATTCTCAATCCTCAGGCTTGCCATTATTTTTGGTATTCTTACAATCTTATTCCTTTGATAAAATTCAGCTTTAACTTCTTTCATTAACCATCCTTGAGTTACCTTTTTCGTTGATGCTTGTACCTCGGAGGAATGTATATCTGTTGTAGCCTTATATTATTTCTTTAAATACATCGCATGTCTACCATCAAATCTTTTAGTGTATTTTCCAATTCACCATTGCCAACTTGCCCCTCATGCTCTCATAGTTTCCTTTGCTCAGATTTATGTAGTTAGTTTTGGAATGAAATATGTTATGTTCAAACTTAATACGAAATTCTTTCATATCATGTTCACTATTTTCCAAAAGCTCTTTTACGGCAACTTTATTAATGAGTCTTTTCTCTTTACACCAAATTGAAAAAAATAATGTGATCTCTAGTTGACTCCTCAACATATTATTCCAAAAATCCACCTCATATATAGTACTGCAGGAATTCATTGTCCATAGCATTAATGCCGACTTGGTTAACCCAAGCTATATGCAAATTCAATTTGCCCATTATTAATGGATTACATTACATGCATCTCTAATTTCTTGATTCATCACGTGCCCATCATCAGCACTGCAATGTGGTGTTACATAAGAAATAAACTCTCACTAACACTTACTTTCCCTTGCTGTTTCTCAGTTTCCCCTAAATTGAATCCACATCTTGATTCTTTGACCAAAATTCTCTTACTAATGTATTGTTGTCATTCCTTGTTAGGAGTGCTACCACACCTCTGTTTTCCTCTTGCCCATCCCTCTTAAATGTGCAAAATCCTTGAATTTTTAGTTCCCAGTCTCAGTCATCTTGCAGCCTCTTCTTTGTAATGACAATTAAATCATATCCAATTGCTTTAAGGTATGGATTCAAATCAGCAGCATTTTACTAAATGCCATGTTTAATAATCTCAGCTTTTTTAAAACATTATTCTTAATTTTTATCCTATTTGATCTTTCCACTGTTTTGTCTGGCTTGTATTTTTGCTTGCTACACTCTTTCCTTTTTCCAGTTTTGCTTGCTTGAGTTCCTTCTGAGGTTCCCAATCAGACTGCCAATCTACTACAAACACTTCCCAACACACTAGCAAATCTTCCTAAAAGAACGTTGGTCTCTATCCTTCCCAGATGTGACTTGCTGATCTTGTGTAGGTCCCACTCACCCCAGAGACAGTCACAATGCCTCAGAAATCTGACGCCCTCTGTCCTATATAATTTTTTTAGCCAAGATACTCAGATGTCCTGTTGCTTTGCTCATGTGCATGTGGGACTGGGAGAAATCCTGAAATTACTGCTTTGAAAGTCCTGATTTTCAGTATCTTTCCAATATCCCTGAAATCTGCTTTTAGGACTTCATGTACCTTCCTACCTAAATCGTTCATACTCACATCCACCATGATTCCTGATCGTTCACCGCCCCCCTGAAGAATCACCTGCAGCTGTTCTGTGACATTCTTGACCATGATGTTAGGGAGGTGACACACCATCCTGGAGTCATATATATGGCTGTAGTAATGTCTGTCTATTCCCAAATTACAGAATCCCTTATCAATACTTCTCTTTCAATCTTCTTCCTCTCCTCCTGTACAGCTGAATTGTTCATTGTGCCATTGTATGGCTTTGACTGCGTGCTCTGAGAACTATCACCCTCTAAAGTGTTCAAAGCAGAATATTGTGTACTGTATTGGTCTCCTTACGTAGGGAAAGATGTAAATATGTCGGCAGCAATTCAGAGAAGTTTTACCCAGACTTATATTTGGAATAGGAGAGTTGTTTTATGAGGAAATGTTGGACTGACTAGTCTTGTATCCACTGGAGTAAGACATGACTCTCCTGGCTCAGACAAAGGGAAAATACCAGCATGCCACTGGATATGTTCTAATCCAACCTGTTCAGAGATGTTATCATACATCTGTAGAGTAGATGGGACTTGAACCCGAGTCTCCTGGATCAGAGGTAGGGACACTACATTGCACACTAGATTTCTCCTTGAATGCTCAAAATGAAACCTCAATTAGTGCTCTTCACCTGCAAATATTCAAACTGTGTTCGTAAGAGTCAGATGCAGAGCTCCTTTTGTGGAACAGTGGTAGTGTCTCCACCCCTAGACTGGGAGACCTGGGTTCAAGTCCCACCTGCTGCAGAGGTATGTAATAACATCTCTGAACAGGCTGATTAGAAAAATATGTTAAATAAGGATAAACATGCAAGGTTCACTGACCTTGAAGACACTTGGTTAAAGACAGAAATAGGAAAGGTTTGGAAGGACAGGGGCCAGGACCAGGCAGGTGGGACTAGTTTAGTTTGGGATTATGGACTGGTTGGACCAAAGGGTCTGTTTCCATACTGCATGACTCTATGACGTTATTGAAATGTACAAGATCCTCAAGGTGGATATGGAAAAAATATTTTGTCTTTTGGGAGATTTATGAACAAGGAGTCGATGTTTAAAAATAAGAGACAAAAACAGAAATTGCTGGAAAAAGAGTATAGGAGTTGGGATGCCATGTTGTGGCTGTACAGGACATTGGTGAGGCCACTTTTGGAATATTGCACTTCTGTAGGAAGGATGGCATTAGACTTGAGAGAGTGCAGAAAAGACATACAAGGATGTTGCTTCGTCTGGAGGGTTTGAGTTACAGGGAGAGGCTGGATAGGTGGGGGCTTTTTTTTCCCTGGAGCATCAGAGGCTGAGGGGGTGATCTTACAGAGATTTATAAAATCATGACGGGCATGGATGGGGTGAATAGTCAACATCTATTTCCTAGGGTGGGTGAATCCAAAACTAGAGGGCATAGGTTTAAGATGAGAGGTGAAAGATTCCAGAAGGACCTATGGATAACATTTTCAGGCAGAGGGTGGTGTGTGTATGGAACGAGCTGCCAGAAGAAGTGGTGGAGGCTGGTACAATTACAACATTTACAAGGCACCTGGATGGATACATGAATAGGAAGGGTTTAGAGGGATACAGGCCAAATGTTAACAAATGGGACTAGGTCAGGTTGGAATGTCTGGTCAGTGTGGACAAGTTGGACAGAAGAGTCTGCTCCTGTGCTGCACGACTCTATGACTCTGTAACTCAGCAGTTCAGGCAGCATCTGTGGAGAGAAGTCAAAATTAATGTTTCGCATCCAGTGACCCTTCTTCAGGACTGATTTCTGAAGAACTGTCGTTCTGAAGAACGTTCATAGGAACGTAGGAATTAGAATCAGGTGCAGGCAATTCGGCTGTTCAAGCACACTCTGGCAATTAACATGATCGTGGCTGATCTTATCCTTGTGCCGTCCACTTTCCTACTTGCTCTCCATAGCCCTTTATCCCACTTTTCATCAGAAACTTATCAATTGCTTTCTTGAATCTGTTGATTGATTCTGCCTCCACTGCACTCTGGGGCAGTGAGTTCCACAGATTCACAAGCCTCTGAGAGAAGTAGTTTCTCCTCATCTCAGTTTTAAACCTACCTCCTCGCACTCTATACCTATGACCTCTTGTTCAAGACTGTCCCACAAGCGGGTATATATGTTCAATGTCCCAATTATCAATCCCCTTTAGCATTTTATATACTTCAGTTAGATCCCCCCTCATTCTTCTGAACTCCAGTGAGTACCCGCCCAAGCTATTCAACCATTCCTCATATGACATCTCTTTTATCCCTTGAATCCACCTCTGATGAACCTCCTTTGAACTGCTTCCACCAAATCCTTCCTCAAGTAAGGAGACAAAACCAGACACAATATTCCAGATTTGATCTCACCAAAACCTTATATAGTTGGAACAACGCCTAGAGATAACAAGACACCTAGATCCCCCTGCACTGGTACACTTTGAATCTGCTTCCTATTTAAATAATAATTTGCCTTTTTGTTTCTCCAGTCAAAATAGACAACCTTGCACTTATCCACATTAAACTCCATCTGCAGATTCTGGCCCATTCTCCTAGCCTATCAATATCTACCTGTAAACTCTTTATCTCTTCAACACCTGTTTTACTATCATCTGTGAACCTTTGCAATGTTACACTTTTTCCCTGCTTGCAGATAATTTGTACAGATCATAAATAGTTGAGGTTGGAGAACTGAACCCTGTCACTCCCTTTAGTTACAGTTTGCCGTCTAGAGAAGGACCCATTTATCCCAACCCTCTGCTTTCTGTAAGTCAGCCAACCCTCTATCCAAGCCAACCCTCAACCTCCTGCAATCTATCCTTCTGGATCAGTTTTTATGTGGTACCTTGTCAAATGCCTTCTGGGTGTTTAGATGTACCACACCCACCAAATCCCCATTATCAACCTTCCTGGTTACATCCTCAAAGGAGTCTAGTAAGTTGTCAAGCATGACCTGCCCTTCACAAAACCATGCTGACATTGGTGAATTGAGTTTTGTTGTTCCAAGTGTTCAGTTATCTTCTCCTTTATAATTGATTTCAGCAACTTCCCCACTACAAAGTCAAACTAACTAGTTTATAGTTTCTGACTTTCTGCCTATTTTCTATCACTGGACCCACAACGTTCACTCTGACATCTCTCCACAGATGCTGTCAGAACTGCTGAGTTTTTCCAGCAATTTCTGTTTTTGTTTCTGATCTATAGCAGCTGCAGTTCTTTCAGTTATTTGTTTAAAAATAAGAGGTCACCCATTTAAGACAAAGATGAGGCAATTTTTTTTTTGTTGCAGGGGGTTATGAGTCTTTGGAACTGTCTTCCTCAAAAGGAAAGCAGAATCTTTGAATATTTCAAGACAGATGAAGATATATTCTTGATATGCAAAGCAGTAAAAGGTTGTCGGGTAAGATGAGAATATGGGGTAATCAGGTCAGCCTATCCTATTGAATGGTGGAGCAAGCTCGAGGGGCTGAATGGCCTACTCCTGTTCCTAATTTGTATGTTGGTATTCCATTTGCCTTCTTATCCACTTTATTAACCTGGCCTGGACATTTTGCAACACATCCACAGACAATGTTTCCTGTTTCTTGTAGGACAAGGTCGCAAGGTCAGGAATACTTGAGTAATGTGCATTTTATTGGAAGTAATTTAAATAAAGTTGGCACATAATAGTTGTTTTGTAGTATCGTCTGTTTCAGGGATTTTAGGCAGCAGGACAATGCAATAGTATGTGGCAGATGATGGATAACTGGAGAAATGTGGAGCAATGGAGGTCTGACAAAACAGATTCTGATGAACTTCACAAACAGCCACCTGAAATTGCAATACCTGAATGCCTCTTCTTCCTCTTTAGCCTCCATTTCTTCTTTCTGTGAACAGCTTCTCCTCTCAGCTGCCTCTGTTCCATCTTCTTGTCATACAATAGTAAAGGAAAACATAACCCCAATGATTAGCTGGGACATTTCTGCACAGAGACCTTTCAAATTCCCGGCTCATTTTACAATTCTACAGCACCACCCTTTCAAATTGAAAGAATTTCAGTCAACTCCACAAAACAAAATTAATGGCGTTACCATAAATGAATTTCCCCACTATCAATATGCAGGGGGTTACTATTAACCAGAAACTAACTGGACTAGCTATATAAGTACGATGGCTACAAGAGCAGGTCAGAGGCTAGGAACCCTGCAGCAAATAATTCACCTCCTGACTCCCCAAAGCCTGTCCACCATCTAACAGGCATCAGGAGTGTGATGGAATACTATGCAGCTCCAACAACACTCAAATAACTTGGCAACATCCAGAGCAAACTTGATTGGTTATTAATCCACAAACATTCACTCTCTTCACCACAAATGTTCCAATAACAGCAGCTTATACTACCTACAAGAAATTCTCAAGATTCCTTTGACAGCACCTTCCAAACCCATGACCAGTACCATCTAAAAGGACAAGGGCAGCAGACACATGGGATCACCACCAACTACACATTCGCCTTCAAGCTAGTTACCATCCTGACTTGGAAATATATTACCATTCCTTCAGTGTTGCTGGGTCAAAATCCTGGAATTCTCCCCATTTCAGCATTGTGGATCCACCAACAGCAAATGGACTGCAGCAGTCCAAGAAGCAGCTCACTGTAACCTTCTCCACCACACTCTCAGGTAATGTATTCCAACCCCTAACCACTCACTTTCCTAATTTTTGAATTGCTATTTTTGTCAGTTATAGTCATAAAGTCATACAACATAGAAACAGACCCTTTGGTCAAACCAGTCCATGCTGATCATGTTCCCAAACTAAACTGATACCACCTGCTGCGTTTTGTCCATATCTCTCCAAACTTTTCCTATTCATGAACTTAACCCAATGTCTTTTAAATGTTGTAACTGTACCTGCACCCATTACTTTCTCAGGCAGTTCATTCCATACATCCTTCATGTAAAAAAAGTTGCCCCTCATGTCCTTTTTTAAATCTTTCTCCTCTCATTTAAAATATACCCCCTAATTTTGAACTCCCCCACCTTAGGGAAAAGATCTTTGTCATTTACCTTATCTGTGCACCTCGTGATTTCATAAACTCCAATAAGGTCACCCCTCAATCTCTTACGCTTCAGTGAAAAAAGTCCCAGCCTTTCAAGTCTATTTTTATATCTCAAACACTCCATTCCCAGCAACATTCTGGTAAACAAAAACAGTAATTTTTTTTGCTGTAAATCAGAAGGAAAAACAAAAATTGCTGGAAAAGCTCAGCAGGTCTGGCAGCATCTGTGGAGAGAAATCAGAGTAAATGGGTTCTGAAGAAGGGTTAGCTGACCCAAAACATTAACTCTAATTTGCATCCACAGATACTGCCAGACCTGTTGAGCTTTTCCAGCAATTTTTGTTTTTCCTTCTGATTTACAGCATCCACAGTTCTTTTGGTTTTTAACATCCTGGTAAATCTTTTTTGAACCCTCTCCAGTTTAATAATATCCTTCCTGTAATAAAACAACCAGAATCTGTGCCCTTTGGTTCTTGTTCCTTCTGGAGAGACGATTCAGAAATAAACACACAAGAAATGGGCAAGTAAATAAACAGAAAGAGAAAGGATTAAACATCTATAGTGTGAAAGCAGAAATAGTCCAATGTAGGATTAGGGATTAACAAGGACTCAAGGGGGCACAATGTATAAATAGAGACAAATATGGATGGAGTGAACCTGTGGGATGGAGAGAGAGAGATGGTTCCTAAACATTTCAGAAGTAACTCGCCTACTCAGCCCCCATTATGATGAACAGGAAATAGATGCATATGTCCTGCTGGGTGTACTCCACTTGCCATATTATTGCCTGGAGATTTGGTAGCATCAAGAGCACATGCCCAGGTTCTTTAAAAGATATATTCATTTATTTAAATGAAGAACTGCATCCCCACCCCACTGCTAACAGGACACATCCTTGACTCTTAAGTACTTTGAGTTAAATTCATCCAGCAACATAACCCATTAAAGGAACAAAGTTGTAGAGGCATGAAAGCAAAGAGGGAGGGTAATCAGCCTTTGAATCTATGCTGGCTCTCAGAAAAGTTATCCAGTCAGTGCCGTTCTCTCATTCTACCCCCATAGCCCTACACTTTCATTTCTTTGAAGTACCTGACCAATTTCCTTTCTTAACCATTGATTGTTTCTGCTTCCATCACTTTTGTGGACAGCTGTTTCCCAGTCATTACCATTTTTTGAGTAAAAAATTCCTCATCACATTACTTTTGCACTCTTTGCCCAAAGCTGTCTCATAGTCCTCACATTATCAACTGCTGTGAACTACTTATCTTTATCTGCCTTACCCAAACCGTTCATATTACTTCATACCTTGATCAAATTTCCCCACAATCTCTTTGCTCCAAGGAGAATATGCCCAGCTTCTCCAACCTAATTCTGTTGCTAAAGCCCCTCATCCTTGAAACAATTCTGGTATATGTCCTGTGCTCCCTGTCAAGGGTTCCGAAATCCTTCATAAAATGTGGTGTCCAGGTGGAACACAATACTTAAGAACTATGCCAGTGATGTATACTGCCTCTTTTTATCTCTTGTGCCATCATGTGGCACTTCACGCTTCTCAGCATTAAATTTCTTTTGTCACTTGTCTGTTCATTCTATGAACCTATCTATATCCTTTTGCAGTGATAGAAGAGTTGTATAGAATTCAATGTTTGCCATATATCCAAGTTTGGTATCATGGTCGACTTTTGAAATTTTTCTCTGTTCCAATATCAAAGTTTTGGGAGCAAAACCCCTCATCAAGGACAAAGATTCAGGAGAATTCAGGTACGTGGCAGTCTTTATTCAAGCAGTTGCCAGATCATGCAGGGAGAGGGCCACAGACTCATCCCCCCAACCCCGCAGCCTTTGAATCTGGCCTTGACATGAGGACGCAGTTGTCCTCTTAATATTTAGCTCAGATCAAAAGAGAAGTCAATGAAGCTCTGATTTTCACAGCGGGATACAATATTTTTATACATTTTGTGTTACAATAATCACATACAGCATGGTTTCTATGCCCCTCCCCTTATTCTACACATCCAATCCTGTGAAACACCTAATCAATGATGGACACTCCTATACACAGCTCCAGGTTCCCATGATCTCATGATGTTTAACAGACACAGTAATCGCCAGGCCTTGGGATCTTTCAACGCATCCTATTAATTCATATTCCAAAGTTACTGGCTATACTCCTTCAGACACATCCCAGACTTGCTTATCTCTAACAACTGTTGAATTCTGTTGTTCATTGTATTTTGTTATATTTGTGTATTTATAATTATGTTGAAATCTATCTCTGTGACTATCTGAAGAATCTTTAACTAGAACCTATTTCTTAATATCGTGAATAATTTCAAGAAACAACTAATTGCTGCAAAATGCCATTATCTGCTGTTTTCACAGCTGCATGATGAGCCAGGCTGACTGTCTTCTGGGATGACAGTGGCATGGTGGCACAGTGGTTAGCCTCACAGCACCAGGGACCCGGGTTCAATTTCACCCTTGGATAACTGTCTGTGTGGAGTTTGCACATTCTCCCCGTGTCTGTGTGGGTTTCCTCTGGGTACTCCGGTTTCCTCCCACAGTCCAAAGATGTGCAGGTTAGGTGGATTGGCCATGCTAAATTGCCTGTAGCGTCCAGGGATGTGCAGATTAAGTGGGTTGTAGAGGGATGAGTCTGGGTGGGATGCTGTGAGGTTTAGTGTGGACTTGTTGGGCCAAAAGGCCTGTTTCTGCACTGTAGGGATTCTATGACTTACACCCCTTGTCCTAACTAACTCTGTTCACCTAATGGGACAACATCCTTTCATTAATGAGACTAGAATCAATCACTATTGTAATTTAATGAACTTGTTTACTTCTTTAATTCTTCAGATTTTTACGAGTCATAATCCCATTAGTTCATCTGTCTTTGTTTATTGCAGGAGTTTACCTTCACCTTCAATGTTTGTTACAAATCTTCAAACGGTCTGTCCTTGGATGTTTCCTATCAAACTGTTTCTAACAAATCTCCTTGCAGCTGCTTGTACAAGGGTCCCTTTTGCCTCAGAATAACCCCTTCTCAAACATACCATTGCATCTCACTTAAATGCTGGAGCAGGCTTTTAATGCTGTTTATCCATTTGTCAGCCATTTTATGCAGGACTAGAGGGACAGCTTAGCTACCAGTCATCTTTTGTGTCAAATGTAGGTATGCCTAACAGAAGTCATTTATATATAGCTTGAAGCAGTAATTCAGATACTGAATCTTGGGGAATACTATTGTCTGCCATTCTCCAATCTGAAAAACAACCGTATACCACAACTCACTGTTTGCTGTACTTGGAGTAGAAGTACAGAATTTTTCTGGACTACATCCACATTGACCTCCTTAATTAAATCAAACCTCTCAAACTGTCTGTTGATTCTACCCTGATTTTTTTTTCTATAACTTACCCACCACTTGAAGTCAATTTGACCAGTCAGTAATTCTGAGGAGTGTTCTTACACTCTTTGTTTTGGCATATTCGCCATTCTCCAACCCATTCCTCAACAATGCCATTTCAAGGAATTGTGCTGTGCCTTATTGATCACTCTACTCATTAGCTGTCTTCACAAAGTGATAGCAGTCTGTACCAAAATATGTTGCAGAAATTCAGTAAGACTCCTTAGACAGAACACTCCAAACCCATGACCTCTAGCACCTAGAAGCACAATAGCAGCAGATACATAAGAACCACCATCTGAAATTTCCCCTCCAAGCCATTCAATGGAAATATATCACCATTCCTTCCTTGTTGCTGGGTCAGAATCCCGGAACTCCCTCCTTAACAGTACTGTCTGTGTATATACATTACATGAACCCCGTAATCGTTCAAAAAGGCTCACCACCATATTCTGAAAGGCAATTAGGGATGGACAATAAATAAATGTCTACATCCTATGAACAAATTTGTGGAAATCGTTATATCTGTGTTGAGGAAAGGAACAGATAAATATGACTGTGACAGATAAATATTAGAGGAGAATGTGAATGTACAGATAGAGATGAATGTAAAATAGAAAGGGAAGAAAAGAAAGATATGTGTTCCTAAAAATTGCATCCTATGAACAATTAAAAAAACTTACAGCTTGCTTGCTGCCTTACTGTTTCAGATTGCTGTGAACCTTTGTTCTCTCTGTTTTCTTACTCATGCAGATGTACTTTGTTCGCGCAGAGCAATTTCTCTCTGCTGTTGAACATTTATTGATGGGTGAAACTGCCTTCAGTGCTGGAGAACAATGGGACAGGGAATCTTGCCATCTGCTTTGAACCTTTAAAACAAGTGCAACCTACTCCAGTTTCTGGGCCTATGTTTGACATATAAATACCATGTTGATTTGTATGAACTGTTTTATGACTTTATTCTCTTGAGCTGTTGATTTTACTGTCTTATTTTCCTTGATTGATGGAATGGATGTTACATGTAACGCTAACATTTATTATACATCCCTAACAGACCTTAAGAACATGGTGGTCACTTTCCTAATTAGCTGCATTCCGTGTAGCATTAACTACACCCTCAGTCGGTTCCAGAGAAAGCTCCAGGTGATGGAGCACAAAGCACACTTGTGCAAATCATAAATTGGCCCAATTAAACCCCATGAGCAGGACAAGCAAATCTGAGGTTTGCTGTAGGGATGCCCTCAACCAGAAGAGTGTGTTCGTTGACTTTAAGATTAAATGTAGTGAATCATGAATTAACTAAGTAGAACTGACAAAGTGCCAACTGTCAAATTTTTACAGTCCCTGGCATTTAAATTTTGAACACCATTGTTTGCTTGCATCTGTAAGAAGGAACCAAGTGTGCTAACACTTTCAACAGAGGTTTGTTGACATTATCCTAAGTACTATTACTATCGCATTATTACTGCTCGACCACTTACACAACCTCTCATTATCACAATGAGTGATTTTGCATTTGGCCAACAGCTCCAATAAGTTATTAACAGAATAGGTGACTTTGATGTGGGGTTATGAACGCAGTTAAGATTTCAGCCGATGTTAGTACTCAAGTCCCAGATTGAAATCTGGCTCAATTCTTGGTTTTAATGAAATGCTTTTCACCGAAATACAAGAAGACAATGTTGCAGATTTAAATCACAAAATAGAAGTTTATAATGCAGAACAACTGAAAATAAAATAGAATAAACCAAGCTATTAGTGAATAAGACAAATCTAACAATTTCAAAACACTTGGCAAAAGCATAATCACATTAATCCTAAAAGCCCACCTTTAGAACTCATATCAGAGAGAATGTCTTTCTTTATCGCAACTACATCTTTTGCTTTAATCCCAGTCTTAAGAATCTTCCTGGAGTCTTCAGACAACTGAGCTTAAACTTTATCAGCTTCAAGTAACCCCTTCAGAGTTTCAACCAAATACTTCTAGTCTAGAACTTTGCTGAACCCCCTTACACTATTTTCAACAATTCTAAAATAACTCCTTCCACTCTCAGAAGTAACCACTTTAAACATCAAGGTTCGACAAAAAAACCTACTTTTTTGTAAGCTGCAGGAGTTTCCCCTAATCAAAAGAAAAATAAATTCCTCACCTTCTAAACTGGAGCCTAATGCACAGCAATTTGCTTTGTTTCCTGGTAAAATTCTATCAATTTGAACAAAAACCTACACAGGATGAATTTCTCCCACACTGTGTTTTAAAAGAAATCACAATGGCTCCAGAAATATTTGCAAGTTCATCATTAAACCCCTTCAAACATACAGGAAATCCATAAGTCGCTAATGTAAAATTCAAAAATCCAAACTCAAAAACAAATATATATTTGTCACAATAAAAATGTTTGCTTTTAAAATGGATTTAATACTTGATGAGATTTAAATATACTGAATGGGCTTTCATGAATGAGTATTTTTCTTAAATGGTGAAGTCCGTAACAGGTACTTCGAACTTTATTTTATTCCTGAGGCCTGGGTACATGTTGAGTACTGGGTGAATTGGCATGGAAGCTGTAAGGGCAAAAAGTGGTGGGTGGGAAATAGGAATTGGTACTAAGTTGACATTGGGGCTTTAAGGTAGTGTATCATTTAGTGGAAGAATTTGCATTGTTATAGAGTTTATGAGAGGCCATTGAAGATAAGTGGTGGAAAATAGGTCGGCATTGAGTATATCAGATTCTGTTGGAGGTAGGTGTAGTGGTATAGATTGACATGGGTTTATGAAGGGTCTTTGGAGGTTAGGTACATGTGTTAGAATGGATGGGGGAGGGGTGAGTGCTATAGGGCTATAATATAACAACAGAACTAGAACCGAAATCTTTCAAGCAGCCATTCCTGGCACTTGGCTGCCCCTGTGTATGTCTGTGTGCCACATAGTCCAGTTCAGTTAATGGTCATTGGTAACTCTCAGGATGTTGCCAGTGGGGATTCAGTAATGGTAATGCCATTGAATATTGACGTGATGGTAAGATTCGCTTGCACTTGTGTACATAAATATTACTTACTATTTTTCAGCTTAAACATGAATGTTGTCCCAGTCTTGCCGCATGCCGGCACAGATTGCTTTAGTATCCAAGGGGTTACAAACAGAACTCAATTCAACAATCAACAGTACACATTTCACCTTAGATCTTGTGATGAGGGAATGTCATTGTTGAAAATTTCTGAACCCAGAACAATATACTGAGGAACACTGCAGTGATGTCTTGAGGCTTAAATGATTGACCACCAAACAATTCCCTCAGTACTAGATAGGTCTACAGTCAGTGGAGATTATACTTTTCCCCCCCACAAGTCCCATTGACTCCAGTGTTGCAAGGTCTCCTTGATGCCACATTTGGTCAAATGTGGCCTTGATGTCAAGGGCTGTTACTCTCACCTCTTGAATTGGAAGTATGTAATGAGATCAGCTGCTGAATGGCCCTGGCAGAATCTAAACTGAATGTCAGCGATTGCTGAGTAAGTATCACTTGGTAGCACTATTGTTAACAGCATTCATTATCTTTCTGATGGATTGGTAATTGGCTGGATTGTCCTGCTTTTTATTCAAAGCATATTACCCGGGCAACTTTCCACATTGTCAGGAAGATGTTAGAATTGCAACTGTACTAGAGGTCACTTGGCTACAAACACAGCTAGAGCACAGGTCTGGAATATTGTCAGGGCCCATCACCTTTGCAGTGTCCAGTGCCTTCAGTTGTTTCTTGAAATAATTGTGGAGTGAGTTGAATTGGCTGAAATCTGGCATTGGTGATGCTGGGGACCTCAAGGAGGCAGACATGCATCATCCATTCGGCTCATCTGGTTGGAGGGTTTTGCAGATGCTTCAACCTCATTTGTTACATACGCACTGGACTACATCATCATTGAGGGTGTTGGGGAGTTGTTGGCACAATTTCCTCATTAGTTATTTAATTGTCCACCATGATTCGTCATTGAATTTGGCAGGACTGCAGAGCTTTGATCTGTTGGTTGTGGGATCACGTAACCCTGTCTATCACATGCTGGATTTTGTGAACTGAACTTGCAAATCTCTCTGCTCCCAAATGTTCTGGTCACTGATAAGAGATAAAAGGTACTGCAGATGCTGGAGAATCCGAGGTAACAAGCATGGGGCTGGATGAACACAGCAGGTCAAGCAGCATCATAGGAGCAGGAAAACTTGACGTTTCGGGCCTAAACCCTTCATCAGA
>JAHRHZ010000140.1:13728404-13770685 GCA_024137785.1 Ginglymostoma cirratum | reverse complement strand
TCTGATGAAGGGTTTAGGCCCGAAACGTCAAGTTTTCCTGCTCCTATGATGCTGCTTGACCTGCTGTGTTCATCCAGCCCCATGCTTGTTCTGGTCACTGGTTTGGATTCGCTGAAACCCCTGATCATTTTCAGTTGTCTAGGTAAAATTAAAATCTGAAAGTGTGCATTTATAAAGTGCATTTGTATATTCAATCTATAATAAATATTAACTAACTCTGCATCTGGGGTCCAGTGCATGGTACTGATTACCTAACTTAAGAAAAGATGTCAAAGTGTTGGAGAGAGTTCATACCAGACTGGACTGGAAATGGGGCTTTGTTTTAATGCGGTAATACTGGTCTTGTATTTGCTGAAGTTTAGAAGAATAGGGTCAATCTGGAGATCATGTTTTCTCTTACGGGAGAACCTAGAACTACGACTCACTGTTTAAAAATCAGGGGTTATAGAGTCATAGAATCATATAGCTCGAAAATAGAGCCTTTGGTACATCCAGTCCATGCCGACCAGAATCCCAAATTTGAGGTTGGTTGGCTCGCCACACCCCGAGCTACAAATCTACTCCAAAACCTTATAATCCCAAACTAGTCCCATCTGCCTGCACTTGGCTTATGTCCCTCCAAACATTTCTTATTCATGTACCTATCTAAATGTCTTTTAAGTGTTGTAACCATACCCACATCCACCACTTCCCCTAGAAGTTCATTCCACACACGGACCATTCTCTGTGTAAAAAAATTGCCCCTTAAGTCTTTTTAAAATCTTTCTCCTCTCAGCTTAAAAAATATGTCCCTTAGTCTTGAAATTCCCCATCCTAGGTAAAAGACACCTACCACCATTGAAATAACTCCACAGAGGCCAGTATCCCATCACCAAGTCACCCTTTATTTACACATGCAGTGTACTTGACACTGGTCTGGCTTCCTCAGAGCCAGCTCTCATAGTGAACACAACCTCTGACACTCCTGTTTATATCTGTCATTCAGGACTCCCTGATTGAACCAGGTTAATAGCCCCAGTTGGGGAACTCATATCCTATGAGGTCCACCTGGATGACCTTGTTACAATCACTACATCCTTCCCCATCTAAGCCTGGGGATGTAGGCCTATAATTTTTCTTATACCCACTCCTGGGGCATTTTCACACCAGGCCCAGTTCATCTCACTCAGCCTCAGATATGGGCAGTGCGTATTGGACCATAGACCATCTCTTGTGCCCAGAGCATCTAAGAAGAAATTCATCCTCCTCCTCATGCAGTAAAAATATCATGGCTGCAACATCCGAAGTGTCCATCTCAGACTCCAAGGTTTCTTTGACACTAGATAGAGGGAGAGAACCCATTGGTTTCAACAGCCTTTCCAGCTGTCCGGTGGGGCTGAGTATAATTTGCGCCTGCTCTGTTCGTGAGTTTGTAGCTTTCATGTGGTCTACACCCTTGTTCACGACCGCCTCAACGTTGTATGTCAAGGGACCTGACCTTGCATTGACCATGCCTTTTACCTGTGCATATGGCCATTTGTGTGGTTTCAAGACCAAACTTTGTCCCCTGAAGTAAACTGTCTTTCTCTCTTAGAGAAGTCTTCTGCCCGGCATTGGCATTCCTGATGCCATTCCACCCTCCCCCCAGGACAGTTTGGTATCTAGTGAAGCTGTAGGCTGTTTCTTTAAACCTGGCTTCAACGTTTGGACTGCTCTTTCTGCCAGACCATTGGACGATGGATGGCATGGAGCTGTCCTTGTATGCCAAATGCCATTCGGCTTTCAGAAATACTGGAATTTCCTACTGGCAAATGACCCATTGTCCGTGACCAACACTTCCGGGAGCCTATGTAATGCAAAAGATGCTCACAGCTTTTCTATCGTTGTCCTCATGTTTGATGAATGAACCTTTTTCACATTCAACCACTTTGAGTGGGCGTCCACAATGGCTAAGAACTTTGAGCCCATGAAAGAGGGGCCGGCATAGTCGACTTATAACTGAGTCCAGGGTTTACCCAGCCATTCTCATGAAGGTGGGGGAGCTTCTGGAGGTAGTTTTTGTTCTTGTTAGCACCCTGGACACTGCCCCACCAATGCAGCTATGTTGGCATCCAGTCCTGGCCACCAGACATAACTTCTTACCAACACCTTCATTTTGGACACACCTGGATGACTCTGGTGGAGTTCAGCCAGTACCTGGTGGCGACATTTACTCAGGACAATCACTCTTGCTCCCCAAAGTAATATGCCATCCCCTATGGTGATCTGGTCTCACTGGGTCCAGAAAGGTTTCAGTCCTGGTTGTGATGGCCTTCTGTTTCCCCCATTACCACCAGCTGTTCTGGTTTTGTTCATGACCATGGTCGGAAATTGCCAGTATTGATTGTAAGAATGTCCAAGAAGTTTAAAACCAGAACGGACTCTTCTGGTGGCGTATTTGTCAGTGGGAGGCAGCTCAAGTCATTTGCATTTGGTACTTGGCCTTCCAGACAATGTTCCAACTTGTAATTGTAGGCACTTAGAATGAGAGCCCACCATTGAATTCGACCAGAAGTTATGGGCGCCATGGCCTTGACCTTGTTGAGTAGCCCTGGCAGGGGTTGGTAGTCAGTTATTATTACAGATTCATGTCCGTAAAGGTATTGGTGGAACTTTCTCACATCAAAGATGACCATCAAACCTCCCTTCTCTAATTGGCATATTTGCACTTTGCATCAGCCAAACTCCAGGAAGCATACACTGTTGGGTTATCCTCTCCATTAGCCATCTGTGAGCCAACACTGCCCCGATACTGGATGGGGAGGCATCACACGTCAGCACCAGATCTTGCCTGGGATCATAATGTGCCAACACCTTAGACGACAATACCTGCTTCTTCACTTCCCTAAAGGCTATGTCTTGGCTATGAGACCATTTCCAAGGTTTTCCTTTTTTAAATAACAGATGTAAGGGTGCCAGGATGGAGGCTGGGTTATGTATGAACTTTCCATAATAATTCACTAATCCAAGGAAAGACCTGAGCTCTGATACAGACATGGGAATTGGGCACCTTTGATCACCCTCATTTTATCTTCGAGCGGATATAGCCCAGTCCTGACTCCGTAGCACAAATAGGTGACTCAGGGTGGAGTTCTGAGGAAGGGTCACTGGACCTGAAACGTTAATTCTGATTTCTTTTTCACAGATGCTGCCAGATCTGTCTAGCTTTTCCAGCAACTTTGTTTTTGTTTCTGATTTACAGCATACACAGTTCTTTCGGATTTTATTTAGGTCATTCAGGGTGCCTGGAACACACATTTTTCCCTTCTAAGGGTATGCCTACCTGGGAAAAACATCTGAGGACAATGTATAAGTTCTCTAAGTGCCTCTACTTTTGCATGTAAGGCAAATGGCACTGGGTGGGCTATGCAGAACCATGGAGTTGCTTCCGGGTCAACATGCAAGGTGGCCTTGTCTCCTTTGATAGTCTCTCGATCTTCTCGGAAAACCAGCAGGTATTTAATTTAGGACTTCACTCAGGAAGCCATTTTTAATTGAAAAATGTTGAGCCAGTCAAGATGAATCTTTCTCACCCAATTTTGCCCTATCAGGCCTGGGCCACAGCCTTTTACTACAATCAGTGGTAACTCTACAAGACTGGAGCTGAAGTTGTACCCTTAATATGTAAAGGTTCCCCGGTATAGATTCTTAGTCTAGACAAACTTATGAGTTGGAGTCCAGAGCGAATTTTGTTAAAGACTGGTTCTGCAATCACTGATACCAAGCCAGTATCAACTTTCATTAGAACCGGGTGACTATTTAGCCAGATGTTTATTTTGATTAGTTCTGATTTAGATGTTGCTAAACAATTGAACTATTCCAAGCCAGGTGTAGGTGGCCTTTCCAGGTTGTGCACTCTCCTGGATACTGGCCTATTAGTTCTCTTACTCAAATCAGGCCTTGTGGGAATCTTTTGTTGTCTCGTGTCCATACACTGGCGGTAACTACAATGGATTGCCGCCTCTGAGCCTGAAGAAAATGTTAACTGTTTGGCCAAGGGTTGCCTTTGTTTTGAGGTTTTGCTGTGGGCTGACCTAGAGTGTCTCTATTCAGAATATGTCCTCAGTGAGGCTATGCAATTGCCTTCACTCAAGTTGTGTCCCTGAAGCTCCTTCAGACAGGTGAAGATGTACATTCCCATCGGAATAACCTGTAACTCATAAGCTCCACTTCCCGCATTTTCTAATGACAAAGCCAGTTGTAGTGGTTTTCTAAAGTACAGTTAGGCTTCAGTTAGTCGGTATTTTTGCATGGTTACTCCATTAATCCCACATACCGAATGGTCTCTCAGTGTCTCATTAAGTGTTAAATCAAAGTCACATGCCTCTGCCAGTCATCTTAACCTCGTAAAAATCCCGACACAGATTCCCCTTGTTGTTGAACTGCTGAGTAAAACCAATAGCATCTCAGAATTACAGGAGGCTTGGTGTCATTATATTCCTCAACTAAATCTGTCAACTCTTGAATGGTTTTAGTGTCTGGTGCCTCAGGAAATGTTAGGGTCCTAATAACCGAAAAGGTTACAGCTCCATTGCTTTTCATCTGCCCCGATGTCATTTGCCTGGGAAAAAAAGTCCATTCCTTCCACATCAGAGATAATAGGAACTGTAGATGCTGGAGAATCCGAGATAACAAGGTGTAGAGCTGGATGAACACAGCAGGCCAAGCAGCATCATAGGAGCAGGAAAGCTTGACGTTTCGGGACTGGGCCCAGTCTTCAGCAGGATCAAATAAGTCAAGCTTCTCAAATAACAGCATGATTCCAGAATGTGTGCCCCAACTCAAAGATGACTGTTGAGAGCGAATTTCTTCGGGAGCATATTCTTTTCTGTCATCACCACTGAAATAACTCTATAGAAGTGGTATCCCGTGACCAAGTTACCCTTTATTTACATGTGCATTGTACTTGACCCCAGACCAGTTTCCTCAGAGTCAGCTCTCATAGTGAACAGAACCTCTGACACTCCTGTTTATATCTGTCAGCCAGGGCTCCCTGATTGGACCAGTTTAACAGCCCCAGTCAGGGAATTCACATTCTATGGATCCACCTGGCTGACATCACTACAAATACCACAGGGGTCACACATTTGAAACAGAGATTAGACGAAATTTATGCTCTCAGAGGATTGTGAATCTTTGGAACTCTCTTCTTGAAAGGTCCTTGAATGTTTTTAAGGCAGAAGTGAATATATTCTTATTAAAAAAAAGAGGGGCTGAAAAGGTGGTCAGAGTAAGCAGGAATGTGGATCTGAGGTTATGATCAGATCAGTTATGACCTGATAGAATGGCATAGCAAGCTGGAGGGCTGAATGGCCTACTCCTGCTTCTTAATTTAAATAAAGTACCTGTTAATACCTAAAGATTTGAGTAAGAACTCCTCCTTTGGTCTGATGATTAATGTATTCTGACTTACTTTCATTGCGGCCTTGAATCCAGGAAACACCCTGTGTAAACATTTGCAGTGAGTCAGCAAAATAATAATTTTGATAATGACGCTGTAGTGGGGTGGATCTACACTGGTTGATTCTACTGGCTCCATTTACAGGTTTCAGTGAACTTGGTGTTTCAGTCTGCATAAGGTCCTGTCTGTCTCCTGAAGTGTCCAGATTGATCACAGACTGAGCTATGTCTGCAAAAGCACTGGCTAAAGGTAACAAGGTCAACAGCCCAGCATGTGTGCATGAGGGAGAGACTCTGATAGGCAGTTTCTGCTTCTCAGTCAATCTATCTTCTTATCTCCCGTGCATATTTCCCAAATTTATTCTCGTCTTTTCTCCCTGTTTCTCAATGAAATTTGACTGTGTATGTGGCAGCATGTGTGCGTATGTCTGTATGAGTATGTGTATAATTTGAACTTGGCTGAATTTCCTGTCCCTCTCGGTGTCTAACTGTGCCACTGACAGTTTCTGTGTGCCTGAGGCCCTCTTCGTCTCTGTATGTCTGTGTGTATCTGTCCGCACAGTCCTCCAGTCTCCCTCGTTCTGTTTGTGTGTGCCTCGGAGCTTGACAGATCGGCCTGAATTTTAACGCAAGACCAGATGTTGTATTGCTGTGACTGAAAGTGGGACAAATCCTGCACAGGTGGAAGGTGAGACCTTCGGCCCGATCCAGTTGGCAACAGAAAATTAATAGTGTCCACCATCCCAGAGAGGCCAATGTCAGCTATAGAGGGAAAAAGAAAAGGCACTGTCATATGGAGGGAACTTCAAAGAGCTTGTCTGAATTTCTTTCATCGTTCTGGATCCAGGAGGGCAGGCTCTGGCATTTGGGATGCTGGGGCCTGCTCCCTGGCCCATGGGACAAACTAAAGGAATACCTGCACTGCTGTACCCAGCCCCAACCCTATCACTCCTGGGATGCTGCAGAGGCTCCACTTGGTGGTGTTCTCGCATGGAGAGGGCTCATACCCAAACCCCGTAAATGCTGTTGGGGCATAAAGGGTTGATAACTGGGCAACAAGTGTATCAGTTGCTTGCCTATTCCTCCAATTAGTAACCAGCTGAGCTGCTGCCCTTCCCGATATGGAGGGCATCATGTAGCAACAAGAAAACATCGCGTTTGACTCCCAATGTATTCTGCCGCCATTTTACCACCTGCCAGCCCGTCTCCAAAAGGGTGTTCAAATTCAGCCTGCTGTCTTATGCTTAGTGACAAATACTGTTTCTCTTATTTGGAGTAATTCGTATATTCTAGAGAACATAGGAAGAGGCTATCATCCTCAAGCCTGTTCTTTGATAGTTCTAATGCAATGAGACCCACTCTACCACTCTTCATTCATACCCCATCTAATCTCTCCATTCAAAGTATTTCTGGTATTTTTCTAATTGCCTTTTGAACATCCCTGTTGAATCTGCTTCCATAGACCTCCTGGGCAGTATGTTCCAGATCACAGCAACTCGCCGCTTCTATCCAGTCTCCATCAGCATTCGTTTGCCACCAAAGTCAGATTGAAACTTTCTCGAACCTTAAATCGATATTGCCCTTTTAATCCCACAGCTTTCGATTTTGCTACCAGGTTAGACAATAATTTATCTAAAGCCTTTTGAAAGTCAATATATACAACAATTGTACTTAAACCTCTCTCTCAATTTAGCAAAGAATCTTATCAGGTTAGTCAAACACAGATTACCTTTAGCAATCACTGCATATCATGGTATAATTGGTTCCTTTTCTTAATGTTTAAACTGTTTTGTTATCCCACAGCTATGCACACCATTGGTTTCACAAGGTGCTGGTCAAATGCTCCAGGGATGCCAGTTTCCATACTATTTGTTGCACTATCGCTGAAGGCTTGATGCCAACTCTCATAAATGTTCTCATGACCGATGATTTATTCCTCTCCATTTGTAGGAAGCCCTGCGCCAGGCCCTGTGCCTGCAGGAATGATTCGCCTGTACAGCATGCGCTTCTGTCCATTTGCTCAGCGTGCTCGCCTGGTCTTGGAAGCCAAGAAAATCAAGTGAGATGGATATTTCTCAAAGCTCTGTCTGAGTTAATGTCAGGTACCCTCCACAGTTTCAGCAGACCTAGTAATTCTGAGCCAGCCCCGAGCTACAGCCAGATCTACCCCTCTGCATGCCACCTTTGATTGTCCTGGCAAAATGCACCCATTTGGCTCCTCAAACCTGCTCCACCTTTTAACATGACCTATGCTGATCTTCTGTCTCAACCCCACTTCCCCAAATCCTCTTAACCCTTCATTTGTGGAGTGATCAAAGACCTGTTGATCTCAGCTTTAAATATATTCAGCAATGCATAATCCACAACCCCTTGGGGCCTAGAATTCTGAAAATTGACAACTCTCCGTGTGAAGACATTATTCTCCCTCTCTCACTGTTTTTCCTGAGACTGTGATCCCCCAGCTGGGGGAAACAGCATCTCACTGTCAACACTGTCAAGCTTCTTCAAATTATTGTATGTGTCAGTGGGACATTCTCTACTTTCCAGAGAATATGAGGTTATTAACAGGACCCTGTTTAGTGGAGCAATCAGTGGGGCGATGACTCTTTCAACTGAGTTCTGAGTAACTCGATAAGCTAGCATCTTCTTTACTCTGGGAGGTCATACTTGAACAGCATTGTGTTTTTTGAGCAAATTCAGTCACAAAAAGGAACTTAGAAGGTTCATAAATGTATGGTCCTGTTAAATGGTAAGTTACTGATTAATCCTTAAACAGAGTTCCAAGATCTTGTGGTCTTCTGCAGTTTTGCAGAGGCAACTGTATTGAGAGTTTCTGAGCTGACTGCAGGTCTTGACAATCCTGGGAGATGTCAGGGTCAGGGGTTGGAAGTTGAAAGACAAGTTCCGGACAGGAAGGAGGTGGTTTGCACCAGGAGAGAGGGAGTCGACTGGTGGGGAGTTTGAAAGCGGAGAATGTTGCACCTTTTGTGGAACTGGACCAGGAGGAGGTGAGTAAGTTAAGGTACTTTCCTCTTAAAATGTACAGTCCTTTACTTACTATATACACACAAACAAAAACCCAAAATCTTCACCTTGAATTTTTATTGCAGTTGTAACCTGATAAATCATTCCAGAACACTTCACATGAGTATTATAAACCGACATTTGATGTATAAGGTGATATGCGACAGATGACCCAAACCTGCTAAAAGAGGTAGAGTTAGAGGAATCTTTTAAGGAAGGAGAGAAGTGGGGAGGCTTAGGGAGGGCATTCCAGGATTTAAGCTCCAGAAAACTGAAGGCACAATTGTCAGTGAAAAAAAAAATCAAAATCGAGAGTGGACAAGAGGCCAGAATTGGAAAAACATTGTACTGAAATTTTGGATGATTGTAGAACTGGAAGAGGTTAAACAGATAGAGAGGGATGTAGCCAGGAGCAGACTTGCAAACAGAAATGAAACTTTTAAATACACAGTCAGCTTTGTTAAAACCTTAAGGACAATATTTTGTGGATTTACTGTGAAGCCAAGGAAACATTGCTGTGGTTAAAGCACAAAATCACCAACTTTTCACCCAGAAGGTGTGTACACTAAGGTTTATTCATATTGTTTTTCCAACTGAAGGGGCCTTGTTTAAGCTGAACACATTTTAACTTGTTTGCATGACATACTGACTCCGAGAAATAAGGACTGCAGATGCTGGAAGACAGAGTCTACAGGCGTGAGGCTGAAAAAGCACAGCAGGTCAGACAGCATCTGAGGAGCAGGTAAGTCAATGTTTCAGACCTAAACGTTGACTTATGTGCTCCTCGAATGCTGCCTGACATGACATACTAACTCCAGTTTGGTAATTTTCTGATGGTACTAAGATTTTTATCTAAACTCCATTCTTTTTAAGACATGAAACTATCAATGTCAACCTGTTGAACAAGCCCGACTGGTTCTTCGAGAAGAATCCCCTTGGTATGGTGCCAATCTTGGAGACCTGCAAGAATGAGCTGGTCTATGATTCTCCAATCACCTGCGAGTTTCTAGATGATACGTACCCTGCCAAACGGCTTCTGCCCACAGATCCCTATGAGAAGGCCAAGCAGAAGATGCTGCTGGAACAGTTCAGTAAGGTGAACAGGGAGTATATGTTTTTATTGGATTGAGTGTGACAAGCTTAGTTTCTGGTCATGGACACAGCAGAGCGCATATAAAGGCATCAATGGCCTTCAGCCAGCTCTTAGAATCATACAGGTCAAATGCAGGCCAATTGACCCAATATTCCTGTGCCAGCTTTTCAAAAGACGTCTTTTCAATTAGGCCTACTCCCTTACTCTATTGCTGATTACTGATCATTAGTCTGTTATAAACTAGTTAATAGGGATTTATTCCTGTGATTAATCAGGAAGTTAATAATATTGCATCATGTGACTATCAGGAAAGCAAACAGGGAATTCAGTGAACCATGGAGTTCTCCAATGTAGGATTCCTCTGGCTTCTGATGTTGGTTTCATCCCCATTTATTGCTTCAAAACTGGTCTAAACTCATTTTCTGGCCACTGATTACAAAATCCCCACTCTGGACTTTTTCTCCTTACAAGACATTTTGTCAGAATTGACAGAGGCAGGTGCAGAATTCCTCAAGGAGAGGGAAGGAGAAGAGCAGACAATGGTGGCAGTTCCAAGTGCTGGGTATTGATCTTAAAATCAGGTGAATATTTAATAACTGGAGGTGGTTTTATTTTAAATAGTGCTGGGTAATTTAGAAAGTCCACTGGGAAACAAACTGGTTTCAAACAGGAACAGAAGACTATTCCTGTTCTGCTACCTATCAGTGAAATGAGAGCTGATTGTTACATTAATTCCATTTACCTGCTTTGGCTTCTTTCCTCCATTTCTCATATTCTTCAATGCCCTTGGGGGATAATTCCACATTTCCACTGCACATGACATTGCCATAAATGGCTCTGGTCACAGTGCAATGTCTATCCAGCTCCTTCCTCCAGCTGGGCCTTCAGTTGTTCTTTGCTGAATTGGCACACAATATTTTCTTTAGATAGATCCCACGGTTTTCACCTTCAGCATACCTTTTTAGTTAGTGTTCCAACAACACAAGAAAGAAAAACAGGATGAGACTGCACAGACCATTGACAGTCCTCTGCCATTCTGTAAGATTATGGCTGATCTTGAGCTTCCCACCCACTCCTGTGATCCCTGTGGAGAACAAAACTCTGTCTTTCTCAGCCTTAAATGTATTCATCAATAGAGTATCCTCTGAGGAGACAATTCCAAAGATTCACAATTCACCAAGTGAAAAATGTCACAGCCTTAAATGATTAGCCCCATATCATGCAAATGTGTCTCTGCATTCTAGACTCCTCAGCCAGGAGAAACAGCTTCTCAGTATATACGCTGTCAAGCATGTTCAAGATCTTTGACATTGCAATTGCCTCTCATTCTCTAAAACCCCAGGAAATATCGACCCAATTTACTTAGTCTCTCAACAAAGGGCAGCTCCCTCATCCCAGGTACCAATTTAGTGAATCTTCACTGTATCACCTCCAATGCAAGTATACCTTCCTTAAATACAGAGACAAAAGTCTTGAACAATTGTAGCAAGTCTTCTTTATTCCTGTACTCCACTCGCCTTGCTGTAAACATCAACATGCCGTTGCCTTCCTATCTGCTTGTAGGTACCTGCTACTAACATTCTATGCATCTTGCACGAGCACTCCCAAGTCTTTAAGCATAAAAATTTACAAGTTACAGAAAAATATAGAATCATTACAGCACAGAGTAAACCATTCAGCCCATCATGACTGTGCCAGCTCTTCGATTAAGTATTTTATTCCAGTGCCATTCCCCTACTCTCTCCATAATCCTGCATATTGTTCCCTTTCATATATCAGTCTAACTCTCTTTTCAATGCTTTTCCTGAACCTGCCTTCACCGAATGCATAAACAGTGCATTCCAAACCCTAACCACTCACTGCCTTGTTATAATCCCAGCAGGCGATAATCCTGCTCAAGTCAAATCTCAGAATGAAACGAGACTTGATAGATCACAAGTTTTATTTTGACAGTTGGTTACTGTAATGTTAGTCACTCAACATATTCACATGAGTTTGCCAATGTTCTCTTAATACAAGAATACAAAAGGAAAACAAAATTAATAACCTTATATTTTTGTGTATACGTAAGTCAATATGAATAGTTTTCACATAAGCAACTTGGACAAAAATGTTGACCTTTTTCCCAGCAATATCCTTTACCAGATAACTTAATCCCAGATAAATTCCATTTCTATCTTAATTCTTTAACTTCTTACATAACCAACTCTTTCAGTTTTCCTTATTGTACTGTTGAAACAGTTTTAAGACTTCTTTTCAGTTCTGACGACCTACATCTCATTTCAGTCCTGACAGCATGAACACTTCCACGCAAACTCTCACAACATGGAGACGTCAGAAAATTAAACCATTCTGCCAGGATGAAATTGAAACTTGATTCTTCAGAACTGAACTCAAACTAAACTAGCAGTGTCCCTGACCATTTATTTTTCTGTATCTCATCAAATCAACAGTGTAGTCATTTCATCAATTAACCCCACCAGTATTCAGATAGTTACATGATTTTTGGAAAATGACTGTAGGTCACTTCTCCAAATGACTTTCTTACTTCTTTTAAACAAAAAACCCTCATAGAGTGGAAACCAAAGTTTATTTTCCTTCAATGTTTAAAAAATCCAAATTTCCAAATGATTGTATTTTATACAACTTTATCATTGCAAGAAAAAGGTTTTCATTTTTATTGTTTAATGTTTAGAGTATATTTCATTTTTAAAAATTATTTCTCATGTCTCTATAATTTCCAATCTTATGTCCTTCAATAACCTTGGATACAGCTCAGCTTTTCCTATACCTTGTCAACTTTAGGTACACATAGCCTATTGAATACCTACTTGTTTCCACTTTTATACTCTGCGAGTGACTGAATTTCCTCCTCTTTCACCATAACCTAGTTCCCAGCAGACAATTTGCTATTAGATTGCTAATTAACGCTGCATCATTATACAATAATACATCTCTACTCAATGTCCCTTTCCTATTTGTCAGCTGTATGTCTCAATGTTTCTCTGACATCCCTGTCTCATTCTCCCTGAAAGTGATGGATGGAAGGAAGATTTTGAATTTATCCAAACTCTTTTATGACCCCAAGAGGCAACCATTCAGTTCTGTAGAAGTGTCACTGGACGCAAAACGTTATCTCTGCCTTATCTCCACGGATGCTGCCAGCTCTGCTGAGTTTCTCCAGCAATTTCTGCTTTTGTTTCCAGCAATGATTAAGGGACAAAAATCGTCAGAAAACTGAGAGGAAAATGCCCTCTTCAACAAAGTGCCACAGGTTCTTCTAGCATTCCTTCAGAATTGCACCAAGCTTTCAGCCTGGACTTTGTGCTCAAATCTCTGGAAGAGACTCTAACACATGAGCTTCTGTCTCAAAATGAGGTGCAATTCACTGAGTCACAGCTGACATCTTACATTTGTAGACGAGTGTAAAATCTGCTTATGCTGTCAACACAGCCACACACAATTTGTGAAACATTGTATTTTAGCAGTGCTAGTGAGTGATTGTGTATCAGTGTCTGAACCTGGATGCTAAGTGATTTCTCTATACTGCTGGCTTTTCTGTGACCAGGTGATGGGTTACATGTACAGGATTCCAGTTGAAAGGAGAAAATCCATGGACACTTCCAAAATGGAAGAGGAACTTAAAGTTCAACTCAGCAATTTCGACCAGGTAAGGCAGGAATTGGTGAAACCAGGAAGCAAAAATGGAAATACTCTGGATTATGGTAGTGTTGGAATGTGACATAGAACGCTGGGTCTTTGAGTATTAACCTAGGATCTTTAATGTTCCCCTGACCACAGCAAACAAACCACGGTTCCTTGCTTGATGGTTCTTCTAACAAACTGCTGAGGTTGAAGATAACACAAAACACCTCACTTTAAGTGTGACGTACTGAATAGAAATAGAGATGACAAAACAGACTTATGTTTGTATACTCCCTTCAATAACCTTAGGACATCCCATAGCCAGTGAAGTCCTCTTGAAGTGGTTAAGCAGCATACAAGTCAGCATCAATATGTGCATAGCAAGATCCCACTAACAGCATTGTGATAAAGCCTGGATTATCTTTTTTTGATGTTAATTGACAATTAAATATTGGCATAAAGGGTGGTGTTGTGGCAATGTCACTAGACTAGTAATTTAGAACAACTGACTAATGGGCTGAGGACATCGGTTCAAATCATTACCTTGGCAGGTGGTAAAGTTTGATTTCAATAAAAATCTGGAATTAAAATGCTAGTCTAATGGCCACCATGTAACAACTGTTGATTGCTGTAACGACCCATCTGGTTCATCAAAGTTCATTAGGGAAGGAAACTTGCAGACCTACACCAATGTGGTTGACCCTTAGTCCACTCAGTTTAAGGAAAATTAGGGTCGACCAATAAATACTAGCCCACATCTTATGGATAAATTTAAAAAATGCAGTGAATAAAAATTCACATCCCATTTCGATTTTCCACATCTGTGTAGTTCTGGAAATGCACTTTCACCTACACTGTCCTGACTGCTGTTTTTTGCAGAAATTGGCTGATTCGAAGACTCGTTTCTTTGGTGGTGACTCTGTGACAATGATCGACTACTGGATTTGGCCCTGGTTTGAGCGCATGGAAGCCCTTGGATTCAACAAGTGAGTTTGAAAGATTAAAATGGCGTGTGAGTGGCTAACAGCACAGCTCAGATACTGATCTTCCACTGCTGCAGTGTGGGTCAAATTCAACCCAAACTGATAGAATTAACCTTCCTCTTCTCAGGGGTCCTTTGAATGATGTAGTGTGAAATTTAGGCACAAAGATCTTTCTTTCATTCACTGGCATTAGATCTTTATAAATATGAAAGGAAATCAATGTTAAGCTAGAAAAACAGAGTATTTTCGTGGAATTAAGCCTGTAGTTTGCAACTGGTTGAGGACATTTTTTCATAGAATGCCTACAGTGTGGAAACTGGCCATTTGGCCCGACAAATCACGCCGACTCGCCAAAGAGCATCTGACCCAGTCTCACCCCGCCTACCCTAAGCCTGTAACCTTGCATTTCCTGTTGTTAATCCACCTAACCTACACATCCCTGGACTCTATGAGCAATTTAGCATGGCCAATCCATGTAACCTGCACATCTTTGAACTGTAGGAAGAAACCAGAGCACCCAGACGAAACCCACACAGACACACGGAGAACATTCAAACTCCACACAGACAGACACCCATGGCTGGGATTGAACCCGGTCCCTGGTGCTGTGAGGCAGCAGTGCTAGCCACTGAGACACCATGCCCAGTTTTGACTGACTCGTCCTCTCTTCATGAGTCCTCCTTCTGACAAAGACATCCTTTCCTCCAAACAGCATCTGCTGCTGCTATGCTTTGTGATCTTCTTCAGCATCGCTACCTGCTGCTGAAGTTTGCACTACAGTGAAATGTGTTTGGAAAGTCACAAACGGGTTTTAAGTGGGTTTGGACACAGAGTATGAAGCTGCCCCAATTTTTGACACTAACTTCACAGCCTTCCTTTTAGATATCAATGGTTGCTGCTGTCATGGAGCATTGTTCAGAGCAATGTATCTAACCCCATGCTGTATTTGGTGCAAGAAGGATAGAGGATGAGGGAGGAGGTCAACAACAGACGGAAGCGTAGAAGCAGGAAGGGGATGAAGGAAGCCTCTCCCTTGAAGGTCGAGCCAAAAATGAATTTCAAGGTTTGCTGATACTCCAATCTCAGTCGCACCAAGATGCTCAGAACCCGTTGGTCCCACCCCAGCTATTGCCGATCTTTTGGGCTGGAAGCTACAGACCTCAGTGTTCTAATTTCAAAGAATTCCTCAATAAGGCAAGAGCAGTAAAAAAAAACTCGAACCAAAATATTGGACCTACAGAATCCCAACAGCAGAGTCCAGTGAATGAGGCATGACTATGCATATTGTCACTGCACAAATTTAACAAGCTTTTATCTAACTCATTTGCTTCATTTGCAAGGCAAACTGAGATCTGGCTGAGTCTAACAGAGAATAAGTAATGTCACCACTCATAAATTCAATGCTTTAAATGCCCTTTGATTATAAAGGTGCTTCAATAACAGGAATGTACAGCCCTGACAGAGTCCACTTCCCCAATGTATTGTGGGAATAGGACACAATGACTGACTGTCACATCCATTTAGGGTTCTATCACTTTGTCTTTAACATGATTTGATTCCCAACCTTTGCTTAAAGGTACCTACGGCAGGTACTGTAATTCATTTCATTTACAGGTAGTGAAGAGGAACCTGTTGTGATAGGAATGAGGTCAGCCAGGTGGACCTTATAGAATATGAGTTCCCTGATTGGGGCTGTTAACCTGGTCCAATCAGGGATCCCTGGGTGAGAGATATAAACAGGAGTGTCTGGAATGCTGCTCACTCTAGGAGCTGGCTCTGTGCCAGCTGGGAGAGAGTCATGTACTATGCCCGTGTAAATAAAGGGTAACTTGATGATGGGATACCGGCCTTCGTGGAGTTATTTCAGAACCAATACCTGCTAGAAACAGAGATCAATTAATATCGACTGCTGTAACTGGTTCACACCCTTCCATCTACCAGAGGGGAATGGTACCTGGGGGTCCAAGGAAATCAGCTGCTGCATTTCTTTTGATGGTGGGACAAGTGATTCTAAAAAGGCAAAGTCAAATACCACACATGAAGTTGTCCGTTGATATTGATGTGAGATGATCTCTCTGGCATCTTGTTGGCAGGGCTGCCCTCTGCTTTGGAGTTTCTGAAACCATGTCAATCAGATGGTGAGTTCCTGCCCACTGCTGGTATTGCCAATTTCGTCCATCACCAGCTAGCTTCACCCAAGCCAATGAAACACTCCTTGCTTGCTGAATGCTAACCTCTCTGGAATGTTTGCACTCGAAACGGCTTCATCACTAGAGACTGTGCCCTTTCTTGTAAAGTCGAGGCTGTCTTCTTGCAATTAGTGAGAAATTAGTAATAGCTGCTATTGGGGTTTGAGTTGCAGGGACAAAGGGTCTGGATTGAGAGGTCTAAGATGAGCAACCAAAAACACAAAACTAAATGTAGGCAATTTGATCCACAAGGCGAGAGAAGCACCTTCAGAGAGAGACAATTAGAAGGTTGTGAGATATACTCCCAGAGTTAGAATTTGAGGCAGAAATTTTGCAAACATTGCAGATTAGATCAATCAAAACAAATTGGCATAAATGATTATGGCAGCAAGGAGATGCAAACTGAACTATTTATTCATGTGTGGAGTAAATGCTATCATGGACTGGTTGGGCTGAATGGCCTCTAACTCTTATATGTTCTATGCTTAGCTCCAGCTCTCTGGTTAGTTGTGGTTCTGAGGGTAGGTCTTGCTCCTGCTGAGGGAACAGTCTGGGGTATATAACAAAGGGAGAGAGGCTCTGTTCAGGTGCGGGTTAACAGTTCTCGTCTCTCACTGAATCTCTCTTCCTGTTTCTGCAGGCTCCTGGAACAGATGCCAACACTCAAGCACTGGATGCAACTCATGCAGCAAGATCCTGCAACCAAGGCCACTGGCTATAGCACTGATATCTACAGAGAATTCTACGAGATGTACTTGCAGGGTAACCCTGAGGCCTGTGACTATCATCTCTGAGAAAAGTCACCCCTAATTAGACTCAGCAGAGCACACAAGCATCTGCTCCCTACTTTAGACAGCACACGGCAGGACATCAACGGTTTGATATAAACTGATTCAGGATTCACACCAAATGTTCTCCCAGCTCCCGATTCAATCCAACTTTGCATTACTCCTGGAGATCAGGAAAATTAAACTTGCAAAAGCTGGAAGCCAGAAATAGGACTGAGAGTGCAGGGCCAGCAGGAGTTCGATGGTAATTAAACACAGGCTGAATGGTTGTCACCCATTCTCTGACCTTTGTTCCCAATGTTAACATACCCACTCTCTAACAGACAGCGTGCACTGGCGTTATTTTTAGATTGTCCTCTCATTGCCTCTGGGGAAATGAGTCTACCCGACCAAAACTGGCTGCTGAATTCATAAACTCTGGTTTATTTTGGCTGCCTGCCTTTTACTGAGCAGCATCTGATTGGAGATATTCAGTAAACTGACCTCTCCCCTTGGGATATTTTAAAAAGAATATTTTCCTGTTTTTGTTTCAGTGTGACAATATTCTTCTGCCTGTTCCGCTGCTCTGAGCAGTCTGGATAGAAATTTGTCTTCGTCACATTTTTATGGTCTTCCCAACCACCCCCTTCCTAAATGATCATGAATCCCCAGGAACTTGACCTGGTGTCAAGACACAAATATTCAGGGTTCCTTTTGTATCCTAGAGCCATGCTCCTTTCTCCAAAACGTTCACAACTTTGCTAAACCGTGGAAGTCCCGTGCAGTGCTGGATATATCAATCTAGCCACACACATTCTTGCTGAGATGTTTCTGTTCCTATTTTGGACTGTCTAACTTCCTGTTTCATCCCCTTTTGATTTCAACCCCACCATCATACCATTGGCATTGTCACCATTCCCTATCTGAAGGCAGATTCCCGATTACCCACTCCCCATCCATACCGCCCAGGCTGCGGAAGAGCACAGTGTGATCCTGGTGAAGCTTAATGCCCCAATGTCACTGCTGCCAATGTCTTGATGAAAATTGTAGACAGAATAAAAGATGCCGTAAAGAGATTTCTGCTGCAATCCTTTTCTTGGGGGGTGCGTGGAGTTCCCTGATGAAGTTATGGACTGGGAACAAGTCCAGCCAGAGGACGGTTTATAACCCAGTACTCTCCGATCGGTCAGCACCACTGAGATCCTTGTGCTTCAGTTTAGGGTGGGCTGGTTTACTCCACATGGGCCAAGCATGTGGCAGATAGGTGCAGTGGGGTGGTAGGGGGTGAATTTACTGAGTCATTTGGATTTGGGAAAGCTCCTGGTTGTAACAGGCACAGGCTAGAGCTGGGCAACAGACAATCATTGACATGGGAGTTCCACTAGAGGGCATTCTGGGGGCTCGTTACTCCACGAGGCTGAGAGTTCTCTTAAGATAGGCTGATGAAAGCCTCCTCTACCACCATCAGAACCCCTAACGATGGTCAAAGAAGGGAGACCTGTGACCTGATAGCCTTCAGGCCCTGGTTGTCTGGCCTCACCACTGGAAACAGTCTCTGAGGTGAGATATTGTCAGGCCTGGAATCTGTACCCTCAGGAGGGGCTGAACATTGACAGCAATCCCTAAAAATCGTGAGGTAATGTTTTGTAACAGAACTAAGGGCACTCTGGGCTGAACAATGCACTGGTACAAACAGCCCAGTCAGTGATCCACTTGTAACAAGCACAGCCTCATTTCCCATTGGCTGAAGGGAAGCTTCAAGTAGTCAAACTGCCTCAAAAAAATGAGACTGGATTACTGACTCAATGTTTAAAAATGCAACAAGTATCTCTACAGAACATTTCACAGTGTGGGGCTGTCTCAATGTAGTTCATAGCCAAAAAAAGGCATTTGAACCGTGGTTCTTTGTTTTATTTAAACATATCTTGTTTCTATTGTAATCTGGAACCACAGCAGCAAAAAGGCACAGCAAGATTCCCTCAGAGTGCAACATCTTAATGACTGGATAATTTTTTTTGTAGCGGCAGCTGTGACACCGGAGAGAAACACTCCACTTTCTTAAAATTTTGATGTGAGGAGATTTTACACTCACCTGAGACAGCAACTGACCCTCCGACAGTGCGGCTCTCCCTCAGTACTGACTTTCTGGCAGCGCCGCAGTCCCTTAGAACTGAACTTCTGATACTATGGAGCTCCATCCCTCCTGACCCTCTAACAACGTTGCCCTCAGTCAGCACTGACCCTCTGACAGTGCAGCTCTGCCTCGGTACTGACCCTCCGACAGTGCGTTACTCCTTCAGTACTGACCCTCCGACAGTGCGGCGCTCCCTCAGTACTGACCCTCCGACAGTGCAGCGCCCCCTCATTCCTGACCCTCTGACAGTGCGACACTCCCTCAGTACTGACCCTCTGACAGTGCGGCACCGATTTCACAATCTAAATTAGTGCCTGAATATCTGATTGGTTGACAGGTCAGGACATCAACAGAATGACCGATGGGATCCATATTTGTAAGGCTGCTCCAACTTTGATCCAGTCAGTCTTTGTTTTAATGTGCAACTAGTATTATAAATTGAAGCTGCTCAGCAGTGATATTTATTCTTATCTGTTAAGCAACAAATATTTATAACAAAATAGACTCTAACAAATACAACAGTGGTTGCAGGCAACTGGTTCTGAGCTGCCAGCATTAGTGAGTTTGCCAGCTGTGCCAGTTCAGCATGGAGGTGTTTAGGCTCTGAAAGCGCGGATGGATTGTCCCTACCCAGAGTCCAGAAGGTCAGGGTTCACATCCCCTCTTGTCCTGGAGGTGTATTATAACAGGTCCGAACAAGCTGATTAAATAAAATTACAGGAGCCAGTCTCACAGTCTCTTCACTCAAGAATCCTTCCCTCTCAGTAAAAGGTATGCCTGTCTCTCTCTCTCACTCTTTCTCAGGAGTGGTCTGCATTCTATCCCCATCCTCCCTGAGGTGAAGGATGATTGGTCCCTCCTGCATTTGCCTTCCCTGCTCAATTTGGCCTGAAGCTGCCCCTTTTGTTGCGTAGGAGAGTGATCTCCCCTCTCCCAGATCTCTCGGGTTAGCTGGGCTCTGCTGCTGTGCTGTGTCTTGCTCTGATTCGTTTTGGCTGGGATTTTCCAGACTGTATTCCTGAACCAGGACCGCCGTGTTCCTCAGCATCTCAGTCCAGGTCCAGCGTGCCTTCCGATAGCAGGCACGGTGCGTGACAAACCCACGGAACAGGTTGAGGGGCTCGGCAGAGCGGAAGGTGTCTGGGATGTCAAAGTCAGGGAGGACGGCTCTGTTACCAATAATGAAATGGTTCAGGCGTTTCTCCAGCAGTGCCTTGTCCAAGTACCGTAACAGGTCCCTGAGCCGGGGCTGGAGGCAGGAGTGGTGCCATGCTTCTGGGGCTTGGCTGATCATCAGGTGCAGGAGTGCAGTCTTGAAGTGGTACTGGCTGAGACCACTGGCCCCAGTCAGATTGCACTGTTTCTCGTGGAGAAATGAGACGATTTGCAGACACATCAGGTGGCAAGAACTTTCTGGAAGCTTCTTCGCCATCTTCTTGAGAAAACGTTTCTCGTAGACAGCAAACGTAAAGGGCCAGGCTGTGTCATTGGAATGGGCAGTGCCAAGAAGGGGCACGTCACTGCCCAGCAGGGGCATAGAGTAAACATCAGAGTTTTCAAATTCCACCACAGGGAGCAGGGTGAAATGCACAGTTTTCCCTGAGCGAAATCTTATCCTCAGTGCTCCTGGCCTCTCCAGATCTCGGAAGGAAAGCTCAAAGTCGTACTTGTGTGAGATCTTAGCCCAGGCTTTGGTCAGGGCCCTCTGGAACCATTGGGTGACCTGAATCTTGCCCAAATAGGGAGCAGTGGCAGACCACAGCAGTTGGTCTTTTTGTCCAGAGCCTGCCAGTCTGGTCTCCAGAGCATTCTCACTATGCACCAGGCACAGCATGTCCTCCACCAGCTGGGTCCGGCCACAGACACAGCTGGTTGGGTCCTCTTCAGGATTAATTACACGGACCATCCCAGTGCCAAGCTCCCCAGAGACACCTCCCCCTGAAGCCATCCCTAGCCCTCCCCCAAAGCGTGTCACTTCTACTCGGAATTGGTAAGGCTCTGGGGGAGTGAAGGGTACAATCAAGTCACACACCAAGGGCCTTCTGACCCTCCAGTTCTCATATAAGCTCCCGATGCCAATGCACTCCTCCACTTCCATGTCCAGGTCCCGGTTGCAGACACTTCTCAGGGCCTCCAGCAAATCGTCCGTGCACCCTTCCACCAGCTCCTTGATCCTGGACAACTCAGCACCTGGC
Source organism: Ginglymostoma cirratum (assembly GCA_024137785.1). NCBI lineage: Eukaryota > Metazoa > Chordata > Chondrichthyes > Orectolobiformes > Ginglymostomatidae > Ginglymostoma > Ginglymostoma cirratum. The sequence goes on along the minus strand of JAHRHZ010000140.1, from coordinate 13,749,237 downwards.
ACACGGACACACTTGTCATAGAAGCGGACCAGTGCCCGATGGTCTGGGAGGGCTGCGCACCACCACGACTCCCCGATGGCACCAGAGTCTTCGTCCTCGTCCATCACCTCCTGCAGACACCGCGGTTCCGTGTCCTGTCTCCAGATCTCCAACAAAAGGAACGCAGCCACAGACAGAGCACTCCACAGGTTCCAGCTGTACTCCTGCCCCTTCCCTGGCTCCCCGCTAGACTCCAATCCCAATTCCCCGGGAGATGACTCTGCCAATTCCCTCTCCAGCCTCTGCTTTTCAGCTTGAAGATGTTCCTCACGCTCCTTCATTCGCCTCTGGGTCTCCAGCTCCCGCTGCTGCTCTCCGTTCCATCTGGCCTCCTGGAAGGTGAATGGCTGATTGATCACAGTGACCGCCATGACCAGGCACACGGCTAAGATCCCAACCGTCATGGCCACCCAACACTGCATTGGAGACAAAAGAAAGAACACCATGAGAATCCACTGGGAAAAGCAAGAGTCATGGAAACATGGAAAAGGAACATCCTAAACAGAGGACTAAACAAGGGACTAAACAGAGGGGCAAACACAGGACCAAGCACAGAACAGACACAGGACCAAATACAAGATCAAACACGGAACTACACACAGGGAAAAACTCTGGACCAGATACATGGAAAGACAGGACCAAAAAGAGACCATGCATTTATTTACAATACCTCTGCATTCTGGAATATTATTGCACTGAGGAAGACCATTCAGCCCGTTGTGTCTACGGTATCTCTTTGAAACAAAACTGTCTAATTTATACCACATCATCCTCACCTCCACTCCCCTGCCCTCCCGCCATAGCCCTAAATTGTTTTCCCATCAACCATTTTCAATTCTATGGGTGATGAATTTGAATGCTGAGGGCGACAATGTGTTGCTATAGCAGACTGAGGACACAGGGAGGAGGGAGAGTGGATTCGATGGGTGATCACAGGGGGAATGGATGTGGGGCTGAGGATTGATGGACGAAACTTCCATTGAGCATTAGGATGACTAGAGAGAGGGAGAGAGATGTCAGTGAGATAGCAGGCGACAGATTATTTTGACATCCCACAGTACCTGCAGCAAACCCATTGAGCCAAGGGGAACGTTTAGACCCTCTCTGCTCTGATTCCGAATATACATGTATGAATCAGTAGCAAGAGTAGGCCATTCAGCCCCTATAACCTGCTTAGCCATTCAATAAGATCATAAATGATGTGATTGTGGCCTCAATTCCACATTCCCACCTGCCCCCGATAACCTTTGACTCCCTCAAGAATTAGTCAAGAATTTATCACCCTTTGCCATAAAGATGTTCAATAATCCTACCTCCACCACTCTCTGACTCTCAATGTTCTGAGGGAAACAAAATTCTTCCTCATCGCTCTCTAAAAGGGAGGCCTCTTATTTTTAAACTGTGTCCCCCTAGTTATAGTCTCTCTCACAGGAAGATACAATGTCCTAGCATCAACCTGGCCAGATCCCCTCACGGTGTTAAATGATACAATAAGATCAACTCTCATACTTCTAAGTTCCAAATACAAAAGGCCCAGCATGTCCGACATTTCCTGATAAAAGAACCCTACCTCTCACAGTTCTTCTGTGAGCTATCATCCCTTCTTAATTAAGGTCACCAAAACTGTACACAATACTCCAGATATCTCACCAATGCCCTGTATTAGCTCAGTTGGCTAAATGGCTAGTTTGCAATGCAGAATGATGCCAACAGCTTGGATACAATGTCCACAACTGGCTGAGATTACCATGAAGGACTCTCCTTCTCAACCTTTCCCCTAACCTCAGGCATGGTGACCCTCAAGTCAAACCACATCAATTGTCTCTCTCTCTCTCTGAAATGAGAGAGCAGCTTGAAGGTCTAGAAGGACCAGAATTAGGCCATTCAGCCCATTGAGTCTGCTCCACCATTTTATTATAGCTGATATGTTTCTTTTCTCTTTTTTTCCTATTCATTTTGTGGGATGTGGGCATTGCTGGCTGGCCAGCACTTCTTGCCCATCCTTAGTTGCCCTTGAGAAGGTGGTGGGGAGCTGCCTTCTTGAACTGCTGCAGGCCTCCTGCTGTGGGTTGACCCACAATGCTATTAGGGAGGGAATTCCAGGATTTTGATCCAGCGACAGTGAAGGAACGGCTAGATATTTCCAAGTCAAGATGGTGAGTGACTTGGAAAGGAACTTGGAGGTGGTGGTGTTCCTATAAATCTGCTGCCCTTGTCCTTCTAGACAGAAATGGTTGTGGGTTTGGAAGGTGCTGTCTGAGGATCTTTGGTGAATTTCTGTAGTGCATCTTGTAGATAGTACACACTGCTGCTACTGAGCGTTGGTGGTGGAGGGAGTGGATGCTTGTGGATGTAGTGCCAATCAAGTGGGTTGCTTTGTCCTGGATGGTGTCAAGCTTCTTGGGTGTTGTTGGGACTGCACTCATCCAGGTAAGGGGAGGATATTCCATCACATTCCTGACTTGCGCCTTGTGGATGGTGGACAGGCTTTGAGGAGTCAGGAGATGAGTTACTTGCCCAGTATTCCCAGCTCTGGCCTGCTCTTGTAGCCGCTCTGTTAATGTAGTGAGTGCAGTTGAGTTTCTGGTCAATGGTAATCCCCAGGATGTTGATAGTGGGGGATTCAGTGATGGTAAGACCATTAAATGTCAAGGGGCGGTGGTTAGATCGTCTCTTATTCTCCTGCCTTCTTCCCATAAGTCTTGATTCCCTAACTAATCTAGAATGTATCTATCTCTGTCTTAAATACACTCAATGACTTGACCTCCACAGTCCTCAGCGCCAATGAGTTCCACAAATTAACCAGGCCCTAGCTGAAGAAATTCCTCCTTATCTCAGTTCCAAAGGATCATGCCTTCACTTTGAAGCTGTCCCCTTGGGTCCTAGTCTCTCCTACTACTGGAACCATCTTCTCCATGTCCACTGTATCCAGGCCTCTCAGTATTCTGTAAGTTTCAATCAGATCCTCTTCTATCTGTCTAATCCATCAAATACAGACTCCGAATCCTCAACCACTCCTTATATAACCAGCCCTTTGTCCCCTGGTTCATTCCTGTCAACCTCTGCTGGACCCCATCCAACGTCAGCACATTCTTACTTAGATATGGGGCCAAAACCGCTCACAATATTCTAAATGTCATCTGACAAGAGCCTTATACAGCCTCAGCAATACATCTCTGCTCTTGTAGTCTCGCCCTCCTGAAATGAATGCTAACATTGCCTTTGCCATCTTAATTGCCAACTGAACCTAAATGTTAACTTTAAGAGAATCCTGAACTAGGACCCCCAAGTTCCTTTGTGCTTCAGATTTCTGAAGCCTTTCCCAGTTTAAGAAGTCGTCTTTGCCTCTATTCTTCCTACCAAAGTGCATAACCTCACACTTCCCCACAGTCCTAGCCTGTCTGCAGCCTCACCACTTCAACATCGCCTGTCCCTTCACCTATCTTTGTCTTATCTACAAACATAGCAACAATGCCCTCAGTTCCTTCATCCAAATCATTAACGTATAACGTAAATTATAATGGTCCCAACATGGACCCCTGCAGAACTGCACTAGTCACTGACTGCCATCCTGAAAATGACCCTTTTATCCCCACTCTCTGCCTTCTGCCAATAAACCAATTCTCTATATATGCCAATATCTTGCTCCTAACACCATGGCAACTCTGGCAACTTTACCTTTACATAAAGCTGTAGCAAAACATTCCTACTTTTATATTCCATTCCCCTTACAATAAACAATAACATTCCATTCATTTTCTTAATTACTTGCTGTACCTGCATAATACCCAACAGTAAATTGTATACCAGGATACCCAAGTCTCTCTAAAGCTCAGAATTCTGTGACCTCTTTCCATTTATATGAATAAGAGCACAAGAAATTCTCCTAACCGCATTCGACCATTGAGAATTAGTTTCAATGAAATAGAATTTTTGATGGTGCTCAGGATGATGAAGCAGACCCTAAAGCTCAGACACGGTGTTCCACTAACAGTTCTCCATGTGATGAAACATAGCAACTGGGAGTGCAAAGAAAGTGATAATCCATCTATTTCACCTTTTCATATCCTGTTGGCAGGATTGTAGTTTAACTCTATGTAACATGTTGATAAAGTGCATTTCATAACATCCAATTGTCAAACGTTTCTGGAAGTACAGTCACTGTCATAGCATAGGAGTCACAGCAGGCGAATACAGGCATGACAGTGCAGCGCTCCCTCAAGACTGGCCCTTTTGACAGTGCAGCACTCCCTCAGGACTGGCCCTTTTGACAGTGCAGCGCTCCCTCAGGACTGGCCCTTTTGACAGTGCAGTGCTCCCTCAGTAACGACCCTCCGACAGTGTCACAATCAGGAGGTACCCCTTGGAACTGGATTAATTAAAGTAGCAGCATTTTAGTTTCGGCTGCTGCTAATAATAACACTGGGTTTTTCAATTCTTTTCTGGTGGTTTTGCTCTGATCTCAGTGGCAGGGGTTCTTTGAAAGGAAGTTTTCTTTTTTCTTGTCCAGAGGTCACGACAAAACATATGACTGCACTGATGCCTCCGGTGATGAGGTTACTCTCAGAGTTGGCAGGGGGTCAGAAAGAGAGGAGGGCTTTTTGACCAGGGTGGGATCTTTGGTCTGGAAGCTCGCTCCCTCCTCTGGTATTTCATCTCCACACCATTCCCAACTTAGGTCTGATCATGTGTCTGTCATCTCTCTCCTTGAAATCAACACCTTGGGTTGCAATGTGGCTTCCTCTGAAGTCACTCTGCTACTATACTTAACATTGATGGTGATAATAGATCTGGAGATACCTCACAGGAAGAGCTCCAAACACAGTGTGATGCCAAGTATTGTAAAAACTGTTTCGACTGGTGACTAAAAGCTTAACAAAATTGATTGGTTTGAAGTTGAACTGGATTAGCCACATAAGTACAATGGTTACAAGCACAGTTCAGAGGCTGGGAATTTTACAGTGAGTAACTCGCCTCCTGATTCCCCAAAACCAGTCCACCATCAACAATGCACAGGTCAGATGGGAGAAGGAATACTCCCCACTTGGGTGGGTAAGTGCAGTTTCAGCAACATTCAAGAAGCTCAAAACCATCCAGGACAAAGCAGGTTCTTGGCTGTCCCCCACCGTCCCCCACCTTCCCCCAACACCCCCCAAAAAAAAAACCTTCAATTTTATCCCTTCAATAATAGCAAACAGCAGCAGCATTCTATACCGTCTACAAGATGCAACGCAGCAACTCTCTCAGGTTCGGCTGCACTTTCCAAACCTGCAATCTCTACCATCTAGAAGGGTAAGGCCAGAAGACACATGGGAACACCAACACATCAAGCCAACTACCATCCTGACTTGGAAATATATTGCTGCTCATTCAGTGTCACTAGGTCAAAATCCTAGAACTTCCTTCCTAAGCGCATTTTGGGAACTGCAGTGGTTTGTGAAAGCAGCTCAGCACCACCTTCTCAAGGGCAATTAGGGATGAGCAATAAACACTGGCCCAGCAAGCGACACCCACAGCTTATATGTGAATAAAAAGTTCCTAAAGCTTTCTCACACTAGGGGCTTTCCTCACCGCATGTCTGGTTCTGACTCGTGGGAAGAGATTGATCACTGCAACTGGTGAATAACTTCATTATCAGTGTCTCCTGTAATAGCAGAAGGTAAATGAGAAGGTGTCCCATCTAACCATTACTGTCTTCCCATCTGAGAGCAGCCCTACAGAGAATGCATAGAATGCCTGGACTGCTCAGGATAATTGTTTCTCTGCACTACAGAAAGGACAATCACTGTTGACTTGATCACAGTGACAGAACGCTCCCAGAGGCATCATTACGCACGTCAGTGCTTTAGATCTCTCCATGTAACATCCCCTAGTAATGCCTTAGTGATCAAAGGCTCCATTTTGATATATGTTGGCCCATGTTTATGTTTGATAAAGTGATTTACCATTGCCTTCAGCTGGATGGTAACTCTCCAACTCTTGATGTCTGCAATTAGGCAGATTGAAAAAATTAATAGTCAATATGCTTGACCACGTTATGAACACACCTTCCTCGACTATCAAATCGTAGAGTGGGACCCGAACCCAGACATTCTGGCTCAAAGGTATGGACACTACCCACTGCATCACAAGACCTCACATCTTAGATACAAAAGCACAAAGCTGGAGGAGATCTGTGTGGGCAGTGGGGCAGACACACACTTTCCACCCCAGGATCTGCATTCACAGCAAGTACAGAAAGGACAATTCCTTTCACAAGAGGAAACGCGTCTCTGTCCTGCAGCTGAACTGCTGCAGGCCCCAAAGAAACAAAGCCCTGATAAGCCAATATAACTGTCATCAAGCTGAGAGAGCGAGGGCAGGCTGTGAGAATCCCTTACTGTTCCAGTCTCTGAAGCTCCACGACAGTCAACACTCTGAGCCAGTCATTTCAGAACTAGTGAAGGAGAAACTGAGGGCAGAAAGTGGGGAAAGAGGCAGAAAAACATAACAAAAGGGCATCAAATGGAACAGGCCAAATTGGAAAAGTGGAAATGCAACACAGACTTGGCAACTTCCAATTGAGTGTGTTCATGACTCTGAGGAGCTGTGACTGGGAAGAACTGAAACAGTCAGGCCGCAGAGAAAGAAATAGAAAGTGAGACAAACAAAAGAAGATAAAGATACTAGTGTAGGAATATGCACAACATTGTCAGTAAGAGTCCACACGGGACTGAACCAAGCTGTTTACCATCTTGTCTTGAACTGAACTCCCAAATCCCTGTCCATTTCATCATTAAAATCACCCTATTTCCACCTCAGAGAATCACTGATTCCACCCCATCTCACTCATCGGCCGCTGAAAACTTCGTTCACATCTTTGTTACCTCCAGGCTTGACAATTCCAACCATCCAACATTCTACCTTTGTAAAGTTGAGGTCATCCAAAACTCTATTTGCTGTGTCTTTACCAACACCAAGGGGGAAGTAGTTTGTTAGTCTGAGGTTGTCAGATCACCTCCTCCACCTGATTCTGTCTGATCGTGCTCCCATTGAACTTCCTTGGCATGTTTTACTGTAGGACAGGTGCTATGTAAATGCAAGTTATTGTTCATGAGAAAAAAAATGAAGAAACTCAGACTAAGGAGGATTTCCAGGGGATTCATCATCAAAAGAGAAATCAAATTGTTCATTAAACTCGAGAAGGCCACAAGCAGGGAGAAAAATAGATGCTTCTGGAGACGGTAAGGATTAAGGGATATGGGGAGAAAGTGAGTAGTATTGAAGAATATGTTTTGTTGAATTGCACAATAAATATACGCAATTTTTAAGTTCCTATTTGATATTCATCTCTGCCAAGTGAGAGTTGGTGTGTAGGATGAGGTTAGTGAGATTACAGTAACTCCAGAACATGCAAAATTGGATGTTGAGAAATTTCCATCTTCTAGACTGTGGGAAAGATGCGATAAGGAGCAAAACTGGATCTTTAAAAATCTGCAGAAGTTACACAGGGAACCACTGTGTTAATATCTCAGGTTGCTATATAAATGCAAACTGGTGTGTCGCAGACGCCATTACACGCACATACCTGACTGTCTTACACACGTTCTCCCTCACTCTCACTGACTGTTTTACACTTTCACCATCACTCTCTTACACACAGTCTTCCTCATACACTCAGTCGCACCCACACTGTCTCACTCACACGTGAAACGCGATCTAAACAAGTTTTGACTCCTGGTAAATTCTATCTCACTAGGACCTGTCCTTTAAACTCTGCATTTAAAAACTTCCCCTTTAAACAAAGCACAACCCAGCACCACCATAAAAACCAACCCCTTTCTGAGTGCGGACTGTTTTAAACTCTCCCTCTACACCAAGACTCTTGTCTAATGGACCGACAGGGAGTCTAAGCTAGTATTAAACTCACATCATTGCCACTGAGTCTCAAACTGTCCTGCCTGCCAGCCCGGGAGAGACAGGAGCCAGGACACAAAGCGAGTCAGTGGGTACAGCTTCCAGCCAGAACCCGACCCAAAGTCACTCACCTCCGGGCTGTAGCTGAGCCCCCGGGACTGGAGAACGAGGGACTAGGGAAGGGGACAGAGAGTGACCCAGTGGCCGGTCAATGCTGTCAAGTTCGCTACAGGCTTAGTTGCTTCCCCTTTCACCGCTCAAAGCCGCTTCTCAATCTCAACCCCACCCCCGACTTTACTCATTTCCTGCAGCTTCTGACTTGATCGCCAAAAACCAGAGAGAGAGAGGGAGAGGGAGAGAGGCAGAAACTGTATGTTTGAGCTGTAACCTCCGGGAGACTCATACAGCTGCCATCCCCCGGGGTGGTATGGCCGTTGATTTGATGGTCAGAGGACCTAGGGAGAATAATCGCCCCCCCCCCCTCCCCGCATAACCTTGGCTTAGATCTGCCCCGTTTCCTGTCCATCATTAAGGAGTCTCACATCCAGAATAACTTTATTACTTTCTTTACAGTCCCCTGCCCCAGATCATCGGCTGCTGAACCCCTCGCTTGTGCCTTTCTTACCTCAAGAGTCCACAACTCCAACCACACCACTCATTGGCTGCTCTCTCTCTCTCCCTGTAAACTTGAAGATCCCCCAAATTGATCAAACCCAAATTAAAATCTGTCATAAACTTGCAGCAAGTCCTATTCTGCTATCACTCCCAATGCTCGCTGACCAACACTAGCTCCCCATCTGGCAATGTCTTGATCTTAAAATTCTCATCCTTGTTTTCCCCTTGATACAATTGACTGTCCACAGATCTTGTCACCTCTGCACTGCACTAGCAAGATATTTCAGTCCTTGACTGTCCAGTTAGCGCATGACCTTGGGCAGCTGTATCACTTATGGGATCTGAGCATCATTGGCTGGGCCAGTATTGCCAACCACTAGTTGCTCCTTGAGAAGGCAGTAATGAGCTGTCTCTTTCCAATGCTGTAGATGCAAAATGCTGTTGGCGAGGGAGTTCCAAGATTTTGACCCAGTGGCACTAAAGGAATGGTGATATATTTCCGTATGAGGATGGTGGGTGGCTTGGAGGGGAGCTTGCAGATAGTGGTGTTCCCAAGTATATACTGCCCATGTCCTTCTAGATGGTCATGAATTTGAAATGTGGTATCTAAGGAGCTTCAGGGAATTTCTGCAGTGCATCTTGAGGATGGTACACTGTGTTGATACTGAATCGTGGTGATGGAAGTGGTGAATGTTTGTGGAAGAGGTGCCAAGCAAGTGCTCCTGAAGTAGTATCATACCAGACTGGAAACTTTGTTTCTCTCCAGAGATGCTGCCAGACCTGCAGAGTTTCTCCAACATTCTCTATATTTGCTTGTGATTCTTAACTATCCTTTGAAATGGCTGAGCAAGCCAATCAGTTCGAGGGAAATTAACGATGGAGAGCAAATGCTTGCCTATAGCCATTAAAAAATATAAAGTGTGCTGTTGCAGATGAGTCAAATGGACAGAATGTCATCATTCTGCATTGTAACCATTCCATCTGGTGAGATCATTGCTGGTCTGTGACTACCTCCTGAAACTCAGCTTTGTCCCCTATCCCTGAGTATCTTTTGTAAATAAAGATCCATCAATCTCAGACTGAAAAATAACCAGTTGTTCTAACATCAGTTTGGATTTTGGGCACAGGGTTTCAAAATGCTCCCACCCCGTGTGTAAAATTGTTTCCAAGTTGCACTCCTGAAATGTATGGCTGTGATTTGTAGACTCTGCCTCATGATCCTAGACTCTGAGACCAGCAGAAATCGCCTCGCTCCATTGACTCTATCTGTTCCCATAGCATGCCGAAAACTTCTACATTCCGGGGATTACAACCCCAGATACTATAACCTCACTTTGTAATTTAACCTTCAGATTTCAAATCATTGAGGGAATCAAGGGTTATGAGGATAAGAGATAACACAGTGTGGAGCTGGAGGAACACAGCAAGCCAGGCAGCATCAGAGGAACAGAAAAGCTGACGTTTTGGGTCGGGACCCTTCTTCAGAAATCTCTCCACACTGTGTTACCTCTGACTCCAGCATCGGCAGTCCTTACTATCCGTTATGAGGACAAGGCTGTTTACAATATATATGAATGGCTTGGAGGAAGGAAGCAAACGTACTGTAGCCAAATTTGCAGACAAAACAAAAACCGATGGAAAATGTAAGTTGCAAGAGGAACACAAATAGATTACAGAGCAATATTGATAGGTTAAGTAAGTGGGCAAAATGTTGGCAAATGGAGTATAAGTGGAAAAATGTGAAATTCTTGATTTTGGAAGTGGGGGAACAAAAGAGCAAAATATTACTTAAATGGAGAAAAACTGCAGAAGGCCTCAGCACACAAGCACCTCATGGGGAACTTGTGCATGAAACACAGAAAGTTAGCACTCAGGTACAGCAGGTAATCAGGAAGGCTAATGGAATGTTGGCCCTTATTTCCAGGGGGTTGGAGTGTAAGAGTAGGGAAGTCTTACTGCAACTGTACAAGGTGCGGGTGAGACCACATCTGGAGTACTAAGAGCAGTTTTAATTTTGCTTCTTTGAGGAAAGATATTATTTAATTGGAGGCAGTTCAGAGAAGGTTCACTAGGATGATCCCTGGTTTGGAAAATTGCCTTATGAGCAAAGGCTGAACATAGTAGCTCAGTGGTTAGCACTGCTGCCTCACAGCACCAGGGACCTGGGTTCAATCACACCCTTGGATGGCTGTGTGGAGTTTGCACATTCTCCCTTTGTCTCTGTGGGTTTCCTCTGGTTTTCTCCTACAGTCCAAAAATGTGCAGTCTAGGTAGGTTGGCCATGTAGTGTCAGAGATGTGTAGATTAGGTGGGTTGTAGTGGGATGCTGTGAGGGCCAGTGTGGATTTGTTGGGCTGAAGGGCCTGTTCCCATGCTTTCAGGATTCTATGAGGTTGGGAATCTGCTAACTGGAGTTTAGAAGAAAGAGAGGTGATCTCATTAAAATATATAGCACTCTTAAGGGTATTGACAAGGTAAATGATGAGCAAATGTTTTCCCTTATGCAAGAGTCTAAGATCAGAGGGCATAGTTTCAGAATAAAGGGTCGCCAATTTAAGACTGAGATGAGGAGGAATTTCTTCTCAGTGGGTTGTGAGTCTTGGGAACCACAGAAAGCTGTGGGGGCAGAGTCGTTGGTATATTTAAGGCTGAGATAGATAGGTTCTCCAACAGAGCTGACGTGAAGTGTAGAGGGAGCATCATTTATGCAATGGTTGTGGGGGTGGGGTGGTAGCAGTGTGGAGTGCTCAGGGAGAAAGGCTGCTGAAAGTGCAGATGAAGTGATCGGAATGTGAGAATGGAACAATGGCGTGTCTAACTGCCAGATTGGAAAGAACAGACAGTCCCGCTGGGCTGGGGAGGGGGAGATGAGAGAGGACATGGTGACAGAGAATGTAACAAGTAAAGCTAAAAGAAATGGACGGAATGGGACTGGGTTCACAACCTGAAGGTGTCGAACTGAATATTATTTTCGGAAGGTTGTAAAAGTGCCTAGTCTGAAAATGAGATGTTGTTCCTCCAGATTGCACTGTGATTCACTGGAGCTCTGCAGCATGCTAAGGACTGCACCCCCCCTCACCCCACCATTGCATAAATGCTGCCCCATCCATACTCACGTCAGCTCTGATGAAGAGTCATCTAGACTCAAAATATTAGCTTGCTCTCTCTCCATGGATGCTGCCTGACCTTCTGTGATGTCCAGCATTTTTGTTTTCAGTACAGATTCCAGCATCTGTCGTAATTTGCTCCTAGATAGATTCTTGATTAATGGGGAATCAAAGGTTATGGGGAAAATATTGGGAAGAGTATGTGAGGAACGTTGGAGTAGCTATGATCCTATTGAATAAAGAGCTAGCTGTTCTTGTTCCTATTTCTTAAAATGGAGTTGAGGATTGTCAGATCAGCCATGATCTCATTGAGTGGTAGAACAGAACCATTGGGCCCAATGGTCTACTTCTGTTTCTAGGTCTTACGGTCTTGTGGTCAAAGTATTATTCTGGAAAATACAACACTGCACTCATTCCAAGGTCAATCTCTCCTTCCTAACATGGTACCCAGAGCTGCTCACAGTGACTCCAGAAGCAGCCTAACCAAATGTTGTATCACCGAAATATAACTTCCACCCCAGTGAGAGTCAGTGTGTGTGTGTTTGTGTGTGGGACCCATACTCCAGTGAGAGTCAGTGCGTGTGGGACTTTGTCCCAGTGAGAGTCAGTTTGTGTGGGACTTTGTCCCAGTGAGATTCAGTGCGTGTGGGACTTTGTCCCAGTGAGAGTCAGTGCATGTGGGACTTTGTCTCAGTGAGAGTCAGTGTGTGTCTGGGAGCTGTACCCCAGTGAGTGTCAGTGTGTGTGGGACCCTGTCCCACCGAGAGTCAGTGTGTGTCTGGGAGCTGTATCCCAGTGAGAGTCAGTGTGAGATGAACATTAAATGTTTAGTAAAATTGAGCAAGGCATCAATGGGTTAATGTTCTCAGTGGGTGGGGCTTGTGACCTTCAGTCAATTAATCTGCAAATATTGCAGTATTTCCTGGACGGAGATGTTTCCTAAAACTAGCCATACCACCCGACCCCCCTTACGCCCTCAGCCCTTTTCTAGCCCCTATTGGCCATTTGACTGTACACTAATATTTGCTGTTGATTGACAAAAGGGCAGATTTCAGCCTGCGTGTTCTTCCCCTGCACGATACCCCAGCCCCCATCTTGATGTGGTTGTGTTCTGTTCCGGTCTATCACAAACATGACAACAGCCTGATACACAAGAACTGGAGGAGGTTTGTTCTTCCATTCAATTAGACCGTATCAGATCTTTATCTTAATCTAAAGTCCATTTACCCACCTTAATGTCTTTACTCCATTTTGCTGACCAATCTATTACACAGTTTTGATATTTTCAATTACAACCCCAATAGCTTCAACTGCTTTTTAGGAGAGAATTCCAGATTTCCATTTTGTGAGGAAGCGCTTCCTGACAACACCCCTGAATGGTCTGGCTAGGATTTTAAGTTTCTTGCCCTTAAAGGAAACAATTTCTCTCATTGAATGCTATCGTGTCTTTAAATCACTTTAAACATCTCACGTTTATCACCCCATAATCTTCTAAACGCTAGGGAATATAAACCTATTTTCATAATTTAACCGTTTAACCCCCGGGGTCATTCTGCCAAATCTACAATACTCCTCTTCAATCAATTATGCAACTGCGCAGAATTAACCTATAAACCAGGTGGATGGTGCAGTGGAGTTAATAGGTACTGCAGATGCTGGAGAATCCGAGATAACAAGGTGCGGAGCTAGGCCCGAAACGTCAAGCTTTCCTGCTCCTATGATGCTGCTTGCCCTGTGTTCATCCAGCTCTGCACCTTGTTATCTTGGATGGTGCAGTGGATCATTGGTTAGCCCTGTTGCCTCACAGCACTAGGGACCTGGATTTGATTCCATGCTCAGGCGATTGTCTATATGCAATTTGCCCATTCTCCCCATGTCTGCGTGGGTTTCTGGTGTCCTCCCACAGTCCATAGAGGTGGATTCGCCATGGGAAATGCAGGCTTACAGGGATAGAGTAGGGAGGTGGGTCTGTTGGGATGCATCCTCAGTGGGTCATTGTGGCCACATGGCTTCTCTGATTCTGTGATATCCTCCTTAATCCTGGCGCAAACAATTTGTACATGAAGAAGACAAGATGTCACAGCACTGCAGAGCAAGTACAAGTGGAGGAAAACCCTGTTGGTCATCCATGGAATCCCAACAGTGTGGAAACAGGCCTTTCAGCCCAAGTCAACACTGATTCTCAGAACAGCATCCTGCTCAGACTCATCCCCCTCCCGATTTCCCATTGCCAACCTGCACATCTTTAGACTGTAGGAGGAAACCAGTAGAAACCCACACAGACACAGGGAGAATGTGCAAACTCCACACAGACAGTCACCCAAGGCTGGAATTGAACCCAGGGCCCTGGTGCCGTGAGGCAGCAGTGCTGACCACTGAGCCACAATGCCAAAGCAACAGTGTTCAAACTAGAAGTTTGTAATGAAGTGACTTTCTCACAGTTCCCTTGGTTTCTTGTCAGTGAGATCACTTGGCTATCAGCCACAATATGATGAATAGTCCTCCATTTGGGTAGCTGGTCTCTCAGACATAGGTCTTGATGGTAAGATTAACAGTTCAGCTTTCAGAGTTTATGAGGAGATCTGACATATTGATACCTAGAGATTTCTCTGATTCACAGGAGATACTTCACCGAGATAGTCCACGGTTTTATTTAAAAGTTACATTCTTATTAACTTAAGAGCAAGGGGAGATGTCTTCCCTCTTACTGGCTTATTCAAACCGCACACAGCTTTAAATCTGTGGCAAAACACATATCCTCTTAGACTAGAGGCTGTTGCTAGGTAACATTCAACATTAGGGCCCCTCCAAATTTCTGTTTGTCCAGCAATTAAGTTCATAAAATAATTTTTTTTTAAAAGAACTTTCCTCCCAAAGTCACATGGCTTTTTATAACCAGCAAATACTCCTCTGTTCTTCTGAACCTTTGACATTTGCGTTCTAAAAAGTAAATCTTTTGCAACCCAGGAATGGTTCAAATCTTCTATTTTCTAATTCTTATAATCTATAATTATAAGTATTGTGTGTGCGTGTGTGTGTGTGTGCGTGTGTATTTCCAACAACACAGATCCAGTTTAGTTAGCCTACCATCGTAGGACATCCATGTTAACCCAGGGATCAATCTAGGACACCTTCATTGAGCCATATCCAATTTACCTGTGCGTAGCTCACAATCAGAACAAGATCATCAGGAATCGGTGGGAATTGGTCCCTGGATTTGATCAGCTGGGGTGGGGGCTGCTCCCTTGCCTACAGCCGGCTTGCTCTCAGTGAAGGTTCAGCTCTCCTGGCTTGCTGGGGAAAAGCAGGATTAGAGACAGTTATTGAGGTAAGGGGGCCTGGTCCAGGGATATGGCGTCGGAGGAGCGTGGTAGTGAGCTCTGTTGCTGCACTTTGAACTACATGAACAGTTTAACTGCTGGCTACATTTATGTAGCACCTTTAACTGAAACGTCTCGCAGTGCTGCCCAGGAACAGTAATAAAACAATACATGATACTGAGTCACGTGAGAAGATAATAGGACAGGTGACTGAAGGCGTTGTCAAATAGGTGGGGGTTTAAAGAATGGTCCTCCTTGAGAGTGAAATACATACTCAGAGAGAAACAAACACAGAATGCCTGAGAAACTCAGTAGGTCTGGCATCATCCGTGGAACAAGAGTTAATGTTTTGAGTCCAGTATGTCTCTTCAGGTGAAGGATTAAAATGGAAATCCTGTCTGAGAGAAGAGCAAAATGTCTTCCAAGTGGATGGAAAAGAAGTGGCAGTGAATTAAACTTTCAAATCAAAGCAAGATAGTGCAGGTGCTGGAAATCTGAAACTAACACAGAGAATGTGGGAGAAACTCAGAGGGTCTGGCAGCATCTGTGGAGACAGAAACAGAATTGCAGTTTTGAGTCCGGTATGACATGAGGTTTAGGGGTTTAGGGAGGGCGTTCTGGAGTTTGGAACCCAGGCAGCTGAAGGTAGGGCTGCCAATGGTCTAAACTCACACTATTCAATAGGGCAGAATTAGAGGAACTTTGATGCCTCAGAGAGTTAGGGGCCTGGAAGAAGTTCCAAAGAATGGGAACGAGGGATTGATGTGGAAACAAGAATGAGACTTTTACTTAGAATCATAAAATCCATACAGTGTGGAAGCAGGCCATTCAGCCCATCAGGTCCACACCAACTCTCCAAAGAGCATCCCACCCAGACTCACCCCTTACCCAATTTCTGTAACCCTTCATATCCTATGGCTATCCCGCCTAACCTGCACATCCCTGGACACTATGGGAGATTTAGCACAGCCAATCCACCCAACCTGCACATCTTTGGACTGTGGGGAGAAACCGGAGCACCCGGAGGAAACCCACACAGACAAGGAGAGAATGTGCAAACTCCACACAGACAGTCACCCAAGGGTGGAATCGAACCTGGATCTTTGGCCCAGTGAGCTACTGTGCTGCTACTTAGGAGGCTTTGCATGATTCAGGGCCAGTGAGAATGGGGTTGGAGGGTTGGGATGTTAATGATGCTATGGGATCTGAGTAGATTTAAATGGGGGCAGCAGAGTTATCGTCAATGTGAGATTTGCAGAGGGTATAATGTATGAGGTCAGTCAGTAACACAGTGAATTACTGTTTCTGTTCTCTGCCTTCTATGACTTACACTGTTCATGTCTTACACATCCAGAGGAAGACAGCTTTACAACAGCCAAGCTGTGCATAGCATGATCCCACAGATAGCAGTGAAATGCATAACCAAATAATCAGAAAATTTAAAGAACTGCGAATTATGGAAATCAGAAACAAACGCAGAAATTGATGGAAAAACTCAGCAGGTTTGGCAGTCTTGGTGATTGAGGATGAGTCTCTTCCACTCTCAGGGTGCGTGCGTAGGTGGCCGTACAGTCCAATGCAGCTACCACAGGCTCTGCTACACTTGGGGGCGGAAGGTGGTCACGGGAAGGCGGAGGGTGGGGCATTGGTGTGTAGCAGCGCTACACCCTGGCTTTCTCCTTTTCCTGATGGCAAGTCTCAAGGTGCTCCACGCCTTCCCAGATGCTCCTCCTCCACTTGAGACGGTTTTGGGCCAGTGATCTGCAGGTCTCTGTGGGAATGACACATTTCGCCAGTGAGGCCTTGTGGGTGTTCCTGAAGCATTTCCTCTGCCCACCTGAAGCTGGGAGTAAAGCTCCTGCTTGGGGAGTCTTGTGTTGGCCATGTGGGCAATGTGCCCGGCCCATCGTAGCCGATGAAGGGGGGTCAGTGCCTCAATGCTGGGGATGTTGGCCTGGCCAAGGATGCCGGTGTATCATTCTTCCCAGTGGATTTGTAGGATTTTGCACAGGCAGAGTTGCAGGTACTACTCCAATGTCTTGAGGTGTCTGCTGTAAAAGTCAACGCCTCACAGCCAGATAGGAGGGTGGGAACCACCACAACTCTGTAAACCAAGACGTTGGGAGATCATGCCACTGTAGGAGATACAAGGGCAAGCACAGTACAATCCCACACACCAGCATCCCATCTATGGGGGATGATGACAAATGTTAGAAGTTTCCCCCGAGTATGTGGGCAGCACCTCTGATCTCAGGGCTCTCCACTGAGCCAAACAGTATGCGGATAGTTAGGTAACAGGTAGAACACTGGAAGACAAAAGAGAGAAAACAGGTGCGGAGGCATGTGCAGGATACCAATAAGATTAACTCCCTCAGTTTCTCACATATTAGATGGTGAGATTCTAGGTTCATGGAGGTGATGGGGAATGATCTGAAGGCTGTAATTCAAAAAGACAGAAGACCAGGCACATTACTGAAGCTTAATCAACAAAATGTCCCACACAGCAAATAGGAAACTCCTCGACCATTGAGGACTGAAAGCTGAGGTAAAAATGGGTTAAGTCCTGCTCTGAGATCCTCTGTAAACTAATAATACTTCACTCATTGTTCAGACAGAAGATCTGCTCCAAAGACTGATGGACTATATGCCCCAAACCTGTGTCATGTTCTCTCTCACACTCCATCTCAGGGATACTGTAGCTAAGGGATGTGGAGGTGTATCTGTGCCTGTGATTGGACTCAGTAATATACCACTTGGAGGCATTCAGCAAATCCAACCACCTTGTTGACCAATATGCTCTTTCTTCATGACGAGCTCAGCACATGGATCAGAAAGGCAGCCACCACTCATTACCAACTAACTAAACAGGCATGAAGGAACATAGAATCCCCTACAGTGTGAAAGCAGGCCATTTGGCCCATCAAGTCCATACCGATCCTCCGAAGAGCATCTCACCCAGACCCACCCGCATTCCCTATCCCTGTAACCTTGCATTTCCCATGGCTAATCCACCTTTGCCTGCAAATCCCTGAATGCTATGGGCAATTTAGCATGACCAATCCATCTAACCTGCTCATGTTTAGACTGTGGTGTGAAACTGAAGCACCTGGACGAAACTCACGCAGACAGAGGGATAACATGCAAACTCCACACAGACAGTCACCTGAGGCTGGAAGCAAACCCTGGTCCCTGGCACTATGAAGCAGTCGTGCTAACTGTGAGTCACCGTGCCACTCCAGAAGCATAGAGATTAGGAGCAGGAGTAGGTCATTCAGCCCTTCAAGACTGCTCCACCATTCAATATGATTGTGACTGATCATCCAACCCTGTTCCCACTTTCTTCCCATACTCTTTGATCCCTTTAGCCCCAAAAGCTATACCTATCTCCTTCTCAATGTGGTTGGAGGAACTCCAAAAGCAGAGCTAAGCCCTTAAAATAAGGTGTCAGCAAGCAGACATCATCCCACGTCAGCATCAAGGGACACCTTCACGTGTGGCACCTTGACTGTGCCTTTTTAGAGTCGGCTTATCCAGCCATCCAGAGAAATACAGCAGCTGATCTCCTCAGAGCCTCAGTTCTGAGGCTGCGCTCCCATCACCTCTGGCAGATGGAAGGATACCAAATAAAACAAGTAAGTAGACAGTCAGGAGGCAATTAGAACATGGGATCAATGTTTGGAATAACGTGGATGGCTCAAAACTGCTGCTGTTCTGTTGCAAACACACTCCTTACTTCAGTGACTATCAGGTCCTACTCTTTAAAGAGCCTTCCAGTAATTGATTTCATCAAACGGTTAACACAAATTCATTGAATTCCTTCCCATTTCAATTGTAATTCCTCTGATTTGAATTTGTTGAGCAGGTTCAGTGAGGTCATGTGAAGTGGAATTGTACAATTAATGTGTGTTCTCTTCTGCTTTACAGTCAGTTTGTGGGTGATATCAATGAGACTCATACCAAACCCCAGAGCCTTTGTCAGCACCAACAGGACATTGCTCAAACTGGCTGTCCATCTTTTTGAATTATCCTGTCACAGTGACAGTCATTGCGAATTATCCTACCACAGAGAATTAGCCTGTCACAGTGTGAGTGATGCTGTCACAGTGAGAGGGATCCTGTCACAGTGTGAGTCTATTAGATTAAATGTATTAGAGTCAAACAGCACAGAAACAGACCCTTTGGTCCAACCAGTCCACACCAAACATAATTCCAAACTAAACTAGTCCCACCTGCCTTATCCCGCCAAATCTTTCCTATTCATACATCCATCCAAAGGTCTTTTAAACGTTGTAACTGTACCTACTTCCACCACTTCCTCAGGAAGTTCTTTCCACACACGAACCACCCTCTGTGTAAAAAATTTGCCTGTTATGTCTTTTTTAAATCTCTCTTCTCTCACCTTAAAAATGTGCCCCTTAGTCTTGAAATTCCTCATCTTAGGGAAAAGACACCTAGCATCAACTCTATCTGTACCTCTCATTATTTTATAAACTTCTGTCAGGTCACCCCTCAATCTCCTACGCTCCAGCCTTTCCTTATAACTCGAACCTTCCGTACCCAGCAACATCCTGGTGAATCTCTTCTGAACTCTCTCCAGTTTAATAGTATCCTTCCTATAAATGGGTGACCAGACCTGGAAACGGTATTCCAGAATAGGCCTCACCAATGTTCTGTACAACTTCAATATAACATCCCAACTCCTACACTCAAAGGACTGAGCAATGAAGGCAAATGTGCCAAATGCCTTTTTAACCACCCTGTCTATATGTGACGCAAACTTCAAAGAATTATGTAGCTCCACCCCCTAGGTCCCTCTGTTCCACAACACAACCCAAGGCCCTGCCATTAATTGTATAAGCCCTACCCTTGCTTGTTGTACCAAAATGCAATTCTTCGCATTTATCCAGATTGAACTCCATCTGCCATTTTTCAGCCCATTGACCCACTTGATCAAGATCCCTCTGTAATCTTAGAAAACCTTCTTCACTGTCGACTATGCCATCATTTTTGGTGTCATCCACAAACTTACTAACCATGCCTTCTATATTCTCATCCAAATCATTTATACAAATGACAATAAAAGAGACCCCAGAACTGATCCCTGTGGAACACCACTGGTCACAGGCATCCAGTCTGAAAAGCAACCCTTCCCCATTACTCTCTGTTTCCTGCCATTAAGCCAATAATGGATCCAATTGGCAAGATCACCCTGAATTCCACATGACTTAACTATACTAATGAGTCTACCATCTGGAACCTTGTCCAAGACTTTACTAAAATCCAAATAAACAATGTCTATTGCTCTGCCATCATCAACCTTTTTGGTAACTTCCTCAAAAAACTCAATTATGTTTGTGAGACAGGACTTTCCTCACACAAAACCATGCTGATTATCCCTAATCAATTTTTTGCCTCTCTAAATGTCCATAAATCCTATCTTTTATAACCACCTCCAACAATTTACCCACAACCAAAGTCAGACTCACTTTGGTGACTCACCAGGTCTATAATTCTCTGGTTTCTCCTTAGAACTTTTCTTAAACAAAGGTACAACATTAGCCACCGTCCAATCATCAGGCACCTCACCCATAGTTATAGATGATGCAAATATTTCTGCAGGGCGCCTCATAATTTTCTCCCTTACTTTCCGCAACATTCTGGGATACATTAGGTCAGGTCCCGGTGATTTATCCATCTTTATATTCTTTAAGAGTGATTCTGTCGCAGTGAGTTATTCTGTTACAGTGAGAGTGATCCTGACAAAGAGAGAGACACCCTGTCACAGAGTAAACAAGGTGTAGGGTTGGATGAGCACAGCAGGCCAAGCAGCATCAGAGGAGCAGGAAGGCTGATGTT